>CM070744.1:7322456-7636016 GCA_036346245.1 Bonia amplexicaulis | reverse complement strand
CGATCCCGACTTCAAATTCTAGATCCTTCTTCTCACATCAAGATAACTTTTCTCGCCTCGCCTGACGACCAACAGATTCTGCCTCACGAAGGCCACCCTCTCAACTGTCTTCTGGACCCAATTCGGACCCAAAACTGCCTTCTCACCCATCGCTTCCCAACAAAGGGGCGACCTGCATTTTCGGCCATACAATACTTCAAATGGTGCAGCTTTGATACTTGAATGGTAGCTGTTATTATAAACAAACTCCGCTAAGGGCAGCTGATCTTCCCAACTACCCTTCCAAGACAACACATAGGATCTCAACATGTCCTCCAGGGTCTGAATGGTACGCTCCGACTGTCCATCTGTCTGTGGATGAAATGCCGTACTCAGGCAGAGCTAGGTGCCCAATGCACTCTGCAAACTCTCCTAGAACTTGGAGACAAACTTGGCATCTTTATCAGAAATTATAGTCTTTGGCACTCCGTAAAGTCTCACAACCTCCCGCACATAAATAGGGGCCAAATCGCTTACGGAGTTGGTTGTGCGGATGGGAATGAAGTGCGCTGATTTGCTGAGTCGATCCACTATCACCCAAACTACATCCTTGTCTCGTGGTGACCGAGGCAACACAACCACAAAATCCATAGAAATATCATCCCAAGGCCATTGAGGGACCTCTAATGGTTGCAACAACCCTGCTGGTCTTTTATGTTCTGCCTTTACTTGCTGACAAATACCACAAGAGGCCACATAATTAGCTATATCCACTTTCATTATTTTCCACCAGAAATTCTGCTTCAAATCACGATACATCTTTGTCTCTCCTGGATGAACATGAGAGACCATGTGGAGGTCATCCCATTGTGAGTGATGAGTAATTGACATCTGTTTCCAAAAGTCGAGTTTGAGTCGGTTTGTTCGGACCCAGACGTTGCTTGGTGCAACGGGCTCGGTCGGACTTTGGTCAAACTTAGTCGTATGGGTTAGGATGTATATTCCATTGTTGCGACAGGTTTAATCTTGCTAATGCTATTTACACGTTCATGTATCGAGCGGTGCTATGTGACGTGTTTCTTGTCTGTGTGACTGCAGGACGTCGAGGCGGAGTCGTGGCAAGACACGGTGGACCGGACTAGGCGCAGGTGGCGCTGAGGTCAGAACGGTCATGAGGTGTCGAAGACGACGTGGACTCAATGTGTTGCGGAGCGTGCGAGGCAAGGAGCGCAGAAGCTTCCTGGAAGGTGCAGGAGGGGCGAAACGGGAATTTCGCAAGGCTGCACAAGCGGGAGACGGCTCGTTAGGGTTTAGCCGCGAACGGGTTGGAGACCCGTTAGCCAAGGGCTATAATAGAGGTGAGGGGCTGCATACCCCTTAGGACACTTGTGAGCTTATTCATATCTTTGTGTGTGTTGTGTTCCTCCCAAGAAGCATGTGAGGCTCTTGGTGTTCTTGAGGATTGAGAGGGAGAGAATGGATTGAGAGTCTTGTAATCTTTCCTGTTCTTCTGTCCATGCGAATCGAGACTCTCCTGTATTCCTTGTTTTTCATGAATGTAATCACTGAAGTTGATTTCTCCTGTTGTTTTTTGTTGTGAGAGTTTCTTTGTGTTGCTCTTCACATATGGATGTGTTTCTCTTGCTTGTAATCATGTTCTCCCGTGTGAGTTTTTGGTCTGCATCTTCTTGGTTCTAAGGTCTTTTTTTCTATTTAGTTTTTAACCTTGAAGAATTGACTTGAAAAGCAAAGCAACCACACATTCAATTCTCAGGTTTCTTCTCTCACTGGAGTAGCTTCGGGTATTCTTTTTTTCAGCCTACAGTTCCCTCTATGCAGTCAGTTTTCAGCCCCTAGTTAATCTCTGTTTGGCAGCAGCATTTGCTCTCTGGTCTGCAGCATTTTGATTAGTTCAGTTTCTCAGTTTGCAGCAAATAGTTTGTGCTCTTTTCAGATTTCGGTTTTGCCTCCCTTTGGCCATAGCTTTTCTTTCCTGCGTGCAGGTTCTTTTCTGCAGCTTTGTCTTTTGTTTTACTTGCTTTTAGTTTTAGTCTCCAGTTCATGTGTAGTTTCGGCAATGACAGGCACTCATTTCTGATTTACTCAGCCGTGTGCTTTGCTGCTGCAGTTTGGGTGATCATCATACGAAGTGTTCACTGTTCTCGGTTTAGTCTGGGGTCCTGTTTTTCCTCTCTGTGCCGACAGCAGTGGATGCTGTTCTGCTTCACTGTGCCAAACTGCTTTGCAGTTCCTTCTCTTTTCGGTGGGACTGTTACTGCCTTCTGATTGTTTTCTTTTTGGTTGGGACAGCAGCCTTGTTGCTTTACTGCTTGAAGGATTAATTTCCTTTCTTCTTTGCTGTCAATCTTTAGCTGATTTCTTTTCTCTGCCGACAGCGGCTGTTGTCCTCTCTCTGATTTGTGTTTTCGGCAGTGGTTCAGACCTTTGTTTGTTGTTCACAGAGACCTACTGCTATTTAGTGCTTTTTCTTTTATTTCTTTTCTTGATTTTTGGTGATTTCGCATGCAGATCAAACGACCTTATTTTCAGCTGAAATATCGGGGGCGATTTTAAAAGAGAACGACATTCACCCCCCCTCTGTCGCCATTTCGGTCCTACAATTGGTATCAGAGCCGGTTAGCTCTTCTTGATAGATCTTTAACCGGTCTCAAGAGCCATGGCGACGGACAAGTACTCGACCAAGCCCCGATCTTTGATGGGATGGATTTTCCATTCGGAAGAGCCGGATGGAGACCTACATCCGTGCTCGTGGCTACGCCATCCGGCGAAAGGTCAAGGTCCGCTTGTTGTTCCCGCCGATGAGAACATCAATGCCGGAATATGGCTGATGTTGAGGCAACGCAAAGGCGAGGAACATCATCATTCAGGGATTGAGCGAGCGAATTTGATCGCATCTCTCACCGACGTCGGCCTTCGATATTTGGGTGACCTCAATGCTTACCATGAGGGCACCACCCAAATAAAGACGGTGCGACAAGACCAGCCTCAAGCGACACAAAGAAATTCGAGATGCTTGTCGGTGAGTCCCTTGACGAGTGCTTTTCTCGCTTTCACAAAATTTTGAGCAACCTCGAGCCGTCGGTCTCACATACTCCGACTCGGATAACGCCGACAAATTCTTTCTCGCACTCGATCTTCGGGTTTGGGAGATGAAGGTGACTACCATCAAGGACACCACGGACCTCTCGACCGACTCTTGACGCGCTTTACTCGCGCCTCAAGACTCACGAGATTGACATAGTCTCTCGTCGGTCAAGTGTCAATCGATGGCACTAGTCACCGATCCCACCGCCGCTCGGTTCTTCTGCTGATTCTCTTTGCGGGTTCTCCCTATCTGCTCTCTGTGATGTAACTGATGATCAGTTAGAGCAGCTAGAGGATGAACAACGGCCCTCCTAGCTCGGAAGTTCTCCCATGCTTACAAGAGGAGGAGGGATGGAAAGAGAAGAGGACCATTGATTTGCTTTGAGTGTGGTGGCCCCAACCACATTCGAGCAAACTGCCCCAAGTCGAAGAAGGGCAAGAACGACTCACGGGTTCGGTCAAGAACGACTACACCGACAAGAACCGCAACAAGAAGCCTCCACTCGGACGCAAGGCAAGAAGAAGTTCGCGACTTTGGGAAGGCCAAGAAGCTTTTCCACGCGTCCTCTCCGCTGCTCGACGACCTCGACCTCAGCGAGGTGGAGGGATGGAGCGACGACGACGGGACGGGTGATCAAGACCCCAAGAGCGGCGAAGACTTCTCCGGCATGTGCTTCATGGCCTCGAGGGCTTAACCGAGCGGCAATGTGCATCCGACTCGGACGAGGTATGCCCCACCTACGACCAGCTCAATCATGCTTTTCTTAAGCTAGGTGGTTTTCATGCTAGAGCTAAGGCTAGGTGTACTGAGTTAGAGAAGGAAGTAGATAGACTATCACGGAGCTTACTTCACTTACATCCGCTCCCTCCGTGATGATTGTGATACATGCCCGCCTTGATTGGTGATATGGAGAAGCTAAGGACTTCATATGATAGTGTGACCTCTCGAGCTAGATATTCTTAAGGTGGAGAATGTTAGTCTGCTCGCTGAACTAGAGATGTCTAGGATTGTTTTTCCTTCATCTACCGTTGAGACTACTTCTTGCACCTCATGTGAGGATAAGGATAATGCTTTTAGAGGTCTTTATACATTGCTTCTCGATCTGCCCGAGACTTGTGAAAGTTGTAACAATTTGAAGATGAACCTAAAACGGGCAGATCATAAAATTGCTGAATTACAAGCTTTTCTACTTGAGCCTATTGCTTCATGTGTGAATTGTCCTAAATCGATCACGAGCTTGAATCTGTTTCCAAACAGTTTCAAGAAATGATTGATCATGATAATAAGTTGGCTCAGTTTGCTTCTAAGGACCTCGTTAGCTCACCATGCATTAGTTGTAACAAACTAAAATCTAACTTGATTGCATTGGATGAGAAATGTGAAGCTAACTAAGGACCTACTAGAGAAGCCACCTTGTGCTTGTAATGTGATTGTGGAGAAGGGGAGAAGCCCCTGCAAGGTAGAGACGCCTAGCGATGCGAACCAACCTCGCTAGCGTGGGATCGTCCCTTCTACGTCGGTACGTGCGTGCACAAGCCGCCTTCCCTCTGTTGGTCGTTCTCCTGCTCCCTTACCTTCTTTGCTTTCTCCTCCTCCTTGCTCTTCTTGCACCTCTCTCCTTCGGGAGTGTCGCACCTTATGAACACTCTCGAGAAATTTGTAGGAGGCAAGAAGGATCTCAATCTTATTCTAGACCAATCAAAGATTTGCAAGTTCAAACAAGGTCTAGGATATGATATCCGTGAGGATGTGAGGAAACATCCACCTGCCGTGCTCGCACCCATAGCCGCAGTGTGATCGAGGTCAAGCCCAAGAACAAGAAAGTTCAATTTAGATCAGCGGGCTTTGTCCAAGGGATTTACGATGAAGGTGATTTCACCGCAGCTTGACCTCTCGGAAAGCGAAGCCATCTCATGCTACTTCACCTCTCGTAGGCGGTATCATTGCACCTTCCGCCGGAAGGATGGGCATTTGTTTGACCATTGCTTCAAGCGCCAAGATCGCGAAGAGACCGTGTTGAGTCTCTTAGGCGTATTCGTGGTCAGCCCTGCACCTTGAGTGCACCTAAGACCAACACGAGGTCTAGGCTTGCTCTTGTTGGTAGTTTTGGGCAAGACCGAGGACTTGGTTTTTCGAGTCTTCTTTTCGTCCTCGTGCTCCCTCTAGTCGTGACTTCCGCCATCCTGAGGGTAGATCTCGTTTCCATCGAGATAGCTACCCGCGGCGTGATCGGCGGCCGCCTTGGTACTCGACTCGCTCTCCGTGAAAGGGGCCGGACCAAAGAATGCCTTCAGTGCGCACATAGACCTTCGCTTTTGAGCGACGGAGAGCGTGGGGTAGTTAGAGGTCGATCGTGCTGTGACTACTTCTTCGCCGACGTGTGACTCCAAGATTGGGTGCCAAAATCTATGTTGATTTATCCCAAGATCGAGACTTTGCTCTCTTGTTGACTCGTGTTCACGGGCGGGGAAGGGAAAGGTTTGGCTTGTAGACTCGGTGTTCACGACACATGACCGAAGATTCCCGTTAGTTTTCTTCCCTTGCCCGTGCTCCAGGTGATGAGACGATCACCTTCGGAGACGCCTCTTCTGGGCGAGTCATCGCCAAAGGTACAGTGCGCATTAATGATTCATTTGTTTTAAAAGATGTTGCCTTGGTTAGTAAGTCTGCGGACAATTTGCTTTCGCCTCTCACCACCGATGACGACTTTGAGGTGAGTTTTAAGAAAACAATTGCAAAATTCTTGATTCTTCTGTAGTCCGGTTTATGGATTTCGCTTTGGGAGGATCTTTCGTGCTGATTTTTCCGAGTCTTTGGTGATCCTCTCCGTTGTTTGCTTGCTTCGAGTCCCGCGACCTTTCCTTCCGCATAGGAGACTTGGTCATATTGGATTTGACCATTTGACTCGAGTTAGCGCCACGATCTCATTCGTGGTCTCGCGAAACTCAAGATGGTCAAAGATCTTGTTTGCGCCCATGCTTGCAGACGGCAAGATGGTTGCCGCTTCTCATCCTCCCATCACAGCTACTATGACCGATGCACCGGACAACTGCTCCATATGGATACGGTTGGACCAAATGAGTGCAATCGGCAGGGGGAAGTGGTATGTTCTTGTCGTGTCGATGACTTCTCGAGGTACTCTTGGGTATTTTTCTTAGCCTCGAAGGATGAGATATTTTCACATTTCGAGGTCTTTTCAAGAGGCTTTCGTTGAGCTTCCGGTGCCTTACGAGCGATCCGCAAGGACAATGGCACGGAGTTCAAGAATTCCTACTTTGAGAGTTTCGTGGTGAGACAGTGTAGAGCACCGCTCTTCTCCATACGTCCCTCGCCAGAATGGCGTTGTGGAGAGAAAGAACCGCACCTTGGTCGAGATGGCCGTGACGATGCTTGATGAGTACTCTACACCGCGGAAGTTTTGGGTGAGGCTATAGCCACCGCGTGCCATGTTTCCAATCGAGTTTTTCTTGGGCACACTTGCACCGACTTATGAGTTGAGATACGGCGAAAGCCCGGTGTTTCTCATTTCGTGTGTTTGGTTGCAAGTGTTTTATTCAAGTCCGGGAACCTAGATAAGTTCGAGTCACGTTCTTGTGATGGACTTTTTCCGGGCTACTCGACTTCTTCGGGCCTATAGGGTCCAGAACTGAGTCTAGTAAAATGGTAGAAACTCGTGAGGTAACTTTCGATGAGGCGGTCCGGGACTAGGCCCGATATCTCGTGTTCACTAGAGCATCCGAGACCATCTTTGTGGATGATGAGGATGATGGAGATGAGGGTTGTCTACCCGATCCGGTCCCTTCTCCACCCCTTGAGGTGCCTTCTTCCACCGCACCTCGAGGCGATCGCCCTTACATACGCTTCTTCGGAGCTAGTGGCTCTGTTCCTACCTCGTCGGTAATGAGGTAGAGGCCACTTCTTCATCTCATCCAGACCTCCAAGACATATCCAAAATCTCATCCTTCCGAAAGGATGATTGGAGATCTATTTGAGCGAGTCACACGCTCCAAGTCCGGGCGTGTCACTTTTCTCTCTCCACTCGCCTTCGTAGCTTCCTTTGAGCCCAAGGACGTTTGCCATGCTTTATCTGACGAGTCTTGGGTCAACGCCATGCATGAGGAGCTAGAGAGTTTCGAGAGAAACAAGGTCTGGACGCTTGTTGAGCCCCTCGAGATCAAAATATCATTGGAACCAAATGGGTGTTCAAGAACAAGCAAAGTGAGGATGGGGTAGTCATTGAAACAAGGCTAGGCTGGTTGCAGGGGTCCTCGTGTTGAGGGTCCGGATTTCGAGGAGACCTTTGCCCTCGTAGCTCGCCTTGAGGCCATTAGAATTCGCTTGCCTTGCGCTTCTAAGGGTTTCAAGCTTTACCGATGGACGTCAAGAGTGCCTTTCTCAATGGCTTCATTGAGGAAGAAGTCTATGTCGACACCTCCGTGTTTCGAGAACCCCAAATACCCTAGTCATGTCTTCAAGCTTTCCAAAGCATTGTATGGACTTAAGCAAGCCCCTAGAGCTTGGTATGAGAGGCTTAAGTCCTATCTATTGAGACATGATTTTGAGATGGGTAAAGTTGACAAGACCTTGTTCATTCGCCGCTTGACAATGACCTTCGCTCGCCTAAATTTATGTCGATGACATTATCTTTGACGCTCTTCTCATGCTCTAGTTTCACGCCTCTCGGATGTCATGAGCACCGAGTTTGAGATGAGCATGATGGGTGAGTTGACTTTCTTCCTTGGCTTCCGGATCAAGCAGACTGGAGGGTACCTTCTTGCATCAAGGCAAGTACACCGTGATCTCCCGAGACGCTTCGACATGAGTGATGGAAAGCGGTGTCGACTCCGATGGCTTCTACGGCCACACTTGAACCGAGATGAGGACTACGAGCCGCTTGATCAAAAGAGTTCGAAGTATGATTGGCTCTCTCTTGTACCTCACCGCCTCGAGACCGGACATACACTTTTCTCGTGTGTCTTTGTGCGGTTTGTGCTTCTCCTCGCGTATCTCACCTCCAGCGGTGAAGCGCATCTTCGGTACCTTCGAGCTACCATTGACTATGGTATCGGTACTCTTCCTCATCCTGTCTATCCCTTAGAGCCTATTCGGATGCGACTTTGCGGTGTAGGATAGATAGGAAGAGCACTTCGAACCGCCAGTTCATTGGCACTTCTCTCGTTTCTTGGTCTTGAGGAAGCAGTCCGGTGTTGCAGTCCCACCGCAGAGGCCGAGCACGTGTCTTTGCAGCCCGCTTCTTTGTAGCCAAGTGCTTTGGATGGTCTCGACTGCTGGACTTTGGGTTAGCTATCGATCGTGTTCCGCTCTTTTGCGATAACACGTCTGCGATTAGCATTGCTAAGAACCCAGGCAACACTCTCGGACCAAGCACATCGATATCGATATCATTTTCTTGAGACCATGTAGAGAAGGGTGACATCGTGCTCCGCTTGTGGAGAGTGACCACCGGTTGGTGATATCTTCACCAAGCCTTTGGATAGCTCGAGGTTTTCAGCTCTACGGGGAGAGCTTGTGGTGGTTTGTCCTTATGGACTGTTGTGAGGGGGAGCTTGTGCTTTACTGTTTTATCATATTAATTATGCTTCTGTCTCATTTCTGTTGCATTGCATTTGCGGGTGCATTGGGATTAGTCCTTCTAGCATAGATTAGAGGGTGTCTCTTGCTGAGTTGCTTAGACTTCTTGCTCTTATCTTGTGCTTTCAGGATAGCTGTTTCTTATCTCACTAGGTTGAGCTCACTCACTTCTTTTAGGTTCTAGCGAGGGTTGGGCCACCCTCGGGTGAGCAGGTGCGTGTTTGCTCTCTAGTGTGCGTTTTCTCGACATTTGTTGTCCTGGAGACATATGGGGTAGATGAGAGTCAGTCTGAGCCATAGTATCCTCTATATCTTATCTATGCTCTAAGGACTGCCTGTTTTCTTGATTTATTTGCCAACTTCTTGTTTTTATTGCTTTGGTTCAGGGGGAGTTCATTTGAGAACTTCTAGATATTAATGTTGACATAACTCAACTTGAACTAAAAGTTGTATCTCAAGTTAAGGGGGAGCTGGATGTTCTTCATTTGTATCATAACTTAATGGAGCCTTGATTATTATCCTTTCATGACATGTTTTCATTATATTACATCTTGCCATGATTTATGCTCCATTGCTAATTTGATCATGACTTTATATGTGTAGTCAAGTCTTTGCCATGATAGGTTAATTAAAATGCTAAATTTTGACCTAACTCATGTCATGTTCATATTTGAGACTAGTCAGCTTTGTGTTATCTTTTTATGGTTCTTACCATGTCAAATAGACTGAGTTGAGTCTTGAATCTTAGTTGAGCAATAGATTGAGCTATACAGTTTCTTGATGACACATAAGTTAGTACAACTGTTAAAAACAAAAAAAAAGAGATCTCTTTTGTGCGAAAAAACTGATCTCACCAATTCTTTCTCATGAGACGGCTTGCCATTGCACAAGGCATGAACTCAGGGGAGTTTTGGATGACCAAGATCATTTCCTTAAGCTTCTCGCTTGGAATGATCGCATAAGGCTTGAGGTCTAGCACATGACTGAATAAAAAGATGGTTGAAAACAACCATGTGATCTCTAAAGAAAAATGTCATTTGTGCTCAATTGCAAAATATCAAAGTACTTAAACAAATGTATCATTCTTGAACAAATAGCACTCTAGTTTGCTCAACACTAGCTTCTTGATTCCATTTAGCTTATTGACATGGTTTGCATCATTTGTGGATATCATTAGCTAGACTAAAATCTTGTTTGACTTGCTAAGCACTTCAATTAAAATTCAGATTATACCCTATGTTGCTTAGCTTCTCTTTACATACTTAGTCATGATCTTTATAGCATATTTGTATGTTATGGCTTGATATAATACATGATGGTCATTTTGGATAATTCTCATGGCTCTACATACTTAAAAATGATCCAATCAGCCTTTCATCCATTTTCATGACTTTTTCTCCTTCTTACATTTGTGATGGGTTTATTGCCAAAAGGGGGAGAATAGTGGTAGAAAAAGCCACTTCGGGAGCTTTGAGGAAAAATTATTCTTTCTTTTGCTCCTTCTGTCAACATGGTCATTAGCTTCAATCTTGTTCTTATGGACCATGTTAGACTTTGCAAACTCAACTTTGTGCTTTTTCGGTGTTTGTCAATATACTCATCAAGGGGGAGATTGAGAGACCATGTGGAGGTCATCCCATTGTGAGTGATGAGTAATTGACATCTGTTTCCAAAAGTCGAGTTTGAGTCGGTTTGTTCGGACCCAGACGTTGCTTGGTGCAACGGGCTCGGTCGGACTTTGGTCAAACTTAGTCGTATGGGTTAGGATGTATATTCCATTGTTGCGACAGGTTTGATCTTGCTAATGCTATTTACACGTTCATGTATCGAGCGGTGCTATGTGACGTGTTTCTTGTCTGTGTGACTGCAGGACGTCGAGGCGGAGTCGTGGCGAGACACGGTGGACCGAACTAGGCGCAGGTGGCGCTGAGGTCAGAACGGTCATGAGGTGTCGAAGACGACGTGGACTCAACGTGTTGCGGAGCGTACGAGGCAAGGAGCGCGGAAGCTTCCTGGAAGGTGCAGGAGGGGCGAAACGGGAATTTCGCAAGGCTGCACAAGCGGGAGACGACTCCGTTAGGGTTTAGCCGGCGTAACGGGTTGGAGACCCGTTAGCCAAGGGCTATAAATAGAGGTGAGGGGCTGCATACCCCTTAGGACACTTGTGAGCTTATTCATATCTTTGTGTGTGTTGTGTTTCTCCCAAGAAGCATGTGAGGCTCTTGGTGTTCTTGAGGATTGAGAGGGAGAGAATGGATTGAGAGTCTTGTAATCTTTCTTGTTCTTCTGTCCATGCGAATCGAGACTCTCCTGTATTCCTTGTTTTTCATGAATGTAATCACTGAAGTTGATTTCTCCTGTTGTTTTTTGTTGTGAGAGTTTCTTTGTGTTGCTCTTCACATATGGATGTGTTTCTCTTGCTTGTAATCATGTTCTCCCGTGTGAGTTTTTGGTCTGCATCTTCTTGGTTCTAAGGTCTTTTTTTCTATTTAGTTTTTAACCTTGAAGAATTGACTTGAAAAGCAAAGCAACCACACATTCAATTCTCAGGTTTCTTCTCTCACTGGAGTAGCTTCGGGTATTCTTTTTTTCAGCCTACAGTTCCCTCTATGCAGTCAGTTTTCAGCCCCTAGTTAATCTCTGTTTGGCAGCAGCATTTGCTCTCTGGTCTGCAGCATTTTGATTAGTTCAGTTTCTCAGTTTGCAGCAAATAGTTTGTGCTCTTTTCAGATTTCGGTTTTGCCTCCCCTTTGGCCATAGCTTTTCTTTCCTGCGTGCAGGTTCTTTTCTGCAGCTTTGTCTTTTGTTTTACTTCTTGCTTTTAGTTTTTAGTCTCCAGTTCATGTGTAGTTTCGGCAATGACAGGCACTCATTTCTGATTTACTCAGCCGTGTGCTTTGCTGCTGCAGTTTGGGTGATCATCATACGAAGTGTTCACTGTTCTCGGTTTAGTCTGGGGTCCTGTTTTTCCTCTCTGTGCCGACAGCAGTGGATGCTGTTCTGCTTCACTGTGCCAAACTGCTTTGCAGTTCCTTCTCTTTTCGGTGGGACTGTTACTGCCTTCTGATTGTTTTCTTTTTTGGTTGGGACAGCAGCCTTGTTGCTTTACTGCTTGAAGGATTAATTTCCTTTCTTCTTTTGCTGTCAATCTTTAGCTGATTTCTTTTTCTCTGCCGACAGCGGCTGTTGTCCTCTCTCTGATTTGTGTTTTCGGCAGTGGTTCAGACCTTTGTTTGTTGTTCACAGAGACCTACTGCTATTTAGTGCTTTTTCTTTTATTTCTTTTCTTGATTTTTGGTGATTTCGCATGCAGATCAAACGACCTTATTTTCAGCTGAAATATCGGGGGCGATTTTAAAAGAGAACGACATTCACCCCCCCTCTGTCGCCATTTCGGTCCTACAGAACAGTATATGGGGTGCGATGTGCTTCTCACGATACTTTCTGTGGCACAAAGAGGCGTCCCATAAAACGCAATGCACCAGACTCATCCAAACTGAAATCCCCTTCTTTGCCCATCTCCATACGCTTCCTGACCCGCTGTAGTAACTGATCATGTTGTTGTGCTTCCGCACACGCTCTGGAATGGCTGACTCTAAGATCAACTATGTCTCCACCCGTGCCATGCCTGCATAACAATAAGATATCCTCATACGATCGAAATCAGCAATAAGACAATCCAGAGTAGCAGGCGTCGCCTTGCGACTAAGTGCATCGGCCACCACATTGGCCTTGCCTGGATGGTACTGAATTGTGATCGTAATCCTTAATCAGCTCCAGCCACCTGCGCTGCCCCAAATTCAGATCCTTCTGGGTAAAAATATACTTAAGATTCTTGTGATCGGTGAACACATCACAAGTCTCACCATACAGGTAGTGCCTCGAAAGTTTCAACGCAAACACAACGACGACCAACTCTAGATCATGGGTTGGATAATTCTGCTCATGCTTCTTCAATTGCCTCGATGCATAAGCTATAACCTTACCATCCTGCATGAGAACACATCCCAGTCCAACTCGTGAAGCATCGGAGAAAACCGTGAAATGCTTCCCTGGTTCCGGAACTGTGAGAACAGGAGCGGTCACCAACCTTTCTTTTAAAATCTGAAAACTGCGCTCACAATCATCATCCCACTGAAACCTCGCATCATTCTAAGTGAGCCTTGATAAAGGCTTGGCAATCATGGAGAAATCTTGTACAAATCACCGATAATAACCTGCCAACTCGAGGAACCTCCTCACCTCCTTGACATTGGTCGGTCTTCCCCATTCTACCACTATAGAAACCTTACTTGGATCAACTGATATTCCCTTATCACTGATGATATGACCCAAGAACCCCACCTGAGACACCCAGAATTCACATTTTTTAAACTTTGCAAAGAACTTATGCTCCCTTAGTGTCTCCAATACAAGCCTTAGATGCTGCCCATGATCTGCTTCAGTCTTTGAGTAAATCAAAATATCATCAATAAATACGACTACAAAGTCATCCAGATACTCATGCAACATCCTGTTCATTGTCTCCATGAAAGCAGCAGGGGCATTCGTTAGTCCAAAAGACATAACTTTAAACTCAAAATGCCCATACCTTGTGGAGAATGCCGTTTTCTCAATATCCTCCTCTCAGACAGGAATCTGATTGCATCCCGACTGGAGATCAATCTTTGAGAATACCTTAGCTCCTCTCAACTGATCAAATAAATCTTCAATGCGGGGCAAAGGGTACTTATTCTTGATGGTCAACTGGTTGAGAGCACGATAATCAATGCACATACGCCAACTTCCATCTTTCTTCTTAGTAAATAGCATAGGAGCTCCCCGCGGGGACAAACTGGGTCGAATAAGGTCCTTCGCTCTCAAATCATCCAGCTGCTTCTTTAGTTCTTCCTGAAAAGGTCGAGCCAAACGGTACGGGGTCATAGAAACCGATCGTGCACCTGGCACTAAATCAATCTTGAACTCCACTAGATGTGGTGGTGGCATTCCTGGCAACTCTGCTGGAAATACATCCAAGAACTCCCGAACCACCGGGATACTTTCTGCAATCAAAGAGGAATTTGACTTTTCCACTAGGGACAAAAGAAATCCACTCTTTGCCGCTCTACTACCAGGGTACAAACTAGCCAGCACACTAGGTGAAAAAGAGGGGGCACTACCCTGGAAAACCATTTCTTGGCCCGACGACGCTTGTAGAGTTACTATCTTCCAAAAACATGATATGACAACACGGTAACTATGCAACCAATCCATTCCCAAAATAACATCAAAGACTCCATCTTCATAACCATCAAATTAGCAACAAAGTCCTCCCCATCTATAGTGAGCACACAACCCAGACAGACTGTGGAACTGAAAAGAATTCCCCCAGGTGAATGGACTAAAACAGACTGAGCTATAAACTGTAAACTCATCTTTGCCCGACTAGAAAATTCTAAAGATGCGAAGGAAAATGTAGCCCCAGAGTCAAATAAAACAAAAGCCTCCACTAAATCTACCAAAAACGTACCTTTCATCACATCGGGACGACCCGCCGACTCGGCGGTCGGCAAGGCGTAAGAGACTGATGCTAGGGCGGCTGGTGCCCCAACACCCGGGTATGACGGTGCCGCCGCCGCAGGAGGTGCTGAAGGCGCCACAGCTGGAAACAATGCCGCGGGAGAAGGTGGCCAAAAGTACCCTGGTGGCATCCCTCTAGGGGTAGGGTAGTAAGGCTGAGGCTGCACCCAAGGCTGAGTAGGAGCGGCTGCTAGCATCTGCACTGACCCTTGAGAAGAAGCCGTTGGCGCTGAAGATGATGCTTGAACTAGTTCCCATTTAATGATGCTGGCTGGGTTCCACTTACAAACCAATGCCTTGTGGCCCTCCTGACCACAATGACGGCAAGCTCCAAACCAAGCACATTCTGAAGCACGATGATCATTCCCACACTTGAGGCATTTCATTCCCTGTCCTGGGGCCGGACGCATCATAGGAGCACTTGCTGAAGATCGAAAGGTAGATGACGCCTGGGGCTTGGTGAACCTGGACTTGAATGAATTCTGTGGGCCCTTGAACTTCTTGGGAATCGGCTTTAATACTGACCCACTACCTCCTCCGAAGCCCTTCTTCTGACTGCCATCTGTACACTAAAAAACCATAGTACCACCTATGCCCTGCATTCCTTCCCCAAGCTGCATCGCTAGCTCCATGCCCCTAGCTTGTTCCACCAAGGAGCCACAGTCACATAGCTCTAAAGCCCCCAACACTTGGCGAAACTCCTGCCTGAGCCCTCTGCGAAACCTCTTGGCTTTCTCCACCTCATTGGTGGCCACAAATGGAACAAAGCTGATTAAATTATTGAAACCCACTTCGTACTCTGACACTGACATCTTGCCCTGCTTGTAACTGCTCAATGATACTTCCATTCTTTCCACAAATGATGCAGGGTAAAACCTCCTCCTGAATTGCTCCACAAATTTTTCCAAGTCGCTGGCCCATGGGCGGCAGTTCTGGCTGACAGGACTCCTTCCCACCGGAGATCCGCTTGCCCTTTCAGCTGAAAGGCCACATATTGAACCCGCTGCTCTGATGTCAGTCCCAACACTCTCAAATGCCTCACTATGTGCCGCGGCCAATTAGCAGCATCAACTGGCGTGCCCAAACCATCGAAGGTGTCCAATCTCAAAGCATTCCACTGGTGCAGTCCCATTGCACCCATCACCGTCTCGTCATAAGTACCACCACAGGTGCGACAACAGTGCAGTGGCGGTTTGGTTCCCCGAATCTGAAGCAACTTCTTCCTTTGATCCCACGTAACGGCCTCCCGGCTGAGTTCGAACCTCGTGGGGCACACCTGGCCTCGTCCGGCACCTTGCCGGCCATGACCACGACCATGGCCTCTACCCCTTGCCATCTCTATATCACAAACAAATATAGAGTCACACAATAAGTACACAATCAATTATGATAATCGACAGAAATATAGATGCAATGCAAATCATATTCCCACCTACAATGCTTAGTGTGTCAAGTTTAATATTTCATTAACCAAGGACCTACAGCCCGCTCTGATACCAACTGTAACACCCCAGCCAAACAATGACCTGGAATGTTACCCAACTAGAAGTAAAACAGTGCTAACTAAATATGTTATACAAAATTTCGGCAAAACCTCTTTTGTTTTTCTATCTGAATCGGAGGTTTCACAAACAGAATCAATAGTAATGGACAATCCTCAAGTAATAAGATCAAGGCTAAGCAAATAGCTTAAAGATTACTAAAATTATTCTTGGATGTAATACCTAGAGAAAGAATAAGAGCATCATAAATATTATAAACTCTTATTACAATTAAAATCCAACGGTAATAATCAAACAGTACTTAAGTAGTCCTTGCATCTTATATTTAATTGTTTCTTCCTTTATTTCCAATATGGGTGGAACGTGCAAGTGCAACAAATTTATTCCTTCCCTTTCCCCATGCATGCCGACCTCATAAAGGTACCTAAAAAAATAACAACAACAAGAGTGAGTCCAACGACTCAGCAAATATAATATATGGTAACAAGAACATTCATGAACATCACTTCATAAGTTCATCCAAAAACCATATAAATAAGTCATGCTATGCAAGATGATCAACAATATCTTTATCTCTTTCTCTTTTGCATTTTACCGGTAATACAAAGTGTGCATCCGTCGATGCACACTCATGCCTGTACCATCTGGTACAGGGACCAATAGCCCATACTCCACAAGTATGGGGACCTTTAGCCCGTTATTAACATGACGGGACCTCAGCAAATGCTTGGTCATTACATGACCAATTCTTCAATATATCAACATGATACATATGTGTGAAGGTCTCAATTAAATAAAACTTGCATCCATATTAACTATGCACAAGAAATACTCATGAAAACCATAACTTGCAAACAGCCATAATCATCACCAATACACCTTTACCACAGCCATGAACTCCAATACTCACATTATAGACAAAACATTATCATTCCACAATATCAATTTAACCATCGTTATACTTGCCTTAACCGCGAGAAAACGAGGGACATGCACAAGGTGCTGCCCCTGGGATCCGTCCACCATCTGAATAATAATTATAATATTTGCTAAGATAACAATGGCGGACCTTTGCTCAAATAAAACAATCACGAACTAGTAAATTCGTCTAACTTGGTTCCAATCCCCAAATCGTACCGGTCATCCTGCCCCCTTTGAGGACAGTCAACTTAAAAAATTCATATCTATTGGTACATGAGTCCTAATAGGGTGTTCTTAGACTTTCTAGAAAGATAATTAAAGTATCTAACTAAACCTAGTTGGTGAGCCTCCCTGAATCGGCCATCTTCTACGCGTACCATCCAATTTTCTAAAACATCAATTTCACGTAGGGTTCTCTGGATAGAGTACTAAAAATACCATAACTTTCAGCACGAATGTACGAATCATGATTTATTGACCTTCCTGGAAAGCTAAGACAATTATATACAACTTTCATAATATGGAGATCCTCTGATTCTCCCGTTTTCTAATTGCCCAATCCAATCTACCAAAACCTGACAGAAAACTCCCAATCTGCCGAATAGTCCTACTAGAAATATCATGACTTTTGCTACAAAGGTCCAATGATGCGTTCTAGTACTTCACGGAAAGATAACGATGTCCTCTGCAAAACTCTAGGAGAAGTCCAGACCTGAATCCCCACGAAACTAACCCAAAATAGCTGTCCAACGAAATCTGTCGTAGCAGTCCAGAATACCGATGTTGCTACCACATCTAAAATATACATCTAATTGGGGGAAAACAGGGCTTACCCTTGACGAAACGTTGTAGAACACGATGAACTGTAATACCCCGGAATGTTTTTATTAATTATTTATTTAATTAAAGAGAGGGGTGTCGCAAGAAAGAATAAAATAAGAGTTTTGAGGGGTTTTCCGAAAATTTAAGACAACCCGGCCTAGTCCTTGGCCGGTGGGTTTTTTTGCCCAAGAGGGAGGGAGGCCACCTCTTAAAACCCTAGGCAGCCCCCACCCCGCGCCTAAACCCCAGCAGCCGCCGCCCGTGCTGCCCGACGTCTTCTTCCGGTGCTTGCGCCGTCGCCTCTCCGCAAGCGGCACCGCTTGGATCCGGAGGAAGGAGCGGAGGAGTTCGCGGAAGGATCACGGGCGTGTTCTTCGTCGTCGTGTTCGTCGTCATGTTCGTCGATGTGTTCGCCATCGTGTCGTCAAGGGTAACCCCTGTTAATCTCTAGATGAGTTTTAATCGAGTTAGATTCGTCGGTTTTCGGGCTGCCGGACAGAAGTTGTTAGTCGGCAGTTTTGGGGTAGATTCGTCGGGATTCAGGTCTGGACCCCTTCTAGAAAATTGTAGAGGACGTGATTATCTTTCCAGGTAGTACAAGAACACGTGATTCGAATTTGTGTAGCGAAAGTTATGAATTTTCTAGTGCTACTGTTCTGCAGATCGGGATAGTTCTGGACAGAGTTTAGTAGATCGGTTTGTGCGACGGAAATAGTGGCGATTCAGGAGTCCTTCAAATTGGAACAGTTGTAGATAAGTTTCTTAGCTTTCCAGAGAGATAAAGAAGTCCAGATTCCGAGTTTCTGGGTCAAAGTTATGACTGTTTTAGTGCGCTGTCCAGAGAGTCCGACGTGAATATTGATGCTTTAGAAAAGGGTTTGGATAGGCTAGTTAGTTGCCGAATAAGAAAGTCTCCCCAACTAAGTTTTTGTAGATAATTTAATTGTCTTGCCATAGAGTCTGAGAACGCTTAATTTGGAGTTACGTACTGGAAGTTATGATTTTTGGAAGTCGGCTGTCTGTGGATAGGCAGATTTGGCCGAGGGGAGTTGGGGATTTATTTGAGATAAATTATTGGGTTAATTGGGGTTGCTGTTATTTTGTATCTAGAAACCCGTTAATGTCATGTTAGTAATTATTAATTAATTATTCAGGAGGAGAGCGGATTCCGGGGGTTTCGCCTTCTGCTCGTTCTTCGTTGTCTCGCGGTTGAGGCAAGTATAATAATGGTTAATTCTTATAGTATGGATTGTGGATGAATAATGAATGTGGATGTGTGATTTATGATATGATTACGTGTGTTCATGCTTATGAAAATGATATGTGGTACAGGTTATGGTTTATTGCTATTGCAAGTATAACCTTGTTATTATAATCTGTGTGATTGGATGATTTGGATGTTATGAGTGATGTTTGAGTTATGAATGCTTTACTTATGAATTTCAGTAAAGTTATGAGTTGTTAATGCTATGAATGTTCTGTTTACATTATAGCATTTATTTGAGATTGAATTGATGTATAGTATGTTGAATGCCTGTTTATCTTGTTGATATATTCACATATATGCATCATGCCGAGAATTGTTGAAGTCTTGGTCACATGGTGATCAAGTTGCCGAGATCCCCACACTTGTAGGAGTGTGGGCATTGGTCCCTGCATCCGAGGGCAGTGCATGGGTGGGCATTGACGGATGCTCACTCCGCATTACCGTAAAATGCGAAGAGAATGGACTTTGATCATAATGCATAGCATGAAATTCATATGTAATATGTTTAACTTGAGAGTTAATGTTCATGCTTGCATTTGTTACGATTATACTTGCCGAGTCATTGGACTCACTCTTCTTTGTTGTTTTGTTGTTGTTGTTTGTTTATTTTAGGTACCTTCACGAGGTCAGCATGCATGGGAATAAAGAGGGATTAGTATTGTTGCACTTGCACGAAATATTCTCCATGGAGAAGATAGAGAACTCTAATTATTATTTGTTGATTAGTTCAAGTGGTATTTGATTATGACCTTGATTAAGATGTAATAATGGGTTAGAACTTCTTTATATTGCTTCGTGCTTTACTTAAGTTTTATAGATGTTTCGCTTAGTAGCCAAATTACTTTGCTTGCGGTTATTCATACCTTTTGATAATATTGTTAGAACTTCATTTTATCAATAAACAAAGGAGGCTCTGCACGAAATTTTATAGAATGCCTTAGCATAGTTTTATTATGTTGTTAGTTTGGTAGCATTCTAGGCCATTGTTTGGCTGGGGTGTTACATGAACACCCCACGAACTCCTTATCTTTTCCTTTCCCCTTTTCTCTTCCTCTTCCCTTCCTCCGGATCCAAACGCCTCGCTGCGATTGATCTCCTTCCTCCGCTCGACCGGCAGCGAATGGAGATCTTTTTCACCAGTAGGAGGGCTTCAATGGAGGAGAGGGGATCTGCTGGGGGGCGACACAAGGGGCAGGGAGGGGCAACGCAATGGGCAGGAAGGGGGTGGCGCAATGGCAGGGAGGGGGCGGTTAGGGTTGAGGGGGTAGGAGCCTCCCCCCTCTTTGGCCGGATTCCCCCTAGGCCTTGGCCCAGGCCCAGGTTGCCAGGAAAATTCAGAAAAACTCCCCAAAAACATTATTTAATTCTTTCCTTTAAGGTCCCTCTCTCCAATTAAACAATTATTTCTCGAAAGACTTTTGGGGTATTACATCAATGGCATCCATCATCAAGAAGGTGGAGAGCCATCCTTGAATGTCTGAGAGTGTCTCCCTCCCTTGGCAATGTAAGCGCTGAACGACCTATATGATTCCAAAAAGATAGCATTACCCTTTGCAAATGAGTTTACCTATCAATTATTTGTTGTGCATGGGTGAAGTTGTGATTGTTCTTGAGTAGAGAATAAAGGTATATTACCTTGTTCCACCTTAGTCCTTAGTACAACCATAATCAGAATCTAGTGTCACCTACTCATGTATGTTGCTATAGTCATTAAACCTAAGTTCGTGTTTCATAGAAACTACAAATAAAATTTGTATAGCAACTAGTGAAGCACTTACCCCTGGTTGTAGGGTACTAGAATGTAGGCCTTTGTTACTCTGAGGAAGTAATCCCATTGTTATGTAATTCTCAACAAAAGATGCATTTTGTTGATACATTGCTCGAGATCAAATGTGGGTCGAGAAACCCACGGTTGTTGTGAATGTCAAGCTCCTTGCATCATATATCTATACATAAGCAATATTGAGTTACAAATTGTTGTGTACAAGTTGTATTCTCGTAAATCAATTTTTATATCTCATTATTTGTTGAAATTGTCATGAATTATAAAAAAAGGAAGATTGTTGAATCTAGTCCCTCCATTATGTGTTAATGGTGAGGTTTGATAATTGATGACAATTGTTTTGTGGACTAACAGTTTTCATGAGTTGGATGAATAGGTTAGGTTCCACAAATGAGGATGACTTGGGATGACTTCATGTGTTGAAGATCATCAAGTCAAGATGCGAAAAGAAAATAGCTTCATATGTTGACGGCTATTAAGAAGAAGACTTTATGTGTTGAAGGCCGTCGACAAGAAGAATGCATCATGAGTTGATGCATGTCCAAGATGATCATATGTTGATCAAGTGAAGACCATCATGTGTTGATGGAGTTGACGAAAAAGATATATTATGTGTTAATGCATATCAAGAAGATGACCCAAGGCAAATGTATAAACTAACTAGGGCTAAGGATATATTCCTAGTCTTTTATCGGTCTTGGTGTTTGGTTGAAAGACCGGATTGCTAGTATAGGTTTGCCGTACTATTAAGAGGGGTCATGTCTAGTAGTTTGAGTCTCATCATGTGTTGATGGCTCAACCTCAACTTGTCTAGCTCATCTTGGCATAAGGATTGTATTTGTGAATGTGTTTTGCAAATACCTAAAGCTCATGTGTTGAATCTTTGCAACATGAGACTATGCATTGCAAATATGTTTTGCAAGTGCTTGAAGTCCATGTTTCTATTCCTTATGATATGAGGCTTATGTTTGCAAATGTGTTTTGCAAATGGTTGAAGCTCATATATAATTCTTGTGGCATGTGACATAGGTTTGCAAATGTATTTTGCAAATGTGAGAAGTCCATGTATCAATTCCTTGTGTCATGATTTCAAAAGTGTGTGAATGTATTTTGCAACTTGTTGGAAATCATATTTGAGCCTTGTGTGCATGATATCGTAGTTTGCAAATGTGTTTTGCGAAATATGTTGAGATATCTGCACTTCTCAGGAAAATCAGAATTACCGCTCTATGCATAGCGGTACTACCGCAAGACAGAAGTACCGGCTCTGTGTGAGCGGTACTACCGGTTGTGTGAGCGGTACTACCGGATGTGAGAAATCCGGCGGCTCTGTGTGAGTGGCTGGTCCGGCGAGCGAAAGTACCGGCTCTGTGTGAGTAGTACTACCGGGGAGCGTAAGTACCGACATGTGTTGTACGGTACTACCGGACGTCAGAAGCTCTGGACCCTCCAGCGGAACCTTTGCGGTACTACCGAAGATCGGAAGTATCGAAGTTTGGCCGTCGGTAGTTCCACGCCGATTGTGTAATGGCTAGTTCAGAAGCTCTGACATAGCCGTTGCAGTGGCGCCAGAGCTGGAGCGGAAGTACCGGCCTTTGGCCAGCGGTACTTTCGCCCGTCCTAATTTTTTAGGAAGTTGGCTCCAACGGCTAGTTTTTTGGTGTGGGGTATAAATACACCCTTGTGGTCAGTCGGAAAAGTTGCTCATTGACTTGTTTCTAAACTCTTAAGCTAGAGTGAGGCTCTCCACTCAATTGTGCATGTGTTGCATTTTGTGAGAAGGGAGAGAGGTTCTAGAGTGCATGTGTTGCCTCTAGTGGTAGACTTTGTGTCCAAGCGAGCTAGTGCATTCGTTACACGTGGTGAGAGTCAAGTGAGTGACTTGACTTATTACGCGTTGGAGGCGTCGTGCGCGGTGATCTTCTCAAGAAGCTTGTGAGAAGGTCCGACGAAGTTGCGAAGGTTGGAGCTCATCTACCCGGAGTGGGAAAGAGCTACCACTAGTGGATTGAGGTGTTTCGGCTTAATTCCTGGAGCCGGTCCAATTCGTTTGGGCTTACCTCAACGTGGACTAGGGGAGACCGGTAAGTCTCCGAACACCATGGTAAAATATCAAGTGTCAAATTGTGGTTTGCTTTCTTGTACTCTATTTATATTCAAGCAATTTACATTCATAGAATTAAATTGATTGCTTGTATACCTAGGATTGCGAACCTTGACCTAGGCTAGAATTGTTGGTGCACTTAGGAGAATTTATTTGTTGTAGGCGCTATTTTAGCTAAACTAAATTGACTTACCCTTCTGCATTATTTACTTGGTTTAGGAAAATAGAAAATGTTTTGAATTGTTAGCAATAAATTTTAGAGAATTTTTAGATCGCCTATTCACCCCCTCTAGTCGGTCTCCTCGATCTTACAAGTGGTATCAGAGCTTGATCACTCATTTATTAGGCTTAACCGCCTAGAGAGTTAAAGGATGGCGACTAGTGGGTTTGTGCATCTAGATGAACCACCTCTATTTAACGGCTTAAATTATAATGATTGGAAAATCCGCATGATTTGCTATTTTAAGGCCATGAGCCTAAAAATATGGCGGATTGTAGATGTGGGCTTTTCTCCTCCTAAGGATCCTCTTGCTCTAACAATTAAGGATGGGAAATGCTCACATCTCGACGCTCAAGCAATTAACGCTTTATTTAGTGCTTTGAGTGTAGAGGTGTTCAACACAATTTGTAATCTCGATAACGCTCATGATATGTGGGCGAAATTTCATGACAAATATGAAGCGTCCACCTCATCCGATGAGGATTGCATACAAGAGTGGATGTTGGGAGAAAAATGCTCAACCTCTAGCTCCGACGATGAAGAATCCACTATTCCCTCCACATCAGCTCGGTGCTTAATGGCTCAAGGTAATAAGAAGGTAAAATTTGACGATAATGATGATGCACCTTCTTATGATGAGTTGATGTATATGTTAGAAGAGCTAAATGAATTCCTTGGGAAAGAAAAAGCTAGATATAAAATTTTTGAAGAATGAACATGTCTCTCTTCAAAATAATTATAACAAGTTAAAAGAAGAACACGAAATTCTTCTTCTCAAGGAATATACTAAGCCTAATGTAGATATGGGCATAACTTGTAAGTTAATAGATGATTTGCCATGTATAAGTTCTACTTCTTGCATTTCATCTAAAATTAATATATCCACCTCATGTGAGAATTTATTAGATGATATGCCATGCGTAGCTCCTAGCTCTTGCAATTCATCTAAAATTAATGTATCTACATGTTGTGATGATTTGTTTGATTTACCTTATTGCTCAAATATAGATGCTTCTACTTCCTCTATGCATTGCAATACTAACCTTGTAGAGGAAAACAAAGAGCTCAAGGCCCAAGTCACAACATTAAAGAATGACTTTGAGAAAAGCTACAAAGGGAAGGCCTCTCTTGACAAAATATTAGGAAACCAAAAATTGTCAAATGATAAGAGAAGTATCGGTTACACCTCCATGAAAAAGGTGAAGAGCATCCCAAAGCAACATAAAGATCAACTCCATAAAATCAAATTCTTTGGATGCAACAAGTTGGGACACTTCGCCTCTAAGTGCCCTAACAAGGTGGAAAACAAGATAAATCTATCAAAGAAGAGGCAAACCGGTAATGAGCAAGGCAAGAAGATAAGAAGAGGAAATAATTGCCAAACTTGCTACAATTGCCAGGAAAAGGGACATTTAAGTAAGGATTATCCCAAAGGTATCATTCCTAGACATCACTTTTTAATGAACAATATTTGCTTAGGAAGGATAAATATAGCAATGTGTTTGCTAGAAATGTTAGTTTGCATAAAGCTAATGTTAGGGCCATTTAGGTGCCCAAATCTATTGTGGCTAACATTCATGGACCCAACCAAATTTTAGGTACCAAAATGCGCTTCAATGCTTAATAGGTACTTGGAGAGGCATTGGAGACTTGGCTTATTCATGAAGAGGTGAACTTCACCATATGCACATTGGAAGCCAAATTTGAGGACGATCATACCACATCATGAACCAATGCCATCTCGGTAACAAGTATCTATATTTGATATATTTGCTCCTAGCCTTGTGTAGGTTGCATTTCCTGAAAATCATTTAAAAGGGGTTCTCTTGCTCTTGTGCTAAAACTTTATTATTGTAATTATGAGCAAGATGTGAGTGGCATATGAAGGTGGAGTGCTAAATCATATTCATGTATATCACATCCCTAAGTGTGCCCATATTAATTAAGTGCTAATATTATTTTTCAAAATTGAGCCATTTAGCTAAAAGTCAAAATTTTAAAATAATGAGTATATCTTTGAAAAACTAGTTGAAAAATATATATACAAATGTTTTTCAAAGGTTTCACAAAGGTTTTGGCTTTAGAAAAACTTATTTTAAGTAAAATTGAGTTTGCAACCCAAAACTATCAATCTAGTATCTTGTTTTGGTTCTAAACTCAAAAGTTGGCTAAAATCAATTCTAAAAGGATTTTAAAAATGTGTTCCATACCAAAAACCTAGAGTTGGCTATTTCAAACATTATTGGTGAGAGACCATGTGAGGTCATCCCATGTGTATGATGAGTAATTGACATCGGCTTAGGGAAGTCGAGTTTGAGTTGGTTGGTTCGGATCATGTCGTTGCGGGGTGCAACGGGCTCGGTTGGACTTGGTCAAACCTGGTCAATAGGATTAGGATGATTATTCTGATGATTTGACAGGTTTGGGCTTAATATTGTGTCACTGATACTATTTATGCTTTCATGTATCGAGCGGTGCTATTTGAAGTGTTTCTTGTCTGTGTTGACTGCAGGACGTCGAGGCGGAGTCGTGGTGAGACACGAGGTGACCGGACTAGACACAGACGGTGTCGAGGTCAGAACGGTCGGATGTGTCGAAGACGGCGGAGATTCGATGTGGTTGCGAGGCGTACACGACAAGGAGCGCGGAAGCTTTCCGGAAGGTGCAAGAGGGGCGAAATGGTGATTTCGCAAGACTGCACAAGCGGGAGCGGGCTCCGTTAGGGTTTAGCCGGCGTAACAGGTTGGAGACCGGTTAGCCAAGGGCTATAAATAGGTATTGGGGGCTGCATACCCCTTCATGGTTTTAGAGTTCATTCATCCCTTTGTGTGTGTTATGTTCCTCCCAAGAAACATGTGAGGCTCTTGGTGTTCTTGAGGATTGAGAGGGAGAGGATGGATTGAGAGTCTTGTAATCATTCCTCTTGTTCTAATGTCCATGCGTATGGGGACTCCTTTGTAATTTTTGGTTGGAATGAAATCTGAAGTTTCTCTGTTCTTCGTTCTTTTCTTTGGATGAATTCAATGGCTTTGGGAGAGAGTTAGGGTTCTCTTTTCTCAACATGTGTGTGTTTTTCTTTGCTCTCCATGTCCTGTGAGAGGAGTTATGGTCTTAGAAGGATTTTAGAGTTTTGGCCTTGAATGTGTGTTCTTGAGCTAGAGATGGCAGTGAACATCCTTGTTAACATTCATGTCTCTGTATCGTTTCAGTTTTTCTAATCTAAGATGGATTGTTTCTCTGTTTTCATCTCTGCCTGAGTAATTACTATGTCGACCATTTGCAGCCGATGTCTGCTTCTTCTGTCCCGAACTGGGTTTCTTTTTCGGTCTGTTTTACTTCTTTAGTTGTATCCTTTTTCAGCCTCTGATCCTTCTTGTTTTCTGGTTCTTTTGCTTTAATTTGTTTCGGCCAGAAAGTGTCTGCCCATAGAGGAAGACAAGCCAGGAGAAATGCTGCAATTCAAAGAGTAGCGACAATCTCTTAGTTCTGGAAAGCACTCGGCAGTTCTGGCTGTGTTTGCAGCTCTGTCCATTTCTCTGCCAAGCTGCCCTTTTAATCACTTCTTTCGTTTCTGATTTTTGATCAGGTATTTGGAATGTTGCCCTGTTTTATCTTTTCAGTGAGGCAGGCTTGATTTACTTTTGTTCAAAAGTCTGTTTTTCTTCTTTCTCTGTTCAAATTTTAGTAAAGAAATCTGGCCTCTTGTGATGCTTTGTCTTCTGTCTCCGACAAGCCAGTAATCACTGTTCTGTTTTTGTGTTCAGTTCCTTTTCCGTTTACTCCTGTTTAAGCCTTTCAATCATTTCAAAATGGAGATTGATTTCTTTGTCACCAACAGACTTCTCTCGTAAGATGTCTTGGTTGTGAGAGAAGACTTCTGTTGAAACTTTGTTTCCTGTTTTGTTTTAGCCAAGTCTTTTATTTTTGGTCTGCTGTTATTTTGTCCTGCTTGCTGTTTTCAGCCAAATGAAGTTCAACTTCTTTTGCAGTTTGCTTGCTGTTTCTGCTGTATATCTTCTGTGCAGATTTTTCTATTGCAGATTTCAGTTGAGTCCGGTTTAGTCTTTTTGCTGCTCTCAGCTGAGTCCTTTTAAAGCCCATTTTGGTTTGTTTTCTTTTTAAGTTCCAGCTCTGTTCTCTGCTTAGTTTCTGCTTGGTTGCTTGGTCTGCTTTCGGTTCTCGCTCTGATTTCGTCTGATTGACAGTTTGGTTTTTGGCTTCCAGTGAGCAAACCTCTTTTGTCTTCATAGCTGGTATAGCTATCGGAGAAGAAGAATTATGTGAATACTTTGGGGGCGATTTTAAAAAGGCACCATTCACCCCCCCCTCTGTTGCCATTTTCAGTCCTACAATTGGTATCAGAGCCGGTTAGCTCTTTTCTATAGATCTTAACCGGTCTGTGAGCCATGGCGACAGATAAATACTCAACCAAGCCCTCGATCTTCCATGGGATAGACTATCCCTTCTGGAAGAGTCGGATGGAGACCTACATCCAGGCTTAGGGCTACGCCATCTGGCGAAAGGTCAACGTTCGATTTGTTGTTCCTGCCGATGAGGGCGTCAATGCCGGAAACATGGCTGACGTTGAGGCAAACGCTAAGGCAAGGAAAATCATAACCCAGGGCCTGAGTCGCAGTGAGTTTGACCGCATATCTCATCTTCCATCCGCCTTCGATATTTGGGCGACCCTCAATGCTTACCATTTAAACTTAATCTATTGACATATATTAGCTCACAAGGGTATTTACATCATATATATAATTGAATGATTAAATTACCCCCAAATGCTCATTTTTGCATTCTTGAGAAAATCATTGAAAATGAGTTTGTTTTGAAAAATTGAAAGCTTAATTTGTTAAAAACTATATTGAAAAGAATTTTAATCTTGGCATATAGTTGGAAATGCTCCACAAGTAGTGTTTATTTCTGTGTGAAAAACTTTGGAGCAATTTACAACACTATATCAAACCTCTCCTCAAAAATCAAAATTCTTGGCATGCTCCCAGAAAAGTCGGAACTACCGACAGTCATTCTGCGGTACTTTCGGTTTTCGAAACTACCGTCAGTGAAAATGCGGTACTTCCGATATTTCTGAAGAATGGCTGTTTTGTTGCAAAATTTGATTTGAAATTTCCATAGCTATTTCCTTTGCTCCTCTCAGTCAAGTTGATCCTTGTTAATCACAGATAGCTACCCACAAATATTTATTGACTCCATGTGCCATTTTACTCTTACCTTGATTCCTCTTAATTAAAATGGCATCCTCTAAAGAGTGGTAGACTTTTAGTCATCTTGACCTAAACATGTGCTTCACTCCTATCCTTACAAGTGACATCACTCATATCCTTCAAGTGGTATCCCTTAATTGTGAAAATTAAGTGGTATGCTTATTTCCTCCAAATGATGTCTTTTGGATTGATATCCTTTTCGTCTTGGCAAGAAAATCTTTCTTAACCATGCTCTTCACATATATGATATCATTGGTTTCCAAGTGATATTATTTTCTGAGAGACCATGTCAGAGGTGCTCCCATGTTTGTGATGAGTAATTGACGCGTGTGCTGAAAATCTGGAAAATGGATCAGGTCTGCTGCTCCCAGGCCGGCGGTACTATCGCAGTGGAACCGGCGGTACTACCGCGTGTGCGTAGACAGAATAGTGAGGGCATAAAATTTGAGTTTGGGTTGGTCAATTCACCTACTTTCTGAGGTTCTTCTGCTTTCTGAGGTTCTTCTGCTTTTAGGATGTAGTGCAAATCAATTCACCTAAAGAAAGCAGCAAGGGTTGGTCATTTCACTGTATTTCAGTTTTCAGTTGCAGTCATCGGGCAGCAGTTCACTGTACTGAGTATTTCCTTACTGTTGTTTTCAGTTCAGTCTCCAGACTGGTTTTCAGTCAAGTGTATTTTCTGTTTTCAATCAGATGGAGCAAAGTGTCTGCCGATAGCCAAAGTTCAGTCCTGGTCTTTTTCTGCTTGGATGTCTGTTTTCAGGTCTTGGCTCAGTTCGTTTTCTTCAGAAAATTGCTGTCGGTTTCTGCTAGTTTGAGCATCAGTCTGTGTGCTGTTTTGTGCTCCCCTTTGCGAAGCAATCTTCAAAAAGTCCAGTGCAGTCCTACTGTTTTCGGCAGATAACAGTGACCTTTGCTTTTGGTTAGGACAACATCTCTTGATCCTTTCAGTGTTGTTGACTACAGTATTCCTTTCAGCAGTGCATTTAATTCATGACTCTCTCGGTAGCAACTAATTCTCAATGATCAAGTGTGCCACCCTCTGATTTCGGTCAGTTTGGCAACACCTTTATTTCCGTAGGCTGCAGCTTGTGTTTTTAGTTTGTTTTACTATATTTTGCTATCTCATAGCATTTTCTGCAGAGCTTATCTTTAGCCATTTTGTCGATCGTTCTTGGATCTCCAGTAAGCATCAATTTTCTATTTTCATAGCTTTTTAGCTAACGGAGAAGAAATATTGAGTGGATACTTGGGGCGATTTTTGAAGGCACCATTCACCCCCCTCTGTTGCCATTTTCAGTCCTACAATTGGTATCAGAGCGAGGTTGGCTCTGAATTTGATCTTAACCGATCTTGAGAATGGCAACTAGTAGGGAATCTTATAAGCTTTCCTTTGCGTCTTGTTTGGGGTGTTTTTGCCATTAATGTCCTTTGTGACAAGAGGCTTGATTTCGGCGAGAGGGTGATTTTATTTACAAGAAACCACAAGTATGAATGTTGTGGTACATTTACCTTTGATTGTTCAAGTGTCAGGAAGAAGAAAGTCTTGGAGAACACACGGATGATGATAAGAAGGACGAACGACAACTCATCATCATCATGAGCAAGGTAAAATCTCAACGTGACCTTGGCCTTGTCCAAGATGAAGATGCTTCCTCTTAGAGACAATGTGAGATGTCTATTGTTAAAATTGCTAGATTGATCATCCTAGACTAGAATCTCACTTATGTTGTGAGTCTTTTCCTGTAGACCGTGAAAATTTAATTTCTCTTCTTGCATGCTAAAAACTGAAAATGAGAAATTAAAATTGATTCACTGAACATGTGTAGATGAGCTTGAGTTTCGTAGGGCTGAGATTAGAAGGCTTTGTTCTTCTGGCCTAGCTTCTCTTGTTTTATGGTTGTACTAGCCATGTTGCTCTTGTTAATCCAATTTGTTTGCATTCCCTTCCCTAGTTTATATTGTGATTCTGTAAGGGATGGTGTAAATCCTTCGAGGAGAGAGCACGATGATATGAGTGTTGCATCTTGCAACTTAGTCTCATCGGTTCTTTTGGATTAGGAGCTATTTGTAATGAGCATATATCTTTCTGTTTCATATCCTTTACTCCTACTTTGGCTAGTGCATTTCTTGTTGGCTCTTCCCGTAAGGTCCAAGGGACTTCTCTTTGAGCAAGAATGGTGTTTTGTCCTTTTGGATCTTGTCTCGTAGTAGACGCTTGCACCATTGCTCATTTTTGTGAGAAAGATGGACATCATGTGCTCATTGGCATCGTGGACTTGTTTCGTGTGTTTTCTTGTTTTTGTCCACGTGCTGTCTCGAGGAGGAATTTTTCGCTGTTTCTCAAATGATGGACCTCGTTCGCCCAAACGAGGTGTGCATCTACGGCAAGGAGAAGTTGTGAGTTTCTTTGGTGCTTTCGTTGGTTCTCTTCTTGTTGCTTTCAAGTTAAGTTTTCACCGCTTTCTCAAAATTGGGACTTGTTTCTCGTGTCGAGTTGTCCTTTGCGGTGTGCCTCTAGGATCAGTCTTCTTGTATGAACCATTATTGTATCATGATAACTTGCATACTTCTAGTGCGAAAAGTCCAAGTCTTGAATTCCCAAGTACATGTCTACTAACCCTTTGGGATCCAAGACTTGAACACTTTGTTCTTGTCATTTGTAGGTATCCAGATGCTGATTGGAGAACATGTGATTGATTGAGTTTTAGTCTTCTGCTTCATCACGTGACTAGAACATTCATTGGTTCTCCACTTCATGGCCTTCAAGAGGCATATGCTTTCACCAGTTGCGTCTCCACCTACTTTGTGAGTGATTCTATACCTTCATGCCCTTATATTCGAGTGTTAGTCATAATTGGCATGATGTGCTTGTTCTTGTGCTCACTTGTACCATATTGGTATGATTTTCTTCGATACATTCTTGTCATGCCTTTATGTGTATGTTGCTTAGGTATCCTCATATTATGTTATATATGTTGGTTATTGGATGCTTAAGCTTTGACTTGACTTCATGAGCATAAGTAGAAAGTGTATACTAGAAGTCAAGTATCATCATGACCTTGTGCCTTGTAGTATCCATCATGGTTTATTGATTATATCTTGCTCCTTATGTCCATTCACCATTATTTATCCATGTTAGCATGTTTTTCATGATTTTGTTCTGTCATGGTGTTTGCTTAAGTATGGACATTATGAGCTTGATTAATATCTCGGATAGTTGTCTATGTCATGATGCTATGTTTATTTATGCCTTCTTATCTTTACTTGTGTATGTGCTTATATCCATGCTAGCATATGTACGTGACTTTTCCTTATCACCTGCTATGTGTATGGTTATGATTCATTGTGATGCATGTATACCTTGATCTTATTCATTTGTGGCATGAAATAAACTGTATGACATCTTGGTAGCTTTAGACAGTACTTTTGCTTAGACTTCATGAAAACTGTGGATAGGTCACAAGCTTTTTCTAAGTATTGGGTGGCACTAGGCTTGCTGTTCTAGATGCTTTGATGAGGGCTAGATTGAGCTTGTGTGGGTGTGTATTTTCATGTATTCTATGTCATTAGTACTAGTGATGCTACTGTTGTCATCTGTCCAAGTACTGGTTCATGTTGTATAGCATTTACCCCAGTACTAGGACACCAGTCGTCTCTGTGTTTAACCTGCAGGCTATGAATGAGAGGGAGACTGGTACAGCCTTTACGACCGCTCCTTGGTCTTTACGGTTACGTCATAGCAACTACGAGCGCGGTCTGGACTCTCGGCTGAGCTCGACGCGACTACATTACGGTCTTGATTACGACCACGACCTGGACACGACTTTGACCACTCGACCGAGGTCTGGACTCGCATTCGATCTCAGCTAAGGCAACACTCATACTCGATCAGGTATGCGATCACGACTCTCCATCGAGCGACCGTGAGAGAGGTTTGCTCCCTTGTGATCTTCAGTACTTTGCTTCCCATCACTTAGCTTTGCATGGGTTATTTTATTCTAGTGGTAGGAAGGGTCCGATTGGATAGATGAGAGCCATCTCTATGTGATATTGTCTCAGTCACATCTCTCATCCAAATGGTTCTCTAGGATTATTTACTACCTAATCTGGGTTTTGGTTCTCTAGGTTTCTCTTCTGCCTAGTTTGAACTTTCTTCTTGGCCACTAGAGTCTTGTGAGTTGACATAGTGTGCCTTTGCTCCGTGGTATGAGGTTATAGGCTAGAGACCATGAGGATAGAGTGTGTTTGAGAATCACCTCCTTGAGTTAGAACCTTCCCCTTCTGGATTTTGTGCCAAATTTCCGGTTCTTCTCAATTTGCCTTCTCTAGGGAGTTGGAGTCTTACATGCTGCTCGGCGTATAGGGTCCGGATCTGCGAGTCTAGCAAAATGGTAGAAACCTGTGAGGTGACCTTCGATGAGGTCAGTCCGGGGACTAGGCTCGATATCTCAGGTTCTTTGGAGCAGTCCAAGACCATCTTTGTGGGTGACATCATCCTTGGTGGCTCCTCTCATGCTCTTATTTCACAGTTCTCGGATGTCATAAGCATCGAGTTTGAGATGAGCATGATGGATGAGTTGACCTTCGTCCTTGGCTTCCAAATCAAGTAGACTCGGGAGGGTACCTTCTTGCATCAAGGCAAGTACACTCGTGACCTCTTGAGACGCTTTGATATGAGTGATGGTAAGCCTGTGTCAACTCTGATAGCTTCTGCAACTTCTCTTGACCCAGATGAGGATGGCGAGCCAGTTGATCAGAAGGAGTACCGCAGCATGATTGGCTCCCTCTTGTACCTCACTACCTCGAGACCGGACATACACTTCTCTCGTTTCCTGGTCTTCAAGGAAGCAGTCCGGTGTTGCACAGTCCACCGCAGAGGCCGAGTACGTTGCTGCAGCCAGTTGTTGTAGCCAAGTGCTTTGGATGGTCTCGACCCTGCGGGACTTTGGGTTAGCTATCGATAGTGTTCCACTCTTGTGTGATAACACTTCTGCGATTAACATTGCTAAGAACCCAGTGCAACATTCTCGGACCAAGCTTATTGATATTAAATATCACTTCCTTCGAGACCATGTGGAGAAGGGTAACATCGTGCTCTAGTTTGTAGAGTGACCACCAGTTGGCTGATATTTTCACCAAGCCCTTGGATAGCTCTAGGTTTTCAGCTCTGCGGCGAGAGCTTGGGGTGGTTTGTCCTTATGGACTGTTGTGAGGGGAAGCTTGTGCTTTACTGCTTTACATTATTAATTATGCTCTTACTCCTTTCTACTTACATTGTATACGGGTGCATTGGGTTTAGTCCTTCTAGCATAGATTAGAGTGGTTCTCTTGCCGAGTTGCTTAGACTTCTTACTCTTATCTTGTGATTCTAGGATGCTGCTTATTAGCTGGTTCTCTTCTTACTAGGTCGAGCTTACCCACTGCTTAGAGGTTCTAGCAAGGGTTGGGCCCCTCTCGGGTAGACAGGGTACGTGTTTGCTCCTTAGTCTGGTAGATGTCCAGTTGATAGTCCTGGAGTCATATGAGGTAGATGAGAGTCAGTCTGAGCCATAGTTTCCTCTTTGTCTTATCTATGCTTTAAGGACTGCCTTTCTTGATTTCTTTACCAGCTTCTCGTTTTTATTGCTTTGGTTCAGGGGGAGTTCATTTGGGAACTTCTAGATCTTAATGTTGACATAACTCAACTTGAACTAAAAGCTGCATCACATGTTGATGGGGAGTTGGATTTTATTATTGCATGTCATTCTGCATTATAATATAACTACATGGAGCCTTGATTATTATCCATTGATGACATGTTTAAAATGCTTTACACCTTGCCATGACTTGTGCTTATTTGCTACATTTATCATGACTTCATATGTGTAAACTAGCTTTTGCCATGATAAGTTAATTAAAGTTGCTCAATTTAAACTAAAATTTGTCATGTTAGCACTCGAGATTAGTCTTTCTTGAGCTATCCTTTTATGATCCATGCCATGTCTAGTAGGCTGAGTTGAGCGTTGAATCTCTATTGAGCCTTAGTTTGAGCTGTTTTAAGTCTCTTGGTGATGCATAAGCTAGTACAATATGTTAAAAAGCAAAAAGATCTCTTTTGTACGAAAAAACTGATTTCACCAATTCTTTCTCATGAGACGGCTTGCCATTGCACTAGGCATGAACTCAGGAGGAGTTTTTGATGACCTAGACTATCTTCTTAAGCTTCTTGCTTGGAGTAGTCGCATAAGGCTTGAGATCTAGCACATGATAAAAATATTGGTTGGAAACGACTATAAGTTTCAAAAGAAAAATGTCATTTGTGCTCAATTTGTTTAAGCTACTAAAAGAACCAAGTACTTGAACCAATGTTTCACTCTTGAGCGTATAGCACTCTATTTGGACTCAATATTAGCTTCTTGGTTCCGCTTAGCTTAATTGACATGGCTTGCATCATCCTTGGATGTCTCTAGCTAGACTTTGCTTATTGATGACTTGACTTGCTCACAAATTGCACTACATTTCAGATTGTCATCTCTTTGGTTTAGCTGTCATATACATATCTTGTCATGATCTAGATAGCATATTTATGTGTTATGGCTTGATGTAATCCTTATAGTCATTTTGGATAATTCTCATGGCTCTAAATGCATAGAATAAATAAACTTCAGTCATTTTATCCAAAATGTGCTATATTCTCTCTTTTGCATCCTTGATGTGTTTATTGCCAAAAGGGGGAGAATATTGGAGAAAAAATCTTTTGGGAGATCTTTCTAGAGCTTTGGAGAATAATTTGCTCTTTCTTGAGTTGCTCTAGCGATTCCTTCTATCGATATGATCATTTGCTTCATTCTCTTCTTTGGATCATGTTGGATTCTTCAAACCAAACTTTTATGCCTTTTTCGGTGTTTGTCAATATACTCATCAAGGGGGAGATTGAGAGACCATGTGAGAGGTGCTCCCATGTTTGTGATAAGTAATAGACGCGTGTGCTGAAAATCTGGAAAATAGATCAGGTCTGCTGCTCCTAGGCCGGCGGTACTACCGCAGTGGAACCGGCGGTACTACCGCGTGTGCGTAGACAGAACAGTGAGGGCATAAAATTTGAGTTTGAGCCTGGATGGTTTTGGTATTTAGGGCATGTGGTTAATTCATGTATCGAGTGGTGCTATTTGATGTGTTTCTTGTCTGTGTTGGCTGTAGGACGTCAAGACGGAGTCGTGGCGAGACACGAGGTGACCGGACTAGGCGCAGGTGGCGTTGAGGTCAGAACGGTCGGGATGTGTCGAAGACGGCGGAGACTCGAGGTGGTTGCGAGGTTTGGATGACAAGGAGCACGGAAGCTTCCCGGAAGGTGCAGGAGGGGCGAAATGGTGATTTCGCGAGGCTGCACAAGTGGGAGCGGGCTCCGTTCGGATTTAGCCGGCGTAACGGGTTGGAGACCCGTTGGCCAAGGGCTATAAATAGAGGTGAGTGGCTGCATGCCTCCTCATGGCTTCAGGAGAGAGTTAGGGTTTGCAAGAGTCAAAAGAAGCTTTGAGAGTTTGTTTTGCTTTTGCTTTCTCTTTAGTTGTTGAGAGTGGTTGGGGAGAGAGCAGAGGTGTTGTTGCTTATGTCTCCCTTGCATGTGTTCTTCCTCTCATGAGTGTGTTCTTGGGGTATGAGGTGAAGTTCTGGGTGTGTATGTTCTTCTCGGTGGAGAAGCATGCAGTGAGATGGTAGACACCTCTTGATTCCCAACTGCGTATGGGTTGGTCTTGAGTGTGTGCTCTTGTTTGGAGAGATGGCTGTAAGAAACATTCTGTATAAGCATTCCTCTCTCAGTATCAAGATTAGATGTGTGTTTGGGTTACTTCTCTGCTCCCTATTTCCTTTTTGGCCTCTTTGATTTTGAGTGAATCTTGATCAAGAAACTGCAAAATGGTTGTCTCAGAACTGGGTTTGTGCTCAAGGATTTTTGGCTAGTTCATATCCAAGAGCAACCATCTCAATCGCTGCTCTTCTTTCCAAAAATTTTAGTCGTTACATGTTTGCTCTGTTTTCCTAAAAACTTAGGGTTTTGTACTGGAAGCAGAGTACTCTCGGTTTCTTGATTTCTGGGCAAAAAGGTGATGTGGTTTCTGTTGTCTAGTTGTGGGATGATTTCTTGTTGTAATTCAAAACCCCGTGTGCAAAAGATACAAGAATGACTAGCGATTTAGACATTTGCCTCATCTCCTATGTTCTTCCTGGCAAAAATCAGCATATCCTATTTTATTTGATCTTTGCCTACTTTCTCCTACTTTCTGAGGTTCTTCTGCTTTTAGGATGTAGTGCAAATCAATTCACCTAAAGAAAGCAACAAGGGTTGGTCATTTCACTGTATTTCAATTTTCAGTTGCAGTCATCGGGCAGCAGTTCACTGTACCGAGTATTTCCTTCCTCCTGTTTTCAGTTCAGTCTCCAGACTGGTTTTCAGTCAAGTGTATTTTCTGTTTTCAGTCAGATGGAGCAAAGTGTCTGCCGATAGCTAAAGCTCAGTCCTGGTCTTTTTCTGCTCGGATGTCTGTTTTCAGGTCTTGGCTCAGTTCATTTTCTTCAGAAAATTGCTGTCGGTTTCTGCTAGTTTGAGCATCAGTCTGTGTGCTGTTTTGTGCTCCCCTTTGCGAAGCAATCTTCAAAAAGTCCAGTGCAGTCCTACTGTTTTCGGCAGATAACAGTGACCTTTGCTTTTGGTTAGGACAGCAGCTCTTGATCCTTTCATTGTTGTTGACTACAGTATTCCTTTCAGCAGTGCATTTAATTCATGACTCTCTCGGTAGCAACTAATTCTCAATGATCAAGTGTGCCACCCTCCGATTTCGGTCAGTTTGGCATCACCTTTATTTCCGTAGGCTGCAGCTTGTGTTTTTAGTTTGTTTTACAGTGAGCACTATATTTTGCTATCTCATAGCATTTTCTGCAGAGCTTATCTTTAACCATTTTGTTGATCGTTCTTGGATCTCCAGTAAGCATCAATTTTCTATTTTCATAGCTTTTTAGCTAATGGAGAAGAAATATTGAGTGGATACTTGGGGCGATTTTTGAAGGCACCATTCACCCCCCCCCTCTGTTGCCATTTCCGGTCCTACATTTTCAATTGGTATCTATTCTTTTGAATTGGTATGTAATTCTTTTCTCTTGCCGAGAAAAATCTTTTATTAACCAAGCTCTCTCCTATAACATCTTTCATTTGGTGTCTTCTTTCAAGTGGTATCCCCTTTAACCTTCAAGTAAAATTCTTTGAAGATCTCTTAAGATTATTTCAAGTGGGATACAAGGTTGATAATACAAGAGGCATCAAGTTTTTACAAATGGAATCAAGTACATTTGGTGTCATGTATGCTCACAAATAGTACAAGTGGTATCAAGTTTTTTACATTGAAATTAAATATACTTGACATAACTCATGTTTACAAGAAGTATATTTTCACAAGCAATGTCATCTTAAATAGGGTAAAAATCAAAGTGGTATGTGCTCTCATAGAAAAGGCCAAAGAACCACAAAAAGTTAAAATAACACAAAGTATGGACAAAAAGGCTTTCAAATGGTACAAATTTTGGACAAGTGGTTTACAAGTGGTACCCATTAATTTTTGTGCTAGATGACATAAGAAGAATATGGTTAATCAAAAGGAGGAAGAGATACGAAAAGAGGAGAAAAATAAGAAGAGGAGAATCCTTTGTGTGTCAAAGCAGAAGAGAAGATAAGTGCCAAGAAACCTTTATGTAAGGGGAGATTTTCTTTGTGAAAAACTTATATAATACCTTTGTGCTTATTAAAACAAAAGGGGTAAAATATTAATACTTATTTGCCCAAAATTAGTTTTTGGTGAATGAATGTGTTTCATTCTCTTAAGCTCAAATTGAAAATCATTTCTTTTGCTATAATGCTATATTCAAAAGTTTTACAAGTGTTTTTTTTAAAAGAAAGGGGCTCCTTTCTCAAAAATTCTTTTGGAAAAGTTTCTTAGGATCCCAAAATTTATTTATGCAAAATTTCAAATCATTTCAACTTGTTTGAGAAAGTTGTGTACTTTTCTCATCTTATTAAAATGATGAAATTTCAGAAAAATCATGCTTTTGAGCAGATTTATGTTTTTTTGTATCTCTTAATGTGCTCAAAATCTGAGGTAGATGCCATTATGACTTTTAATCCTCAGATATTATCCTATACTGATGAATTTTCTCAGATTATTGGATATTTGTAAGTCAGTTTTACAGGAAACTTTTGAAGGCCATTTGGAATGAAAAATCATTAATGATCCAAATGCTACAAGTGGTTTTATATACAAGTAGTAGCATATCAAGTGGCATCAAGCCTTCAAGGAGCTCTAATGAGTAAGATTATTTGAATGAGTTTCAAATATCTTTAGTTATCTTAAGTGGTATCAATTGGTCATTTGCATTTAGTTTCATAAATTCTTTATGACCATATTAAGTTAGATTAATTGGCATCAAGCTTCTCATTTCTTAAGAATCAATGATATGCTCTTAACTGATATTAAACTCCCCATAATATCTCCTTTAATGGCTTACCTTGTATTCTTCCCTTGCTTTTACAATAATCAATGCTATTTTGTGATAATTACGGGGAGAAATTTGTGATTATAGCTTGAATCTTTGAGAATTTGTGTTAATAGCTTCATTGATAGTGGGGAAGAATCAATAGCTATGAAAGTGCTAATGCCAACAGGGGAGGAATGTGATAATATTGATAATATATTTATTGAGGAGAAATTAATTGAATTATGCCAAATGAGGAGAAATTAAAAATTTTAAAATCTATTTGTTGAATAATGCTTTCATATTCTCTCATGAACTTAATTTTATATCATTTGATAATTTTTACCAAAGTGCTATTATCATAAATGAAGGGGGAGATTGAAATATCAAGCTCCGATTAAGTTGGTTTTAGTGTTAATGACAAATGCTTTTATAATGTATTGGTGTTAATGACAAATGCTTTTATAACGTATTATTGTTAATGACAAATAATTTTATATTATGTTTGTGATAATGACAAATACATATATGAGACTAATATGTTTGTTTAAGTTTATTTATGTTTAGTCTCATTTGGATGGAAAGGTGAAATCAAAGATGTATGCATTCAAAATCACTTTCTCATATATTAATGCATTCCTTTGATCCAAAATATAGATTGAACTCTGTAACACCCCTATTTTTAGGAGTATTATTAAACCCTACAAATCGCCCGTGACTGTTTAGTCATGAGTACATCCATCGAGTGTATAACATTACCAACACAAGATTAAGAGCAAAAGCGAACTTTATAACAATATAAGGGCATTAAAGCCAAGTATCACAGCAAGGCCAATGACCTTTAGTTACATTATAGCAAAAGACGCCACAGGCACGCCTGAGCGGAGAACGACCCTAATCCCAAACTTCGTCCATCTCGTAAAGCACCACCTCTTCGTCTTCACCTGCCTCCTCAAAGTTTGTTGTTTGTTGTTTATGTTTTTAGCAAGTATGAGTACTACTACCGTACTCAACAAGTCACATAGAGCTTAGCAATAACTACATGCATGGTGTAACAAGTGAAGGAAAAACAGGTGCGTTATTTTATGTGGATGCAGTTTTAGTTGAGAACCAGTTAAAAGCTTAAAAAGTAACTTCGTTAATGTAAAGGGGTTTTCAAGCGTGATTATCAACGTTCAACATTACCAAACCATCCTCTATTCTACTTATGCCTTGTTATTGGATTCACCCATTAAACACAGTTTCATTTACCGGAAGCACGGCGTATTCGAATACCATTAGTCATGACTCTGCAGAGCTGCCCTGCTTTACCTACAAGATCCCTCAACCCTCATGACTGAGTTGAGAAAACAAGGTTGTTCACTGCTCAATTCTTTATATAGCCTCCACCCAGTAGGTTTTTGATCTCAACAAGCTCGGATGACCCCACGGATCTCGTCCGACTCGTTGCAGTCCTACAGTTGTATAGTTAACCACCTCCCATATGACTCACCCTCTGTCTCCCCCTTTCCAGTTGCAAAGGTTCAATTGAAGTTGTGCAGTTACTAAGCCAGGTTTGACAAAGTCAACGCTTGTGGTTGGGCGGTTACTATGTCCTTAATTTACTCAGTATAAGGGTCTAGTCCTTACATTTTTATCTGAGGCATCATCCACGCACAAACCCATATTCAGTGCCTGAGACACTGCCACCAATCCACAGCCAAGCCTCCACCCTAGGATAAGGTCGTGGGATTCGGCCCTCTTATGGCATACCGCAATCCTCGCTTACCCTAAATTCACTTTTCAAAACTCTATTGACAAATATCAATACTTTTAATAGTGGAAAGATTTTAGTGAATACCTAAACAACCATGATTACATAGCTATCATATTTATTTTTACTATGTCTTGTCAAGGTGAATATGGCCATCAAATTAATCTGGGCTTTTTCGGGTGGTAGGACATAACTAACATCATGTCATTCTAAAAAGTATTTGTACGTGAAATAACAACTTGTAAATAACATAATGAAAATACTGATAAATAAATAAATAAAGGAAATGTAGGTTCAACATGATCAAAATATGTGTGACTTGCCTTGCGGGCCTACGATTTCGACGAGTTCGAACTCTTCGGTGGATTGGGCTTGAGTTTGGACTTCTCCTTCCTGCCCCGGTTGCTCTTCGATGTCAAGAACTAACACAAAATTAATAAATTAGTTCCACGCCCGAAGGACTGAGCTAGGAACAAAGAAATAAAATGAAGAAAGAAAATTCGAAAAAACCAAATAAATAGGTTTTGGGCTTTTAGGATGATCCAAATGGTGGGATGGGCCTGAGAAATGAGTTGACGGGCTCAAAACGGTAAAAATGGTTATAAATATGTATTTTTGGGTTTAGATGAATAGTAACGGTTGGGTTACTATTCACTTCGGGTTTATACTGTTCACAATGGGTTCGAGGGTTTGGATCCGGTACTGTTCATGCGGGTCGGCGTTGTTCAAGCGGCTCGGTCGGCCGGACCCGTTAGCGCGAGCTGGTTCGGCTCGACCGCATCGGGTCGCTGGGTCGGAGGAACATACTGAACGGTACTGTTCTTCTTCCTCCTCAGGCGAACGTGCGCGCGCGAAATAGAGTACCCGGCGGCGGTGGTTGGCGGCGCTAGGGTGCAGTGCGATGGGAAAGAAGGCTATGGATGGGTTGCTAAGGCTCTAGAGGTCCCATTTTAGGGGTCGGCAGGGACGGAGAGTCCGGCGATCGCCGTGGCGAGCTATTTTCTTCTACGGGAATTTTGGACAGCATGGGGTGATGAGAGGCTAAGGGGGCAATTGGGCTGGTGTTCAAGCATCTATGGGGCTAGATGAGGCTCATGGAAGGGTCGGTTTGGGCTGAGGAAGTCGGAGACGGGCTGGCCACGGTGAGGCACTTCGGCCGTATGGCAGTTTTCGGCGGCAGGGGAACAGGGAGCTCGGGGAGCTTCGGTGATGGTTTGGGAGTACTTCTGGGTGCCTGAGGAAGCTACGGGAGCAAATAATTGAATTGCAATTGGGTAAATCGAGGAGATTGGTTTAGGGCTCACCATCGGGTTTCTTGGCAATTGCTGGCAGTGGAAGCAGTGAGAGGCTAATTGGGTGAGTAGAGAGCTTCACTAGGGTGTGTGGGGGAGGTCGGAGGGGTCCTTGGCCTTTATAGGCGCCCGAAGGCGGTTCGGCACAAGAGGCTGGCCAAGGCGACGACGGCGCGTGGCATGGCCTGGATTGTTCGGGAGGGTACGGTGCGGTGGTCAAAGGGGAGGGTACTGGCGACCTCGAGTCGTGAATTGCGGCGGTTAAAAGCTGCTGACGGAGTCAGGTCGGCTGGGAACGCGGTGAGAGCCGAGAGAACAAAACAAGGGGCAAACGATGGCGGGCGTGGCCGACGGTGCCAAACACCGGTGCAGGGTCATTTAAGGACGTGGTACGGTTGCTGGTAGGTGCAGCAGAGCTGGCAGCAACGAGCAAACGTAAGAAGGCGCGAGAAGACTTGGCTGTGAAGGAAGAACCAGGGCGACGACAAAAGATCAGAGCAGCGGTGGATTTTTCGGACGGATAACAGTGTCGACGTGTCTCCTCTCCGTTCCAGCGGTGCCAGCAAGGATTAGGGAGCGATTTTGGTTGAGATTCATGCGGAATTGGGCTGGGAAATAAAGGAAGTGAAATCCAAATCAAACTCAATTTTCATTTCAAAATTCGGTTTCGTTTCAAACTCCACTAAGTGTTCAAAATGAATATGTGCATATGTATTCATTATATACACCTGTATGCACATATTTAGGAGAGCTCTCTCTCTACGTTTTGGAGTTTCATAAGTATTGATCCATGCTTCTTTCAATATGCATATTTGGGATCTTTACTTTGAAATACATTCTTGAGTATATATATAATTTGTGTAGTTTATATATACTCATATGAAATCAGGTTGTCAACTAACTCCTCTATTACGTGTTAATGGTCGGACGATTAATAACAACGTGATAAGTAAGCTTTGTTTAAAAGCTTATCTTAGAGTATACAAATTGTTGTGTACAAATTGTATGCTCACAAATCAATTTTTATATCTCATTATTTGTTGAGATTGTCACGAATTACCAAAAAGGGAAGATTGTTGAATCTAGTCCCTCCATTTTGTGTTAATGGTGAAGTTTGGTAATTGATGACAATTATTTTGTGGACTAACAGTTTCCATGAGTTGGATGAATAGGTTAGGTTCCACAAATAAGGATGACTTGGAATGAATTCATGTGTTGAAGACCATCAAGTCAAGATGCAAGAAGAAAATAGCTTCATGTGTTGAAGGCTATTAATAAGAAGGCTTCATGTGTTGAACGCCGTCGAGAAGAAGAATGCATCATGAGTTAATGCATGTCCAAGATGATCATGTGTTGTGCGGTACTATCGGACGTCGGAAACTCCGGACTCTCCTGCGAACCTTTTTTCCAGAGAGCGCCAACTTCTGGGCTCGGCTCGAGCGGAAGTACCGCGCCGACTTTGCGGTACTACCGAAGATCGGAAATACCGGAGTTTGGCCGTCGGTAGTTCCACGCCGACTGTGTAACAGCTAGTTCAGAAGCTCTGACATAACCGTTGTAGTGGTGCTAGATCTGGAGCGGAAGTACCGACCTTTTGGCCGACGGTACTTCCGTCCGTCCTGATTTTTTAGGTAGTTGGCTCCAACGGCTAGTTTTTTGGTGTGAGGTATAAATACTTCCTTGTGACCGGTTGGAGAAGTTGTTGATTGACTTGTTTCTGAACTCTTGAGCTAGAGTGAGGCTCTCCACTCAATCGTGCATATGTTGCACTTTGTGAGAAGGGAGAGAGGTTCTAGAGTGCATGTGTTGCTTCTAGTGGTGGACTTTGTGTCCAAGCGAGCTAGTGCATTCGTTGCACGTGGTGAGAGTCAAGTGAGGGACTTGAGTTATTACTATTGGAGTTTGCCGACTCCTAAACAGCGTTGGAGGTGTCGTGAGCGGTGATCTTCTCAAGAAGCTTGTGAGAAGGCCCGGCGAAGTTGTGAAGGTTGGAGCTCACCTACCCGGAGCGAGAAAGAGCTACCACTAGTGGATTGAGGTGTTTCGGCTTAATTCGTGGAGCCGGTCCAATTTGTTTGGGCTTACCTGAACGTGGACTAGGGGAGACCGGCAAGTCTCCGAACACCACGGTAAAACATCAAGTGTCAAATTGTGGTTTGCTTTCTTGTACTCTATTTATATTCAAGCAATTTACATTCATAGAATTAAACTGAGTGTTTGTCTATCTAGGATTGTAAATCTTGACCTAGGCTAGAATTGTTGGTGCACTTAGGTGAATTTATTTATTGTAGGCGCTATTTGAGCTAAACCAAATTGACATACGCTTCCGTATTATTTACTTGGTTTAGGCAAATAGAAAATGTCTTGAATTGTTAGCAATAATTTATAGAGAATTTTTAGACTGCCTATTCACCCCCTCTAGTCAGCCTCCTCGATCTTATAAGAAGCGGTGGGGCGCAGGCCAAGGAGGCCAATGCCAGGAATTGACGCTCCTTGCAAAGGCCACATGTGAATGGAACTGGACCATGGGTTTTTAAATGAGGGCCAGGGGGCATATCCCCCGCTGCCGTCATGGCCAGTGCCTTTGCCACTACCATGGTTGTGGTGTCAGTTGTTGCCATTGCTACGAGTTGAGGAAGGCTTGTAGGTGTTTCTGCAGTGAGAGTAGGTGCTATCGCCCGTGGAGGAGTTGCCTCTAGAATGGCCACTGCCACTGCCAGTAGTGTTGGCAGTCACAAAAGCCATGTGGGGAGACTCTGAACTGGACATGAGTTTCTCGAGTAGGAGAGTGGAGCACACTTTGAGGAACATCGGGAATGGCTTCTTCATGGAGAACAGGGTTCGCACGTAAGTAAAGTGCGAACTCAATCCCCTAGGGTGTTGAGGCAAGCGTCTTTTTGCTGATCTTGTTGTCCACAACCCAAGATCATCGGCCAAAGATTTTTGCTTGCGGCAGTAGTCGACGACGGATAAGGCCCCCTGAGTGAGAACTCGAAACTCCTTCTCTAGGTAAATGGCACGTGTCTTGGCATTGTTATGGTATAAGCCTGCAATGTTTGACTAGATGGTGTAGGCCGAAGCATTAGGGTCCATGACCATGGCGAGGAGGCTGGTAGATATGGAGCCATAGAGCCAGGAGTGGATGAGGGTGTTGAGGCGCCTCCACTGGGCGTTAGACAAGGATGTAGATAGCTCCTTGATGTGATCGTCAATGGCGTACTTGCATAGGGAGACTTCAAACAAACTACGCCATTGCGAGTAGTTGCCAGTCTGAAGATCGAGAGTAGTTGGAATCAGGGTCTTGATGCTGGCGATGGTGATGGCCTGCGTCCAAAGAGTAGCCTTGGTGGCCTGCTCCTCTTTCGCGGTGACGTGGGACATGGCAAGAGGAAGGTGAATGGTGGGTTAGCATCGAGAGGAATCTAATACCATGATTGCGAAATGATTTCACGCATTCAAGTATTTCTATTGATACCCATTAGTATATATAACATTGACATGAGCAATTAGCTCTGACTAACCAAAGATGGAGATCCATGCCTTAATTAGTGACAAGCTAGCTATGGCAAGTTGGATTTCCTAGGATCGCACAACATGAAGGGGCACTCATGTGTGGATGGAGAGCGTGCATGGTACCATTCAGGCAACACTCCCTACGGTCGTAGTGGGAGTAGGGCAGACGTCCAGGCTAGAGCAAAACTTAGAAAAAACAACTGTCAGTAGTCCCTTGATGCAGATGTCAATGTACTGCGAAGATGTCAGAACATGCAGAACACAGACATCGCGAAGAGCATCCTGTTCACACATGAAGCGGAGATCAATCTCAACAAGCTTAGTACGCTGGTGTTGGATGGGGTTGGTGAAGAGATAGACAGTGCTGATGTTGTTGTAGTAGACAACGGTGGTTCGACGAAGAGGATGACAAAGTTCGATGAGGAGTTGGCAGAGCCAGCATGCTTTGGCCATAGCATTGGCTATAGCACGGTACTCCGCCTCTGCATTGGATCGGGAGACAATGTTCTAGCGTTTGGAGGACCAGGACACGAGGTTGTCTCCGAGGAAAACGCTGTAGCCGGAAGTGGACTTGCGGATATCCAACAACTAGCCCAATTAACGTCGGTGTAGGCAGTGAGTTACTCAAGCGATGACTGATGCAATTGTAGACCATGATCAATGGTACCACTGAGGTAACAAAGATCCATTTGATCAGGTTGAGATGTCGCTCCCGTAGGTCATGCATGTGGAGACATTCCTATTGAACAACATGTGTAACTTTCGGACGAGTAAATATTAAGTATTGTAGGGCACCAGCCAAGCTACGGTACTTAGTAGGGTTGGCGACCGAGGCGCCGCTTGATGCTAGAAGTTTGGAGCTGGTGTCGATGGGTGTACTCAGTAGGGTTCGCGATCGAGGCGCCGCTTGATGCCAGAAGTTTGGAGCTAGTGTCAATGGGCATGCTACAGGGGTTGCAGATACGCATACTAGCACGGTCAAGAGTATTAAGAATATACTGCCGCTGAGACATGAACATCCCATGAGGAGTATGGGTGACAGAGATATCGAGAAAGTGATGGAGTGATAGCTTGCAATCTATATTTGCGCAACATTAAAATTAAGAATAAAAGGTATCCATACTAAATCAGACGAAAAATGGCAAGCCCAGACACCTAGAGGAGATGCACAATAATGAGAGTTCGACAGATGCTTGTTTCTGAAAGTTTATTGTTTGCTTACTTGCCGTGTCTGGACTGTTTACTTTTGTTTTAGAGTGCGCGGCGTTACAGGTGTATTAAAGAACGGGGGGCAAGAAAGTACATCTTGCGTCGACTAGAAACTCAACAAAACCGATGAAACTCGACACCACTTAAAAAAATAAGTAATATATATCTATTATTTATTATATTTTAAAAAATATGTAATTACTGTTAAAAAAACATATAAACATATTCTAAAACAGAAACGTCCCAACTCGCGTCTAGTACCAACACCGCACCGGCGAGGACCTCTCGACGTGTGGCCAGAAGACAACTGGGAAGAACTCCCTACAACAGTATTAAGCACTTCCAGGATTGGATTGATCCATTAAACAAAAATTCAACAAGTTTGGTGCTAGAAAAAGATACCTGTGTGCGCGGGGTAATCCAACGAGATCCCTGAGCTCTTGCAATCACCATGCGTTTCTGAAAGATGGACCAAGTCCCAGGGAGTTACGTGGCTGAGGTGGTTCCGCCAAGATGAGCCAGCTCTTTGATTCTCTGCTCATCAATGTGGACATATAGATTGCCAACTCTTTGATTCTTTGGTAGCCACCACCTCCGATTGTTTCTTCTAAGCTTCGACGCAGGTTTCTTTCTTCGTGTCACATTCTGCTATCCAACTTCTGATAGGTTGTTTTGACTTTTGAGTCGCAGAGATGGACTTGTCTCATCAATGCCAAGAAGACCTGAGTATTCACAGGTTGGTCTTGAAAAGGACAGAGTTAACGGGCTTTTTTAGTCAAGAACGGCAAGGGAATATCCTATTTGTACGGGCTAGTTGAGTGGAATTTTTATTATTTAAATCTTTTCTAATATGTTTTCATTAATAACCCCATACCTTATTTGCAAATATTGTTACTAGTAACCCTGTAACTTATTTTTAAATTTGACCATTTTGACAACGCCGTTGGTAAAAAACAACACTGCCATACCACTCATTGTGGCGTGGCCAAAACTTGCCACACCATGGCAGTGTTTGCTTGCCACACCACGACCAATAGCGTGATCAAAAGGGTCATTTTTTAGGTCAACGTTAAACTTACCCATAGCGTGGTAGTGTTTGTTTAGCACACCATGATTCTTGGCATGACAAAAAAGGATTAGATTTAGAGATAAGTTAGGTGAGAGACATTACTACAAAAGAGACTAAACTGAACGCTTACATCATAGACGGTTCCTAGGAACCATCTATGTTGTAAGTATCATAGACGGTTTACCAATAACCGTCTGTGGTATTTTCACAGACGATTATTTATATGAACCGTCTGTGATAATACAATACATCACATACGGTTCTTGATAAGAACCATTTGTAATAATGGCAGACATCACAAACTGTTTTTTATTTAAACCGTTTGTGATACTTTACAGACGCTTTGTATTAAAAACCGTCTGTAATAATGAAGTTATCACTGACGATTTGTATTAAAATCGTCTGTGATATGTTTCCGACCTCATAATCCTCCAAAATTTCATAATCTCCTGCCTGATTCCAAGAAGGATTCAATTTTGAGACACCTTTAGTAAAACGGGCATAACTTTTGCATACGGTGTCCGTTTTCGATGTTCTTATACTCGTTGGAAAGCTAACAATGAGCATGATTGAAAAAATGATTGCTGGTGCTAGTAGCCCTCTAAGACCCTCAAAATCGGTGATCTTTAGCCCCAAATTTGCGTTTTAAGTTTTCAGTTTCTGTTTTTGCCAAAATTTTTGATTTTCCCTTCAGAATTTGGATTTCGTCTCAACTACAAAGTTGTAGATCTCGTCGAAACCTTTCAAACGAGAATATATAAGCCATATAAAATTTTGCTATTTTAACTTTTGAGACTAGCTATTTATATTGTATCGATATATTGTCTTTGTGACACCATTATCACCGACTGTTTTTTTTAAGAACCGTCTGTGATATCTCCTGTTATCATAGACAGTTTTTATTATGAACTGTCTATGATGTCTCTATCATAGACGGTTTGTAATCCGAACCATCTGTGATGTCCCGCCATGTCATCTATCCGCGGCATATCCCACAGGATCCCGATCTCACCCGTTCATTCTCTCCGCATCGAACTGTAGGCACTGTTGTCCTCCCCACCTCTCGCCCCTTATTAACCCCCTCTCCCTACTCGAAGAATCAATACCACTAGTACTACTCCAACTCGTTTGTGCGTGGCAAGGGTGGGAAGGGGTTCAGCAAGGACGACTAAAATTTCGCTTGAAGCAAGATGGAAAAAAGCAATGGCAAATCTGCACTATTCTAAGTCGCCGGTATAGAAGCTGTTGATTTTATCATAGAAGCTCAAAATGGTGTTTGTTGCCCTTTTGTTTCTGCTACATGAAAATTTTCCCGCGCCACTTGTTTTAGATTGTAGTTTAATGAAAGATGTGTAAATCTATTTTGCATTAGCCTGAAGTTTCTTGTAGTGTAAGTATTTTTCTGAATTTGTAGCCGTGAAGCTTATCTTTGTAAAATTATAAGTGTCCTCTTGTGTATGCAGTGCTATTGGTAACCTACTCGATATCTTGCGATGTTGTAATGGTGGATTCTAATTTTAATGGAAATAGAATGTGTTTGCTATGTTTGTTATTGTATTTGCTTGTTTTCAAATGATATAGCTAACATTTCCTGAGGTTAGCCAAAAATAGAAAAAAATAGGTATAGAATGAGCTATCACAGATGGTTTTGTGTACAAACAGTCTGTGAAGAATTATCACAGATGACTCAAACTAGAAACTATCTGTGATGGGGAAGTATCACAGACGATTCTATATACCAACCGTCTGTGATACTCACACATCACAGACGGTTATAGCTAGAACCATTTGTGATGTATTTATCACAAACAGCTCACAAATCGTCTGTGATAACCTTTGATTATCATTGACGTATAAATTCAGACGGTTCAAAAAACTGTCTGTGATGATAGTTTTGAACCGTCTGTGATGACCCTTTTTGTAGTAGTGAGACCGTTAATAAAAATTTATGAAAATGGTTAAATAATAAAAAATGTTTAGTTGAATGTCAGTTCATAATCCTAGTTTACTTTCTAGAAAACTCTGTTGAGAAAGGGTGATCATAATCCTACAAGGACTTAGAGGAGCTTAGGAGGATTCTTATATTAATCGTAAAACCAAAAGCCAGGTAGGAGAAACTCATTTAAAGTAGAGACGTACGAGAGGATTAGAGACTACATTATTATTTCACACCAGATTCTAGTATAAAAGGATCCAAGGAACCTAAACATTCTGAGCTTGTGAGAGAGTGACAATTCCTTATACTCTCTTGAGGCTGTACTTAAGGAATTTATGGCTGGTTTTATCAAATATTTTCTCTCCGTCATGGTTGTTTGGTCGTTGTTATTTTAGTTTTCTCTACAATATCCATCTACTTTATTATTAATACCGTTCATGGTCTACCATATCTCATAATATTTGATCTAATCTGATCCGAGAGTTACTGCACATGACAAGAAGTATCACTGTACAATGCTCTCTAAGGCCATCTCAAAGGGAAGGTGGAGGAACTGGATCTAGACAGCGATGGTAGAACCGCAAAGGCACGTGGCCAGAATAGGGTGGTAACTCCTAGAGGGTGTGGGGGTCAAAAATGGGGCTGTGCTGCCAGAGGATTGTTTTAATAATCTATTTTTATTCTTTTTTACAAAAATAATTTGTTTTTATTTTTTACATGAATAGGCTCCCATGATAGGCAGGCTGAGCATATGGTTACAAATGAGTCAAGCTCAAGCTCTCCTGGTCTCCCAAGCTCGAGCTCAGTAGAAGCTTGTGCCGAGCTTGAGTGAGCCTAAGTTAGGGTCCGAGCTTGTACCTAGGCTCGAGCTCGGCTCGAATAAACTCAATAATAATTTAAAACAATTTAGCATGCACTAATTTTCAATAATAAGAAAAGCTTGAGCTCGGCTTGAGTAAGTTTGGTATGAGTAAAAAACAATTCAACATGTTCAACAATACAAAAGCATGAGCTCGAGCTCGGTTCAAGTAAGCTCGGTAAGAGTTATATGCATTCATATTCAAGATCGAATTGAACTCTAATGAGCTATTCGAGCTTGGCTCATTGAAGCTCACGAGCTCAGGATTAAGCTCGAGCTTAGCTCATTTAGAGTTCAAGTCGAGCTCAAACCGAGCCTAGAGTGTGCCGAGCTCGAGTAGCTCGTGAGCCTCGTGCTTTTTTACAGCCCAAGCTAAGAAACATCGTGACATCTAATAGAGTGGGGGCCATCTCCCTGAATGAAAGGTGGAAGGTGTGTGTCTCAGGCCGCCACTAGTCTACTAGAGCTGTCAGCAGACAACCGATCGAACGAGAACCATCGTGACCGCTCTGGGGCGGCCTAGACCTCCCCATCATCATCGACCGAACTGCCGTCCTCGTTGGTGGAATCCATCATCCGCATAAGAAGTAGAAGGCTAGCATCGCTCAGCTTGTAAGGCACAAAGAAGTAAGTACATAGCGAAAATATGATAAAAAGAAGTGCCATTGTTGTAGACAAACCTGTCTATCCAGCATGGATCTAGTCTGCAAGCCCGTCGGGGTGTCCTCGTACGGACCACCCCTAACTGAGTCGCCTCGTACCCGCCCTTAGGATGTGGGACATGATGGCTGATGCGGTGCTACGCATCGACACACCAATCCAACAGGCTGAAAGGCCAGTCCGAACCATCAAGGTCGCGAGCCATACCTGCAAATCAATATAAAGTTAGCAATTACGACACAATTAGTGGCTTAATTATTTGTAGCGTAGCTCTGGAAATTCTATAAATTTAGCTTCATTCTTGCATAAACAGCATATTCCTCAACATATATGGCCATAGCTGTATTTCAGTATTAGGGTTTTAGGTTTTAGGGTTTCAAGGTTTAGGGGTTAGGGTTAGGGTATGGAGTTAAGAGGTTATTGTTAGGGTATAGCCATTGCAGCACTACAACTATTAACAACTAAATTGGAATTAGTTCTACAGCTATACTATTTATAACTATTAACAATATGCGACATACCCGATATAACTACACATATGATGGTTTTAGTTGCTAACCTATCGTAGTTTCGAAAGTATAACTATTAACAACTAAATTAACGTTAGTTTTACGACTACACTATTTACAACTACTAGCCAAATGCCTGTGCATTGCAACGGATCTCAAATAATTGATAATACGAATAAGTACCATTATAATACTAAAGGAAACAAATATATAAAAAGACGAAAGAGTGATCCTAAAAAGTCTGCTGCAACTAAATTAAACTATGCCCAACAATCAAACAAAGTAGTATCAGGCTTAAATCCATAATTCCTAGTTTCAATAAGGTTTAGCACAAGAAAAATTATCATTTTGCAAAATTCCAGTATGATCTATAGAGTAGCATGATGAATCACACAGACAAGGCCATGTGTAACTGAACTGATCACAGCTTCACTATGCATTTTTAGCAACACGCACATATGGTTCAAATGTGTTTATAAAGCACTAAGTTCATTTAATAAGAGAACAAATTGAATGTATATGTTAAATACAATGGACTACAGAGCCTTAAAAAGGGTACTTAATAAAACAATGAACTCACCCATAATTAAATTCATATAACATCATGTGACGAACAGTACCACTTTTTGCACAAACAAATTGACAAAGCATATTTGATCCATAAATAACTGTACATTCATGCATCCAGAAATGTGCACGTAAACACAAATTTCTTATCATAATAGTTTTCCCAAGGTCAAAATAGATAAGCACTGAAGATTGCAACAGGAAAGTTAAGCAGAGCTACTTGTATCGCAACATTCAAGAAAAAATAGTATGCTAGCATACTTCCTCCTTCCTTCCTTGATTTTTTAAAAATTTCTTTTCTTTTGCTGGGCCAAAAACTTTATGTTTTCCTCTATCAAACAATAGAAGAAGGTGCTATTAATAATGATAGGCATGCTAGCAACAAGCAGTAAGTGCCAATACCCTGCATAAAGTCCCTTCAAACCATGATCTCTCTAGATTGAACAACCAGATGGAACATTCCATTATAGTAGCCATATATCTGAGTCCCAAGAGTTTAAGAAATATTTCCTTTTGTAGCAGTTGATGCTCAGGATTTTCAGGTGCCTTCGACTTGCATTCGTTGTTTCCTGACTTCACAAGGCACAAAGATAAAAGATCCAAGTGTATCTCCTGGAATGAACAATAAAAAATACATGTGGTATCAAGGAAGCAGCATAAGATTTTCTCGAGATGCCATATATTCTAATGAAAAAGGAAAATTGCATTGGTAAAGTATTGTGTGAGTAACATAAGGGATAGCCAGAAAAGTTTGCATGTGCAAATATAAAGACCCCATGCATTGATTGTGCATGGCACACGAAATACAAAAGAATCTCCTGTGGCAAATTCCATGTACTCAGCATGTAGAAAACATCCACTTCTGCTTCTAAATCTTGATCGTAAAGATTACTAAATGCTATTCACCTAAGGAAAATGGTCAAAGTAACACAATCAAGATAAATTAAAACATATGTCACCTAAGGAAGAGTATAGAAACATATAGTCACCTTGCCATATTTGCATCAGTAAAGACTTCCTCAATGGGTGCTTCTAATAATGTTCTAATTTTCTCATATAATTTATATGAAATCAATGAAATGTAGAACACCATGGTAACAATATATGCACGGTTGAGATCAAAATAACTCCATGTGGTACTAATCAATCAATATATATACCTCATCCATTGTTGGGTTCAGCACAAAATTCCCATCAATTCTCCCAACACATATTACTCCAATTGGCCCATACAAAGGTATATCGGAGAGCATCAGTGCAGCTGAAGAGGCATTAGTAGCCATCACATCTAGATCTTGCTTTCCATATGAGGAAAGAACATTTACCATGATCTAGAAAAGCAGGGCATAATATAACTTGATAAATGAGGTATATTGATTTTTCAAACATCATGAATTTGAATAATAAAATGATAATAAGAAATATTACCTGAACCTCATGGTAAAAGCTAGGAGGAAAGAATGGCCGTATTGGTTGATCAATTATAAGCCCACATAGAAGTTCTCTTTTCTTAGGGGCACCTTCCCTATGCACATATGTTGTGTGAATAACACCTTGAGTGTATTGTTTCTTTTGATAATCAACCTACAACCATAAAAAAATGAGTAGCATATTCATTTGAGCAAAGAAGTGCCTAAGTAGTCCTAAAAAGATGCACATAGTAGACACAAGTGTTGCATTAAAAATATGCATGCATATTCAATTTTCCTTTTTGGATTCAACATTTCCTCAAATGAGTAGCATATTCATTTGAGCAAAGAAGTGCCTAAATAGTCCTAAAAAGATGCACATAGCAGACACAAGTGTTGCATTAAAAATATGCATGCATATTCAAATTTCCTTTTTGGATTCAACATTTCCTCAAATGAGTTAAATTGATAATTAAAATTATTGCTGCGCATCAACAGCTATAAGAAATAGCTCGAGAATAACCCAATGAAGCTTTTGCATTCCATTTTAAGCTCAAGACCCTTCCAACCAACCTCAAGCATGACAATTGGTAATTAGCACCAGATTTCAATTTCAGCAATCTCTTAGTGAAAGGACAATTTGGTTCCCATTAACACAAATCAACATAGAATAACCAAAAATCAAAACACTGGATTACTATGGACAACAATACGACATCCAATGATATCTGTAAGAATACGAAAGTATCTTTTATGATGAACATACTAATTTTATTTTCACATGACCAATCTAAATATTTAAAAAATATATTATTATTCAAAGATTAAAAAATTGATGGTATACCATCTAAAGCATCCTAAGAATTTGTAGACAGAGGGAGTAAAATATGCCTATCACAAGGAGACACGACACGTTTCTATAGTCAAAGCTGTTGGTTTTTGATCTAGGCAAACGGTTGAGGGAAACGTGGGGTCATGCCCACGACCCACCCGTTTTTCACGCACCCTGATCGGGGGTGCCTAACCACTTTGGTTACGGTCCCCGTTGCGATGGCAATACAAATAGAGGTTACGCTTCTCCCGGTGTAGTTTTCCCGTGAGAATCACAAACCCCGTACAAACCCTAACGTGACCCGATCTCATACGCACTTTGTTTGTAACGGGAAGATCGTCGCCGCCGCCACTCTGGGACTACGCCGGCGACTCTCCGGTCGACCTTCACCGACTCTTCCTCACGCCGCATCACGCAGCACGGGTCTTCGCTCAATGGCGTTCATGGCTGACCGTAAGTCTTCCCCGATCTAATGTGTCTCTATGTGTTCTAGATGCAGACTAGCAGTACATGCAACTCACATTTGGTATCAGAGCAACTACTAGTCTCTCTAGATCCTTAGCCCTCTGTTGATTTCGGGTAGAATGCTAGAAGGAGGGAATCGGTTTATTATATGCAAACCCCAAAATCATGATGAACCCTAAAGCAATTTTCCCCAAATCCCCAAATCAATTGAATTTCCTTCGGATCCGGAGTGGGAGGGACTTACGGTTCACGAACCGTTACTGAGGACCGCCGCCGCCGCCCGGGTCTTGCCGCCGCCGTCGCCGCCGCCCATGGATGCGCCGCCGCTCCTCGGGTGCACCGCCGAGCCGAAGCCGCCGCCCCGCTGCTGCCGCTGCCGCCTTACTTTGCAGCCGCGCGGTGCTGCCGCCGACGCCGGCGCCCGCCCGTGCCTCGGCGCGCGGCTGCGCCGCCGAGGGCAGCTGCCGCCGTGCCGGTCGGTCCTCTGGCAGAGCCGCCGCCGCCTTATGCATACGAGGCTGCCGCCGCCGTCGCCTCGATTTTTGGGAGGAGCCGAATGCCACAGGGTTAGGCGCCTTTTCTTTTATGCGGGCTAGGGGCAATCTAAACCGTCAGTCCCACGGACGGTGTGATGGAAAGGGGCTCTGGGGGCGGGCAGGTGTCTTGTTCTTTTTTTCGACCCAGCGTATTGCATTTTTTTTTCTTTTTTCAGTATATTTTCATGTATTTAAAGTGCATATTATGTATAGTTGATGATTACTTGATGACTCTCATGAAAATATTACTGGATATTTAAGCTGCTGAGAATATTATGATATTTTTTTCCGCGCTCGATGTTTTGTCTCTAATTGAATGAAACCAACGAGAAATTCAATTAGAGAATTATGTTATTTTTCATGCTATTACTTTTGGACCAACGTTAATTGTAATTGCATGTTATCAATTATGTTTGTTTTGTTTTATTTTCACATGCTATTACCTTTTGACCAACGTTAATTGTAATTGCATGTGTATTATGTTAAATTTTTCTTTTCTGCCCAACGGTGCTGCGAAAAGTTCTTATGAGCATGTTGTTAACCATACCAACGTAAGGTTAACCTTCATGCAAATTAATTATACGTTTTCCTAATGAAAATTTTAAATTTTTCAGCTTCTACTGTTTCCGCTCAAGTTAATGCAATTGAGCCACTTAACGGCAGCAATTTTCAAAAATGGAAATTTGCACTTATGACGACCTTCCAGCTCATGGATCTGGACTATGCATTCAGGTTCGATGAACCAGTCGCTCCTAATGAAGGGGAGGACAGATTTGATGACAAAATGAAGGAATACAAAACTAATGCTGAAAAGTGGGATCGGTCAAACCGCATTTCACTAGCTGTAATGAAAAACTCCATCAATGAAGCTATTAGGGGAGCGATCCCTGAAAAGGAAAAAGTGAAGGAGTATTTATCTTCCATAGAGGATCACTTTAAAGGATCCTCTAAGGTCTATCTACTGACGATGCACGACTCATGAACACTAAGTACAATGGTACTAGAAATGTCCGTGAGCACATTATGACCATAATTAATATTGCTGCTAGACTTAAGACAATGGACATGGAAATTTACGCGGTTTTGTTGTCCATTACATTATGATGTCTCTTCCTAAGCAATATGAAGCTTTTAAGGTGAACTATAACACCATTAAAGACAAATGGACAATGAGCGAGTTGATCGCTAATGTCTCTCGTGAAGAGGAAAGGATCAAAGCCGAGGATCTAATGATTTTGTGAATCACATCAACTCCTCAAACACAGCTGGTCCTTTTAGAAACAGAGGTGGCTATAAAGGAAAGGGAAAGAAGGAGCAAGCATATTCCCTTATAAGAAGCCACGATCCACGGCACCCTAAAGCGCATAAAAACGCTTGTGTCCCGGAAGCTCAAGTGGACAAAAGAAAAGTGATGAATGTCATTTTGTCGGTCAAAGGACCACTTCAAAGATAAGCATCTGGATGGCTAAAATGGCTAGCCAAGAAAGGTACTTATGAAATTACTTTTGTTGATGAAGTATTTTATGCTGATTTTCCTATAAATTCTTGGTGGATTGATTATGATGCCACTGTGCATGTTACGAATTCCTTGCGGGATTCCATATGTTGACAAGTCTCAGAGGGGAAAGAAGCCTAAGAGTGGCTAATGGGATGGAAGCCAAAATTGAAGCTATTGGATTTGTTTCTTTAGTCTTGAATAATGGCTTTGTAATGATACTTAATGATGTTCTTTATGTTCCTCGATGAGAAGAAACTTAATTTCGTTTCATTATTAGATAATGATGGATATTCTTGTAATTTTGGACACGGAAAGTGTTTGGTTTATTTTAATAATGATAATGTTGGTCGTGCCATCCGACACGACAAGCTTTACATGTTATCCTGCAAGATTCACTTATATCCATGAATGTATGTGATGTGAATAAAAGCATAAGCGAATTGATGAGACTTCGTCGAAATTGTGGCACTTGTCGTTTGGGCCACATTTCGAGGGGGAGAATTGAACGTCTCATTAAAGAAGAAATTCTCCACCCTTTAGATTTTAGCGATTCGGATGATCATTGCCTTGATTGCATCAAAGGCAAGTATGTAAAGAAAATAAAGAAAGGTGCTACTCGAAGCACAGGGATTTTAGAATTAATTCATACTGACATATGTGGTCCTTTCCCTGTGACATCAGTAGATGGTTATGATTCTTTTATTACGTTCACTGATGATTACTCACGTTATGGCTATATCTATCCTATTAAAGAGATCGGAAGCACTTGATAAATTTAAAATATTTAAAGTGAAGTTGAAAATCAGCACGATCTAAAGATTAAAGTAGTGCATTCAGATCGTGGGGGAGAGTATTATGGGCGACATGCAACTTATGGACAGATTCCTGGTCCTTTTGCCAGGTTCTTACAAGAAAATGGTATAGTCGCCCAATACTCAATGCCCGGAGATCCTCAGCAAAATGGAGTAGCGGAAAGAAGAAACCGTACTCTTATGGATATGGTTCGAAGTATGTTGAGCTACTCCACTTTGCCTGTAAAGTTATGGATGGAAGCATTAAAGACCGCTGCACACATACTCAATCGGGTTCCCAGTAAATCAGTGTCCAAAACACCTTATGAATTATGGACTGGGAGAAAACCAAGTTTGAACTACCTCCATGTGTGGGGTTGCGCAGCTGAAGCAAAATTGTTTAACCCACAAATTGGGAAATTAGATCCCAAGACTGTGAGTTGTCATTTTATTGGCTAAGTGGCTAGATGCCATGAAAGATGAAATTAAGTCTATGAGTGATAACGATGTATGGGACTTAGTAGAAATTCCTAACGGAGCCAAAACAAGAGGGTCAAATGGGTCTACAAAACAAAGCGTGACTCAAAGGGAATATCGAAGGTTTAAAGCGAGACTTGTAGCAAAAGATTTACACAAAGAGAAGGCATTGACTATAATGAAACACTGTTCTCTGTCTCGACTAAAGATTCATTTAGAATTATAATGGCGCTCAACACATTTTGATTTAGAGTTGCACCAAATGGACGTTAAGACTGCATTCCAAAATGGTGACTTGTATGAAGAAGTTTACATGACACAACCGGAAGGTTTTGTTGTGGAAGACGAGAAACATTTGGGATGTAAGCTAAAGAAATCCATATATGGCCTGAAGCAAGCTTCTAGGCAATGGTACCTTAAGTTCGATGAAGTCATAAGAAATTTTGGATTTAAGGAAAATGATGTTGATAATTGCACATATGTTAAGTTCGGGGAGTAATTACACCTTCTTAATCCTTTATGTGGACGATATATTATTAGCCGACGGTGTGGACATCTTTGAAACTAAAAGATTTCTCTCGTCTAATTTTGACATGAAGGATCTCGGTGAAGCATCTTATGTTCTTGGTATTGAAATTCACGAGATAGGTCCAAAGGAATATTAGGTTTATCACAAAAGTCATACATTGACAGTACTAAAGAGATACAATATGCATAAATGCTCACCTACTTTGCTCCTATTGTTAAGGGCGATAAGTTTGGGAAATTTCAATGCCCAAAGAATGACTATGAATCTGATCAGATGAAGGATGTACCTTACGCCTGGCATCGGAAGTATTATGTATGCTCAAGTATGTACATACGATTTAGCTTTTGTTACCGGATGCTTGGCGATATCAATCAAATCCATGACCGGACCATTGGAAAGTCTGTTAAGAAAGTCTGCGCTATATGCAAGGCACTAAAGGTCACATGCTCACATATAGGAAAAGCGATAACCTTGAGGTTGTCGGTTATTCTGATGCTGATTTTGCGGGGTGTAAAGACACTAAGAAGTCCACATCAGGCTATATTTTCACCCTCGCAGGAGCAGCAATTTCATGGAAAAGTGTAAAGCAAACACTTCCTGCATCGTCGACAATGCAGGCTGAATTTGTGGCATGTTATGAGGCTACCGGCGTCAGATGGCTTAAGAACTTTATCCGGGATTGAAAGTGGTGACGACATTTCTAGACCACTCATTACATCTGCGATAATCAACCCGCAGTTTTCTATTCGAGTAACAACAAGTCAAGTGCGGCTGCCAAGCACATTGACATAAAGTATCATGTTGTGAAAGATAGAGTCCAGGATCAAACAATTAAGGTTGAGCATATTGGAACTAAATTTATGCTTGGGATCCGCTCACAAAAGGCTTACCACCCAATTTTTTTCGTGATCATGTTGCGGCATGGGTTTATTGGAAAGCTTGTGATCACGGAATAAGAGGACCATATAAAGTAACCAACTCCATGAAGTATTATGTTATCAATCGATATAAAATGAAGCACTATAAATCGATGTCGGTGATACTTAATTGATTGTGACGCATTACTTTAGTGTGAACTTTTATTGAGAGAGGGCTTATGATGTTTAGCCTTACGATCAAGGGGGAGAATGTTGGTTTTTGATCTAGGCAAACGGTTGAGGGAAACGTGGGGTCATGCCCACGACCCACCCGTTTTTCACGCACCCTGATCGGGGGTGCCTAACCACTTTTGGTTACGGTCCCCCGTTGCACAGTGCAATACAAATAGAGGTTCTGGCTTCTCCCGGGGTGTAGTTTTCCCGTGAGAATCACAAACCCCGTACAAACCCTAACGTGACCCGATCTCATACGCACTGTTTGGCAACGGGAAGATCGTCGCCGCCGCCGCTACAGGACTACGCCGGCGACTCTCCGGTCGACCTTCACCGACTCTTCCTCACGCCTGCATCACGCAGGCACGGGTCTTCGCTCAATGGCGTTCATGGCTGACCGTAAGTCTTCCCCGATCTAATGTGTCTCTATGTGTTCTAGATGCAGACTAGCAGTACATGCAACTCACAAAAGCTTCACTTGTTTACATCTGTTGCCAAACTACTACAACATTTCCCATGTTGATCTTAACTATAGTAATGCATTACCAATTGAGGAACCTGAGCTGCATTTTGCTAGAATATACATGTTGTGAAGATAAGTACACCCATGTTTGCTAATGCACAAAACTAAATCACTTCCAATATCCCAATTTCCCTTGGTCCGTCCACATAGAGAAACACATTTCAGTCAAATGGCAATTCTAAGTAAGGCTAGAGTAGTCATCGGTGTAACGAAGAGAATCGTTAGGAGCGAAAACCCTTTCTGCCTTGGGTGCACCGGTGAGGAAGGGCAGCTCGTAGTGCTGTGTGGGGACACCTGCCGCCGCCTTCCTTGCCACTGACTCCTTCACGTGCTCCTCTAGCGTCTGACCCAGCGCTGGCATCGCCACGGATGAAGGAGACAGAACAGAGGTTTACTTCTTCCAGCCGATGTGGTATGCAGCGGGGCAGGCAGTGACAGTGCTCGTGCCCGCGACATTGAAGGTGTGCACGTGGCCGCTCCATCGGCATTCCATGGGAAGAACGGAAGCGCCGTCACCGCCGCTGCCATCCTTGCCGGAGGTGGATTCTGGCGCCGCCGTGTCAGCGACGGGGCATCTCTGGCACAGTCGCCAACAAGGTCCCCAGCTACGTCGACGGAGAGTTCAGGGAAGGGGGAGGTAGACGGTACTCAGATCTGGCATGGCAGCAAGGGGAGGGATTATGGGGCTAGGGTTTGGAAGTCACTAGAGTTGGGTGGAGACGTCAAAAATGGATGGATCTTACCATGACCGTGGGATGGGGAAGGTCGCCGCATGACTCGGCTCCTACGCAATGGTGTCAGCAAATTGACGCCTAGATCCAGGAGGACAGGAGTGGACGTAGGGCAGATCTGGAAGAGAGGGGTGGGAGGTGAGAAGGGGTAAAAAATTTTTTTCCCCAAATTTTTTTTTTTAAAAATTTTTTAAAACCCCCCTTCCCCAAAAAACCCCGGGCCCGGGACCAAGGTTTTAATTAAAACCCAAAAAATTTTTTAAAAAAAACCAAGAACCCCCCCCTTTTTCCCCCTTTAAAAAAATTTTTTTTTTAAAAAAAAATTTTTTAAATTTAAAAAAGAAAAAACCTTTAAAAAAAATTTTTTTTTTAAATTTTTTTTTTTTGGGGTTTTTCCCAAAAAATGAAAATTTAAAAAATTTTGAAATTTTTAAAAATTTTGGAAAAAATTTTTTTAAAAAAAAACCCCCTTTTTTTTTTTTTTCCCTTTTTTTTTTGGGAACCCCCAAAAAAGGGGTTTTGGGTTTTTTGGGGAAAAAAATTTTGGGGGTTTAAAATTTTTCCCCAAAAGGTTGGTTGGTTTTAAAAAACAAGGAAAACCCCAAAAAGGGTTTTTTTTTTTTAAAAAATTTTTTTTTTTTTCCCCCTTTTTTCCAATTTAAATTTTTTTTTTTGGTTTTTAAAAAAATTTTAATTTTTTTAAAAAATTTTTAATTTTCCGGGGGGTTTTTAAAAGGGGGGTTTTTGGAAAAAATTTTTTTTTGCCCCAAATTTTTTTTTTGGGGGGTTTTAAAATTTTTTAAAACCCAAAATTTTTTTTCCTTTCCCAAACCCCCCTTTTTTTTTAATTTTTTTTTTCCAAAAATTTTTAAATTTTTTTCCCTTAAAGGAAAATTTCAAAGGTTTTTTTTTTTCCCCCCTTTTTTTTGGGGGGGTTTTTTAAAAAAAATTTTAAAACCGGTTTTTTAAAAAAAAAAACCCCAAAAAAGGTTTAAATTTTTTTTTTTTAAAATTTTTTAAAAAAGCCCGGGGAAAAAATTTTTTTTTTTTTCGGGTTTTTTAAAATTTTTTTTTTTTTTAATTTGGGTTTTTTAAAAAAAACCCCTTTAAAAAAAAAGGGGGAAAAAAAATTTTTTAAAATTTGGAAAATCCTTTAATTAAAAAAATTTTTTTCCCCCCCCTTTTTCTTTAAAAAAAAAATTTTTTTTTTAAATTTTAAAAATTTTTTAATTGGGAAAAAAAAAAATTTTTTTTTTTTTTAAAAAAGGTTTGGTTAAAAATCCCTTTTTAAAATTTTTGGGAAAACCTTAAAAAATTTCCAAACCCCAAAAAAAAAAAAAAAAATTTTTTTTTAAATTTTTTAAAAAAATTTTTTTTAAAAAAAAAAAAAACCTTTTTAAAAGGGGGGGGCCCCCCCCCAAAAAAAAATATTAAACTTGGGAATTTTTTTAAAAAAAATTAAAAAAAACCCGGGTTTTAAAAGGCCATAAAAACCTTTAAAATTAATTTAAATTTTTTTTTTTAAAAAAAAAGGAAAATTTAAATTTTTTTTTTTTAAAAAAAAAAAATTTGGGGGGCCCCCAACCCCCCCTTTAAAAATTTTTTTTTAAAAAAAAAAATTTAAAAAAAAAAAAAAAAAAAAAAATTTTTCTTCAACTCTGTGATCTTCGAGTACTTCGAGTACTCGTGTTAGGCCACTAGTATGACTGGCTTGTGCATAGTGGTCAGTGATCGGTAAATAGTGCTCGGAGGTATAATACTCGAGGGATTCAGCACTTGGAAGGACTCGGTACTTGTAGTCAAAAGGACTCGGTACTCAGTAGTTGTATACTTTACTGGTTGGTAGTCAAAGGCTTTGTAGTCGTGGTTTTTGCGATTGTGGTCAGTGATCGGTTGTCGTTGGGGTTGGAGATCAGTAGTCGTAGACTTAGTAATCTGATGCATTAGTCGTAGCAATTGATACTCGGTAGTCGATACTCGATGGTTTTGTGGTCGGTAGTGATGCTTGTTATTCCTAAGTGTTTGGGGCGATAGAAATTACCGAGTACTTGTATTCGAGTACTCGATGAGCTAGCGACTGTCTTGCATAGCGGTTGTAACCGGTCTTAATGAGTTGTTTGATGTTGGTGTTTTGGAAAGCGATGGATAATTTGGTCGTGGACGATCTGGTTGGTGTTTGTGGATGGTTAAAGATGTGGTTTGAGTGTGTGTGCTGATATCGGTCAAGTTATGGGGAATTGTGCTGGAAAAAATATTCTTTGGTCTTCGATATGCAGTTTGGCGTGGAGGTGATCATTGTCGGTGACGAGGAGGATCGGAACTAGGATGGGGAAATCTAAGGTTTAGGCAGTTGAGGATGTCGACGAGGTGGTCGGACTCACGCTGGAGCACGTGAAGATCAAATGTAGTGATTCGTAGAGAAGCTATAAGCGGTGCAGTCCAGGAGGCTTCGACATGGGTGGTGATGGTGTGTGATATGCCGCTCCCCGACGTTGTTCCCCTGAGGGTAATACTCGCAGATCACCAGTGAGTTGCCGGACCGGCACGCGGCCACGGCGCACTCGAGCTGTGTCGTGGCGCGCCACACTACTTGCATGTAGTCCGAGCAGACGTTGCCGGGTGCGCACGAGCTGGCGCGGCGGTCGTACCACCGCCGCTCGCCCACCCACGAGGCCACCACCTCCTCCGCCGCCGCGACGCCTCGCCTCCTGTCCGCCTTCCCGACCAGGAAGGTGTTCCACCCGTAGACGGTGGTGAACGGCGGGTGGCGAAACGTGCACATCCGCGTGCCGCCACCTGCTGGCGTAATCCCGGGCGTTGACCAGTAGCGTCACGTTCCACGCCAGCGGTGGCACCCCGACCGCGCGCCGCCGCGTTGTGCTCCAGGAGGAACTGCGACACGGCCGTGGCGCCGCCGGCGGCTGCGGTGGTGGTCGATAGCGTAGCCAGAGCCAGTGATATGGCGACGGTGCAGGGGAAGGGAGACATGGTTGTGATCGTGTGCTCCTTGCACAGAACTGGCTGTGATTTACTCTGTTAGCTCTGTTATTTTCTAGCGTTAACTCTGGGGAGTGACTATTGTTATTTTTTCTCTTTTATCTTCGGTCATTTTTTACATTATAATTTAAGATAACTGATAGTATAATTTATGGATGGATGAATTAGTACACTACAATTTTAGATGACTGAAAGTTTAATTTTAAGTGATTGAGAGATAAAAAAATTTTAGTCAACTGTACGATAACAAAACCGTTAACTCTGTTATTTCTCTGCATGTCGAAGCGTTAATTACGTGCTGATCCGTTGCTCACTAATTAATGGCTTCTCGAATTAAATGCAGTGTATGTACCGATTGACAGAGCTTAATTCTCAGAACGATATAGACAACAAATTACTTCACGACCTTACAATTTGCATCTCACAAAGAGCACAGCTTAATGTCTTAACGGATAATTAATTTGCATGCACCACGTGATTACGCGTATTATATAACGGCCGTCAGTACGGCCAGCCGGTGCCGTAGTTGCCCGGCGGGAAGTAGTCGCAGACGAGAAGCGTGTCGCCGGAGGCGCACACGATCCTGGCGCACCCGAGCTGCGTCGTGTTTCGCCACACCACCTGCCTGTAGTGCGCGCACCCCGCCGGCGTCGTGCACGAGTTGGTGCTGTAGTCGTACCTCCGCCCTCCGCCACCCACTGCGCCGCCAACGCCGTCGCGTTCCAGTGCCGCCCCTTGCCCACGAACAGGTTCTCGCCGAAGTAGAACAGCGGCGAGCGCCGGGCTGCGCAGTCGCAGCGGCGCGATTGGGCGTACTTCTTGGCGTACCCGGCGATGCCCGCGCTCCACGCCAGGGGCTCCACCCCGACAGCCCGCCGCGCCGCGTTGTGCACCGACAGGAGCTCGGCCACGGTGGCCGCGGCGCGCGCACGGCGGCCGGCGTCGGCGGCCGTGCTGTCGCTGCCATTGACAGTGGCTGTAGCCAGTGCTAGTAGTAGCGCGATGGCGAGGTAGGACAAGTGAGAAGGCATCCTTGTGTTTCCCATTTGCGTGTGTTCTGTAGGATTTTGGTTGTTTTGACGGGGGAGCAATGCACGCATGGGATGGATTGGATTGAGCATTCGATGTGATTTTATAAGAGGGTTTCTGTATCGATTCCTTACAATTCTAAGTTCCCTTTCCTGCATTTGGGGGTGTGACAAGGTGTTGATTTCTTTGAACTCCCGCATGGCGGCTAGCTTGTTTGTGTGCTCTAGCTGATTTCTTTACTACTTTTGAAGCTTGTCTTGGATGGCTGATGCCTCTGACTTATAGCCCGCCAATCTATCCTAATCTTCAACTGGAACATTCATATTGTCTTAGTAATTAAGGTCCTCTTGGAACGGGATTTTTATAAAGATCCCGTAAGAATTGCATTTTTATATTTTAAAATTGCCGCATTTATCTACCTATCAGTGATCCACTCGACTCACCATCTTATTGTAGGAACAAAGATTATCTAGAAAAAGAAATGAAAGCATGAAAATAAGATCTTACCTTGTTCCGCCGAGGCACTATCGCAAGTTGCAAGTGTTTGATGCTTATATATTTTAGTGTTTTTATATTTAGTAGAATCTCCATCTTCCTCTCCTCCTCACAGAAAAATTGCGCTGACATGTGAACCTTCTGTAACACACTCCCCTTTCCTTCGCCTATCCCCGCATCCTCTGCCTCCACATCTACCACTGTCCCCGAGCGTGCCTCTCCTCACATCCTCCGCCTCTCTTTGCCTTCGCTGGGGTTGGAGCCGAGCACACTCTCCTTCCTATTCTCTCCCAGCTCATCCGCCTCCCGATCCCCTTCCGCAATGCACCCCTTCTTCTTCTCTCCGTATCCTCCGCCTCGCTCCTTTCACATCTGTCACTAGGGCCATGGCCCTAGCCTCGAGCCCCACCTCCTTGTGTGGCTCCTCTCCTTGCCTCCTCCAATGCGGAGCCGCCGTCCCCGAGCGGCGGGGCATAATAGAAAGGTGTTGGTGGTGAACCGCAGGAAGATCGTGTGCGGATGATGCGGATGGCACGGGGACCGAGTATCACCACCCGTGGCTAGAGGTGCAAACGGATCGGATTCGGACGAATATTGTTGTTACCATATCCTAACCCATATTTTTTATTCGGATTCGGTACCAATCGGATTCGGTATCAATCGGATTCGGTGCCGGATCGGTCGGGATTAACCCGAGCCGTTTGCACCCCTACTTGTTTGTAAGGAATGCATGCAGTACAACAAATGGAGTAGGAGGACGTACTGTCAAGAACTTGATGTTACTACTTAATAGCTGATGTGAAAGATTTTATTTTACCATTGCAAAAGAAAATGAAACGTCAAATAGTAGCACTAACCTAAAATCAAACTTGAAGACGTATCGGATTCGGACGGATATTGCTGTTACCATATCCTAACCCATATTTTTTCTCCGGATTCGGTATCAATCGGATTCGGTACCAATCGGATTCGGTGCCGGATCGGTCGGGATTAACCCGACCCGTTTGCACCCCTACCCGTGGCGGAGTATATAATAATGGTCAAAGTTGAAAAGATTGATTGCACCTGTTCTAAAACGTCATTTAGTATTAGGGAGGGCAAGTTAAATTTAGCCTAACTACTTTGAAGCTTCTTGGATGGTTGATGCCTCTGACTTATCGCCCGTCAATCTGTTGATGCCTCTGACTTATCGCCCGTCAATCTATCCTAACTCCACGCTGTTTTAGTAATTAAGGTCAGGTTGAAACATCGAAATTTTTCTAAAGATCTCGTGATAATGCATTTTTATATTTTAAAATCGCCACATTTATCTTATTATTAACCTATCAGTGATCCACTCGACTCACCATCTTATTGTAGGAGCCAAGATTATCTAGAAGAAGAAATAAAAGCATGAAAAGAAGATCTTACCTTGTTCCGCCGAGGCGTTGCCCTGTCAAGCAAGTTGCAAGCATTTGATGCTTACATATATTTTAGTCTTTTCATCATCCTTGAAGAGGTAATACCTCCCATTTTTTAAGAAGGTATGAAACAAATTTATCCATCCATCCAGTAGGGTTAGGATTGCCAATGTAGAAGGTATGAAACAAATTGTCGGCAATCCGTGTATTCGCACGAGCTAACTTCTCACTTCTCAGATAATGTATTTAGTCTCCATCTCAAAGATAAAATAACTAATTCCAAAATTTTAAATTATGAAAATAGTACTTAACATAAAATTTATTGAGAGTAGATTAAAGTACAATATAATTTTGATTTTAACTTTAATAACCAATGATTGAGAATACGTCCAAGTTTTACAAAGAACAGAAAGTGCTCCCTAATTAATGAATTGATATGCACCAAATCTACAAAACTTGTGTTATGCAACAGGGAAGAAACCTGAGCATCATTGAGATAGATGATACAAAAGCTAGATACTTTGCTTTCATGACCAATTAAGAAAGAAAAGTTGGTGTTTTAATGTGGCACACAAATAGCTGATATAGAAACTTGTAGCTCTAATTTAATTCCTCCACATATTCCCAATTACCATATCTACAGTTGGATGTTTTCCTTTTCTCCTAAGTAACACAAAATTAGGTGATGCATGCAGTACCAACTCACATTACAGTAAATAAAAGTATTTGACCTTTGTTTGTTATTCTAAATTTTAAGTTTTGGGTAATTTATTTTATTTATTATTTTAAATTTTAGGTTGTATTTGATATAGTTCTTTCACTGAATCTAAAGTTTGATCCCTAATATATAATTATACAAATCAAATTTGTAATCTTATTTTATTTTTTCTGAATTTGTATATTTCAGGGGTCCTAATCTAAGAAAACAAATTTCTAATTTTCATGTAGTTCTTATTGCAAAATTAAATGTTTTTCACCATTTTACTTAGGAATTTGTAAATGTATCAAATCGCTTATTATCATTTTTTCCGAAATTGCACATTTTTTATTGTACGTCATATGTTGTTTTTCCTTGCTTTTAGGTTGGAAGTTCTATACAAATCTAATTGCTAATTTTCATTTAATTTTCATATCTTATTTTAGTTATTTGTAGATTTTACTTTGGAATATGAAAATTAAATTGCACTTTCTTCTATTTATTATTATGAATTTACATTAATTTGGATTGTACTCGATATGGGCTCTTTCCTTTAACCTAAGCTGCTATAACTTGAGTCTGCTAGATGTTTTCTTTTCTTGATTAACGTAAAATTTTCATTGCAATCTATAATTAGTATAAGTATAGATCTTATTATGAATTTTAATACTTTTACAGTTTAGTTTTGGAATTCACATTCTAATTAGATATGTAAGCATCCTTTAATTTTTGTTACAAATTTCCATGTTTCTAGTTCATACATGGGCGAGGATTGTTCAGTTTTAGGCTAGACTTGATATAAAATACAATTTCAATATTTCATTTAAATTATTCCGAATTTTAGTTTTTTAAGAATTTGAATTTTTATTTTGGAATATGTATGTAATTAAATTGCTAATTTTCCTTTTTTATTTTGAATTGTAGTTAATTTGGATTGTACTCCAGATGGACTTTTTATTTAATTTGCTAATTTTCATTTAATTATTATTCTAAATTTTAGTTTTTTTGTATACTACTTTGGAAGTCATATGGAAATCAAATTGCTAATTTTTTTAATTAATTTGGATTCTACTTTGCATAGACTTTTTATTGTCATTTGCTAATTTTTATTTAATTATTATTCCCAATTTTAGTTATTTTTTATGTTACTTTGGAAGTCGTGTGGTAATGAAATTGTCATTATTTATTTTTTATTCTGAATTTTATTTCATTTTGGTTGTTCTTGATATAAACTCTTTTTTTTAATTTGAACTATTATAACTCGAATCCACTAGATAGGTGAAACTTTCTTTCAATCTAAGCCAATATAACTCTAGTTTGTTAAATAAATTGCTAGATCGTTCGTGTTAATGTGAGAGCTTATTCGAGTTTCTAATTATTATAGATATTGTATTTGATATGGACTCTTTCTTTTAATCTAAGTTATTATAACTCCTATCTACTAAATAGATGGCTAAATTCTTCTGACTAACGTGGGAGCTTCCTCGAAATACCTAATTATTATAGATATATATAGGTATAGACTTTCTAGTTTGCAAATTCCGAGTTTGGAATTTGGCAAGAGTACTCTTTGGTAAATGGGCTAGAGCCGAGAACGATATGCAGAACGCAGAATTTTGTTCATTGCTTTTTCCCTGGTCGTATGAATCAGATTTACAGTAGTCACTACTACAGAAAACCGTATTACAGACGGTTCAGAATTCATCAGACGGTTTTTAACGGTTGGTGAATGAATATTACAGACGGTTCTAATTTAGAACTGTCTGTAATATTCATTCACCAACCGTTTAGAAAACCGTCTGTGATGATGTTTCTGAACCGTCTGTAATATGGTTTTTTGTAGTAGTGAACCATTATAAAAAGAGAAAATTATATAGCTCTCTAAATTTATGGGGCTATACCACTTTGCTTCCTGAACTCATCTTTTATTTTCTCAGCTCACTAAACTTGTCTTACTTTCACAGTAGGTCGCTTCCTCTATTTACTAACAGAAATAGCTGAGCTGGTGTACGCCCTCGCACAAGTGGAACATGTGGCTGCTAGGTGCATTATCACAAGAGTTTGTACAAGGCTGCGTCGTGGGAATTTTCTGGTAGTCATTTTTTAGAGAAACTAACTTTCTTGTAGCCATTTGCGCGCAGTGAATACATAAGCCATATTCCAAATGTATCCTTGAATGTATTCCTGCATTGACATTTGTTGCCCTGAATACTTACATGTAGTATTCTCATACATTAAAGTCACCGGTCTGGTATTATTTCCACTATTCTCGCGGCCACGGCCAGGGACTCCACAAACTCCGCATCATTCTTGAGCACGGCCTGGCCTGACGAGTTGATGGAGATGGAGCACGGCAGCGACTCGGCATGGCTCCTGGACCCCTTACTGACAAACTCACTGCGGGTAGGTTGAGCATGGTAGTGTTCGCCCTCGTTGGTCGCCACTAGCATTGACCGATCCTCCACGCATCTCTGCACCTACGGGACAGGATCCGAATCAAAACTCAGCAAAAAAAACTATATGAACCAAGTATTAGAATTAATCTTGATGATTTGTACTTGATCGAAGCTGCGAAAGTCGAAGTTAGAGGCTCCGAGTACTATATATTGAGTACTGTAGCAAACGAGACTGTACACCGAGTACTGTAGCGGTTGATACTCGGAAGGACACTGTAGCAATCAGAGCGTCCGAGTACGAGGGAAGTCAGAAGTTGAAGCGCTGTGAGAAGCGATCGTAGCCGTGAGAAGCGGTCTCATGTGGATCATGAAGAGATTCCAGGAGACATAAGAATAGGCCAAAGTTAGTGGAGTTAGTGGGTGCGTTGTGGTCATGTGTATGTGCATGAGGCTTATTTAAGCTATGTAATTTCATTAAGTCATAACGGCAAGAAGAATAGAAAAGATTGAGTGATTCAATCCCAACATTAGTTTATCTAGAGCAACAAGAGAGAGGATTGAGCGATTCAATCCCAACAATTGGTATCAGAGCCTGAGTTCATATGTTCCTGGTTTGATGTATGCCTAATACCTTCACTTCAACAAGATGTCCATCACCGAGCAGCCGATGGCGCGGTCGACAAGGGAGGGAGGCGTCTCTCAACAATACCTGATGCTCTCCTCCTCCAATTACTCCACCTGAGCGATCAATATAGAGGCTTGTATGGAGACGCAGGACATCTGGGAGGCGATCAAACCTGTGGCCGGAGTGGTCGTGGAGAGGAGAAATGATAAGATGGCACTTGCGTGCATCTTTTAAGCCATTCCCGAGCACCAGTTGCCAAGAAGAAGACAACCAAAGAGGCATAGGAGAGCTTGAATATGAGGTATCTCGGCGCCGATCGAGTCAAGAAGGTGCAGCTGCAGACCTTGAAAAGCGAATTTGATGCCCTACACATGAAGCAAAGTGACTCCATCGATGAGTTCGCTGGCAAGATCAATGGGCTTGTGAGCAAGTTCAGTGATCTTGGTGCCACCCTAGAGGATACCACACTCGTCAAGAAGCTGCCCGATCCGGTTCCTAACAAGTTTTTGTAGGTTGTTGCTGTAATTGAGCAATTCTTTGATGTGGATACCATGCCATTCGAGGAGGCGATTAGCCTCCTCAAAGCGCATTTAAGAGCGATACGCAAGCGTGAGAAGGGGATGAAGAGCATCCGCTTCTCATCAAGGCCGAGTGGGAGAATCGGTCGTCAAAGCGAGATGGAAAGGACTCCTCCAGTAGCACTAACAATAATGGTGATCGAAGAAAATTTGACAAAACCAAGGTGATATGCTATAACTGCCAAGAGTTTGGTTACTTCGTATATGAGTGCCCTGAGAAAGGAAAGGAGGTGAAAGAAAAAGAAAAGGAGGAAAAAGTGCTACTCTGTGACGTTCAGAGTGATGATGAGCCAACTCTTTTGCGAAGATTCATATAGTGTGGTCAATCAAGATTAGGGGAAATAAATTTGTTAGATAATAATCTTGACAAAGTTTGTATTTGCATGTTTAATTTAGTCTTTTGTATGTACCGATTATATTGTATAGGTCTTTGCATGTTAGTAGTGTAGAGGTCGTTGGCGGTGGCAAAGGCCATCATAATGAGGAAGAGTCGGTATGATGTCGGCACCAACGGCAAGCGATGTTGTTGCGAGGAGAAGTCGGTGTGAGATCGACGACGATAGCGATGTGAAGCCGCTATGTGAAGTTTCGATGTGAAACCGAAGGCGGTGGTGTGAAGCCATCGTCACTTGAGGAGTCGGTGTGAGACCAACAATGATGATGAGGTAAAAGCCGTTACTTGCGACAAGAAGATGCGGGTGATCCGTATTGGTGAGTCAACACATCAAGATTAAATGGGAGAATGTTAGAATTAATCTTGATGATTTGTACTAGGTTGAAACTGCGAAAGTCGAAGTCAGAGGTCCGAATCATCACATCGCGCATCGTAGCTTCGAACACTATACATCGAGTACTGTAGCAAACGAGTACTATACACCAAGTCCTGCAGCTCCGAGTATTGTACACTGAATACTATAGCAGTTTGTGATCATTGTAGTAGTCGGTACTTGGAAGGACATTGTAGCAGTCAAAGCGTTCGCGTACGAGGGAAGTCGGAAGTTGAAGCGCCGTGAGAAGTGGTCTCATGCGGATCATTGAGAGATTCTAGGGGGTATAAGAATAGACAAGTTAGTAGAGTTAGTGGGTGTATGGTGATCGTGTGTATGCATAAGGCTTATTTATGCCGTGTAATTCCTGTTAAGTCGTAACAGCAGCAGTAACAGAAAAGATTAAGTGATTTAATCTCAATATTGATTTATCTAGAGTAACAAGAGAGAGAATTAAGCGATTCAATTCCCAACACCAAGTGTAAATCTGAGAGATGTTTCTTTTCATAATATGTTCGCAGTTACCTTCTTCACGGGACAAGGAGCAAATGCGCAGCGGAAGTCGGCTCTGCGGTAAGGGTTGTCTCGCGTCAACTTCTGCCCGTACTTCCTCCACTGGTAGCCTTCTTCACGGGACAAGGAGCAAATGCGCAGCGGAAGTCGGCTCTGCGGTAAGGGTTGTCTCGCGTCAACTTCTGCCCGTACTTCCTCCACTGGTAGCCGTTCTTCGCAGTCTGCATCCGCGCGCCCGCGGCAAAATAGTTTTACACACGCGTAATCAAGAAAAGTAAACATGCATGACAACTGGCAATGCGATGTGTAACTACTCGACTCACGAGTTTGGCGTCCGAGTTCGAGGTATCCATGCGCACGCAGACCGTCCTGGCCTCGGGCCGTAGCTCGGCCGTCGGCTCTCTGGCGGCCTCCTCCCTAGCCGCATTAGCCGGCGACGTCGCAAGAGCGTGCAGGTGGGGGCGATCGGTGAGTATGGCATCGAGCGCTCCGGCCAGCCTCTGGTTCTATTCACGCACCCGCCTCAGCTTCTCCCTAAGTTCCTCTTCGTGCTCGACGTACATCCACCGAAGTAGCCTAATGCGCCAACTGTGGGCGAGGGCGTGCACCAGCTTAGCCATTTCTATTAACAAACGGAGGAAACGAGTAACCATATAAACAGAGACAGGTTTAAAAAACAAAGAAAATAAAATACAAGTTTAGAGAGTAAAGTGATGCAGCTTCATAGATTTAGGAAGTTAAGTACAATTTTTGTTAGACCATATGGCTAGATCTAGGATATTTTGGTGATAAATAATTAATAATGGTTAATTATGATGAATAATTGATGATGTTTCTTACTGTTACTTGAGGTGTGTTGCATGTGTGTGGACTGATATAGGTCATGTTGGGACAAATTTGTGCCGAAAAATGTTCTTTGATTTTTACATATGCAGGTTGAGCATAGAGATGATCATGGTCGGTGACGAGGTGGAAGATACGTACTATGAGAGATGCGGTCCTAGAGACTTCGATACGTGACGAGTTAGAAAAGTTAGACTTTTGAAAAATCTATATTAAAAAGGGCTTCAAGTCCTTTTGCTGTCGAAATTGGATTAAAATTTATGGGTTTATGATTTGTCTAAATTTTAGACTCTAAATTATAAATAAAGATAAGTTAGAGCCTAGTCCTGTGATTTTTTCTTTATTGCGCGTACCCAGAGGCAATGCTCGGCTTCATCACCACGCGGTTGTTTTCCTACCTCGTACGATAAGTCAAAAAGTTGTTTCCTCGCCTCGTTTCGTGTGCAAGAGAGCAGCAAACTGAAGCATAGGTCCTTTTGCTTTCCATCAGAACATCACATGTTGTCAAAGCATTAATTGCCAGCGCATTGCACAGGAGAAGCAAATGGTGCTACAGTGTCGAGAGTAGTATGTGGCTCAGCATCCAGCGTAAATAAAAAACAATAGTCTTGGTGTTTTTTTTATTCTTGTTGTCTTTATAGATTTAGATGACTTTCATAACGGATTACAGTTATTCACCTTTCTCCGATTATCATTTATGATCCTATAATTTTCTCTTATAAAAATAATTATGCCGTAGTCCTCGATGGGTTCTACACCGCTCCGCTTGTTTCGACTTCAGCTTCTAGTTTTTGGCTTATTTTTCACTATTCGTAAATTTCGTCTTTTTCTAAATTTTGGCTTTTTAAGCTTTTTGCCGTTCTTTTTCAACCGTTCATAAAGAAATTTTAACCGTTACATGTAATTTCACCATAAGCCATAACTTTTCATTCCAACCGAAAGGTACCATCTATGTGGCTGCGGTAGGGGTGCAAACGGATTGATTCGGACGGATATTGCTGTACCATATCCTAACCCATATTTTTTTTTCGGATTCGGTACCAATCGGATTTGGTGCCGGATCGGTCGGGATTAACTCGAGCCGTTTGCACCCCTACTTGTTTGTAAGGAATGCATGCAGTATAATAAATGGAGTAGGAGGACGTACTGTCAAGAACTTGATGTTACTACTTAATAGCTAATATGGAAGATTTTATTTTACCATTGCAAAAGAAAATGAAACGTCAAATAGTAGCACTAACCTAAAATCAAACTTAAAAACGTATCGGATTCGGAACGGATATTACTATTACCATATCCTAACCTATATTTTTTCTCCGGATTCGGTACCAATCGAATTCGGTGCCGGATCGGTCGAAATTAACCCGACCCGTTTGCACCCCTAGCTGCAGGCACAGCAATACTAGCACTATCCAGTATCCACCTCGTCGTTGCTACTCCCAACTCAGCTCACCTACACATCCGTGTTCAGCAACGGGCAAGGACTCGACGACATACTGCTCCGGGTTCTGCGAGGCCGTCACCGAGGCCGCGCTCGCCGGGCTTGAGCTGCCGCTCGTCGAGGTCACACATGGGACACTACATACGGCCTACGGGCGTTGGACTGGACTGGACATGCTGCAATAGTTCTTCCCGTGCACACCATGCACAGTGATGCAGTTGGAGGCCATGATGACGCCGACGCGGCGGTGACGTCTCCAAGCTCTTCAACTTCACACGGATTTTTAGAGCACGTGTCGACATGGACACATGCATAGACGGAGATACTAATTAGACTTGAAAACGTGCCTAGCATTTTTTTTTTCGAATGCATCTAGCATATTCCAACCATGAGGATACCTCCGCATTTGGTGCGTCCTAGCTGTGTCAGATCCGTATCCTAACGATGAAATATTTTCACCTTGATATGCAAAACCTAAGTAGCTTCACCATTTCTGCCTTCAAGTCTTAGGGGGTGTTTGGCAGAGCACAAGTCAACCGATTTTTGATAGTCGCTACATATCTAACTTTTAAACGAGTTATTTTCTCAAGACGGGGGTCTACAAGTTAAACGTAGTATACGTTAAAAGTGTAACATTGTACCAGCCAAAATCGCAAGTAAGTATCGATCTCTTCGTAATCTGTACCGTAAACAGCCAAAATTTAAAAATTTCAGTCAAAATCCATAAACCGCAGCCAAAAAGAACAGAGTCTTAGGCTACACTTCCCCAATATATGATCGTGTTTAGCGTTAATTAGCAGGTTTCACGGTTCGGCACGGAGTGACCATCCCAGCTTCTTTCGTCCAAAACCTATCTCCGACCAGCGAGGCAGCAAGTGCTCAATTGATGTGCAGAAGTTTTCGCTGGGCATTGCCAAGGACAACTTCTCGTATGCGGGGCTCCTATATGCAAGAAGCTGGTAGCCTGGCCAAGCGGTCTTTATGTCCACGGTCTCGTGCTAACCATATCAAATATGTATTTATTATCTTAAGAAATAAGTTTCTTTTACACTTCTCAACTTTACAAAAAGTTCACTCAACACTCTGAAAGCATCTAGACTCTTAAAAATAATTTTATAATTAATAACAATATGCAAATATAAGACTAACATATTTATTGAGTGTTTGAAAGGTTTAGTTCCGCTGACGAAGGTGAAAACCTGAAATTACACGATAAAGGACAACATCAAGATCAATATAATTCAAGACAAAGGTATAGATAGTCTAGAATCCATTTTAATTTTATCGGTCTTAGAAGAAAAAGATAGAAGATCGGATTTTAAGTTAGATGATGTACTATTAAGAGGGATCATAGCTACTAGCTTGACGGCATGTTCTTATGCCATTTGGATCACTTTAGAATCATGCATGCACTTAGAATTTAAATTGAAAGCAAACTATGCATTCTCAGAAAAATCGGTAGTATCGGAGTTTATTCGGCGGTGCTATCGCGAAGCGGTATGACCGAGAAAGGTAGTGTGGTACTACCACAACCCAGAAGTATCAAGATTTAGTTGACGATACATTTCTTCCAGAGAGTTCCTTTTGAAACTCTTTTGCTTTTCTGGAAAACAACAGTACTGAAGTTTATATGGTGGTACTATCGCATCGCAGTATGACCGTAACTCTTGAGCGGTACTGCTGGATCCCGTAAGTTCCGAATTTATGGGAAGTACGTTTTTTCCAGAGATGACCATTTTTGGTCCTCAAGACAAACGGTAGTACCGCGCCGTATTTTCAATGGCTAGTTTAGAGGCTCTGCTATAGCCATTCTTCTTTGTCAAGACAAGTATGGTAGTACTGGTCAATGAACGGCGGTACTACCGCTCGCCCTGAGTTTGTCAGGACTTTGCCTCCAACTATCAAATTTGGTTGGTGGGGGTATAAATACCCCTCTACCAGCTTAAGGACAAAGGTTAGATAGTTCATTGAACATCTTTAAGCTAATAGCACTCTCTGCACACCTCATTTACTCTTGTTACATTCATTTGAGGTATTTGAGCCAAATTCAAGTGTATTTATTCTAGATTGATCCTTGGCACTTGATTGCCGTCAAGAGAAGCTTGTGATTCAGTACTCTTGGTGCTTGCCGGCACCTAGACGGCTTGGCGGGAGTTTGCACGGTGATCTCTTCAAAGAGATTGTAAAGAGACCCGGTGCCAAATTGTGAGTGGCTCGGTGTTCGTCATATCCAGAGTAGAGAAAGAATAACCATTAGTGGAATTGAGAAGCAATGATTAATTCATGGACCTGGGCCAAGTTGATTGTGCTTTCCTCAACATGGACTAGTGAAAACCAGCAAGTCTTCGATACCACGGCAAAATATCGTGTGTCATCTTTTGGTTATTTCTTTGCCTCTACTTTTCACATCTATATTTCTAGCATGTTGTGATTGTAATATTTAATTGTGCTAGAAATATATTTGTATAGGCTTGTCTTGTAGTGCCTTAGCTTTACTATAATTGAGTAGGTCTTGAATTGAAATATAAATCTTACTTAGCTCTAAATTTGTAGAAATCGGTTTTAGATAGCAAGAATTTTTAGAATCTTCTATTCACCCCTCTAGTCGGTTATCCTTGCTCCTACACATCCTTAATTACAAACTAGATATTTAATTTTCTAAACTTCCAAAACCAGGTGGTTTTGCTAATTGGGATCCAACTCAGAGAAGAAAGAGATCGATGATATGGATGTCAATATCCTTGAATCGGATCATTGTTAACAAAATCCTATGATATGGCCATCAATTTGGTGAAAACTACGGATCCACATCATCAAAACTGTCCTCTAAAACCGTCTAGGATGTAAATTTACCCAGTTTTGTAAGTTTGGATTGTTAAGCACCGGTTTTATAGTTGAGGTGTTAAGTGGATTTTTTACGAAGATAAAGATTTATGTAAGATAAATTTATTCCTTATCTTAATAGAGTTGTATTCCAAACTAAAAATACATCGCACTAAGAAACAGAAGTATATGGAAGCTATGCATACTTTATGCTCTCACATGCCGCCAAAGCAAAATTGAACGATCCATCAATTACACACACGGGTGATCAACAGTGTCCATCGATGAATAGCTCTTGGAAAATAGAGTTGTATTGTTATATAATTTTAATATTTTTTAATTGAAAAAATATAATATTTGTTATATCTTTACTATATAAAAGAGAAAGTTGGTGGTGATTCATCTGCTTCTCTCAACTTTCCCTTGCACCACCTCACTAAAAATTCTCTACCAAAAGCAGAAAAAACAATCTACTAAAAAATAAATTTTACCACACTAAAATTGTCTGACAAGAAAAAACAGCAGGGCTCCATTGGGTGTGCGATAGAGTCGAGGTGTGGAGGCACGACGCGGGCGGCGTGTGGGTCGCAGATCGATCTCAAGAATATCGACTCAACGTGTTGGAATAATGTGATTTTATTGATCCGTAGCAAAGCACGAGTATTCGGCTAGCAACTATAAAAACTCTACAATATTACTATTATAATTTATACCCACCGGATAAGAGACGATATTTATTCTTTTTCCTTCGGTTAATATAGGAATTTATAGAACCTTATAGCTAACGTGGTGGCTCCAAGTCGCCCATGTATATGCACAGCTATATGCTAGAATTTGTTTCAGTTAAGAGTAAAAAACACTAATTACCGCAGAATCAGATGGTACCTAGCTTGCGCCTTAGATAATCAGAGGATATTGAATTGCATCAACTTCCCCTTTTCCGTATTGTCTACACTCTCACGCACATAGCTTTCTAAGCTTGAAGCACCTGTGCCTCCACTTCTTTTATTTTGCTATGAACTAAGCTGTTCCTTGTTGCAACGAGGCACTTATTTGCATTGTTCTACTCTTATTATCTTGGGCTCGTTTTCAGTTCCATCTTCGGCAGATTAGTCCTTGGTCTTCTTCACAGCAAACACACTGCGCCTGCGTATGTAAATCGATGCATCCCATACATTAGCTCTTGGCCTTTTTCATTGCAAACACACGCTGCGTTTGTGAATCATCACCTTAATTTTCCAGCACTTGCTAATCCTTGATATGGCAATTATTGGCAGCATCCATCATCCCAAATTCCCAACTCCTGAGACAGTGCGACACGATGGCATTGATAAACAGATGATGCTCCGTCCTTGTTTCTGAACCGTCTATATTTATATGTCAATAATAATAGCTGATTATCACAGATGACTAATAGCTAGTTATCACAGACGACTCACACACCGTCTATGATAACTTACAATACAAACGGTTTTTTTAGAAAAAATCGTCTATAATACTCAATTATCATAGACGGTTTTCTGTATTAACCGTCTTTAATACTTGACTATCACGGATGATTTTTTATATTAACCGTCGGTGATATGACTGATATCACAGACGGTTTTTGTTATTAACCGTATGTGATATGGTGTATATCACAGACGGTTCGGAACACCGAACACTGAACCGTCTGTGATATACACCATATCACATACGGTTAATAACAAAATCGTCGTGATATCAATCATATCACGATGGTTCGTGTTTGAAACCATCTAGGATATATATATATATATATATATATATATATATATATATATATATATATATATATATATATATATATATATATATATATATATCACGACGGTTTGGAACATAGAATCGTCTGTGATAGCTATTTCAACAGCGATTTTATTTGCTCTTTTTCAGCTAGCCTCAGGATATGCTAGCCATTCTCTCTGAAAACAAGCAAGATCACGTATATATAGCATAGAATAATCATTACATAAATCACACAGATGAATGAAACAACACAAATAGATCATATATATAGCGTGACAATCGTTACGCAAATATCACAAATGAATTAAATTGAATGAATTGTTTGATTAAGCATAATTGAGTGATTACAATTAAATCCAATGTTTCAACATCTAATCACCATTGCCGGGGTGGAACTCTCCAGTCTTGTTTATGATCTCTGCTAGCAAGAATTGGGAGAGGTTTCCATGAATTTCGACGAGTTTGTCAAGTTCAAATGCACTTTCGTCGAAATCCACACGCTGTTGCTAGGAGCAATGTTAAGTCAATGATTAGCATGTGTGTGTGTATATATACATATATATAATCAGAAAATAATAATTATTGGAAGGTTGATAGATCTCTGGATCATTTATCGTAGTGTCCATGATTTCCTTCATATGGCGGCAAACGTAAAATCCACATACGTTGCCTTGTAGCTGCTGGTGGTACTGCAAAAATAGAATTGTATACATATGTATTGTCAATTCTAGAGGCATTATAACAAAGTGTAATATAGGATTGCTGTGTTGTAGCGGGTACCAGAAATCGTGTCCTATGTCGCAGTGTGTCACTGGATTCCTTGTGTCTTCCTCCATGGATAACATACGCGGTAAACGACCTACGTGATTTCAAAAAGTTAACCTCAGCCATTGCAAACGAATGAAAAATTACAATAGAGTTAGGTATGGAGGAAATGAGTTTACTTGTCAATTGCTTCTTGTACATGAGTGAAGTCGTGGTTGCTCCTAAGTAGGGAATCAAGGTGTATTACCTTGCTCCACTTTGGTCTAATCACAATCAAAATCTAGTGAGACCTAGTAATGTGTGTCGCCATAGTGATTAATTCTAAGTTCATATTGCATATGAAGTACAAATGAACTTGTCTGGTAACTAGTGAAGCACTTACTCTTGGTTGAAGGGTACCATGATGTACTCCTTGTCACTGTGAGCAATCAATCCGCTTGTTATGTAATTTTGGACGAATGATGCATTTTCGTTGATGGATTGCTCAGAGACCAAGTGTGGGTCGAGGAAACCCACCGGTTGTCACCGTCACCGGACTTGTTGGATCATGTATTATACATAAGCAAAGAGTAATGACATTTATCGGTACGACGTAAATGTAGAACTTCATTGTACAGTACACTTACAATGCCCAGCATCGTAGAAGTGAGGCGTTGAGTTCGTCGAGGTTGAATAGTAAGAATAAATCTTCGAAAGTCACGACGAAGTAGCCTAAGTTGTGGAGGAAATGCACTCTGTGTATCTCACAATGAATCCACTATGCGGTTTGGCTTCATTTAGACCTCTCGCATGTACTGTATACAATATATTGCAAACCAGACCAAGCCAGGGTAGTTGTGACTCGGGCACCAATGACACTCCGAGAATGAACTTCCATGGCTCGAGACGGCCCTTAATTTTCTTCGGTTGGGTCTTAGAGCCTCGCTTATGATATATTTTTGGTGGCGTCTCTACGGGAGCCAATGCAACAGGCTTCAGAACTAAAGCTGGAGGTGGAGCCACCGAAGCCAATGTGATAGGTCCAGGGCAATGTTCCTCTTGGGCCACTGGATGTAGAGATCATGGCATGTACGAGTCGAGGGTGATGTCCCTCTTAGGCCACTGGATGAATGTGTGGATGATATCCCCTAATATCGTAATCTATTTGTTTGAGGGCTTCTCAAGAGGGACGATCTTGAAAACATCATTAATCATGTCCACTTGAATCTTCATGAAACCGGTCTCTACTTGTACACCGTGCACCAACGTACTTGACAGTCATGGATACGCCATCCCCCGCCCAGCGTTAATGGGAATGGAGCCAATAATTCTGACTCTGAGGATGCAAGGTGTGAGCTCCTACATAACGATACAAGATGAGCCAAGGCATCTACCAGGGATATCTATCTATGTAGCATTCTAAAGAGGTACATTATCTGGATGTCATCGATAGGTAAGTGGGCATCGCTAAGTTTAGTAATTGACGTGGACGCGCAGCTACTTTGACATTGAGGGGGATTGGGTACCACATTAACGAGGGTGAGTTGCGATTAGTTGCGGACTTGTCTTAGTTTTTTCATCAATGAATCTATCTCTCCTCGAAGTGAGGTAGTCTGCTCTTGAAGTGCGGTAGATAGCTGTTCCTTAAGTTGTGCACGAAGCTCCTGTTTTATTTGTTCGTTGCGATAGGCCTTGGATCTCTTTCTACTCCTATATGTCTTGGAGTCATTTGGCAATTCGTGCCTCCAAAATACGTAAACCCCCAGGCCTCGCGTACGACCTAGGTGCCCCTTGTTTCTCAGAGCCTATGATAGTATATCTCTCTACCTGTATTCTTGAAAGGAGTCTCGAAAAGATTCGGTGGTCAATGATTGCTGCAAGAGGCAATCATGTTATTTTTGAAACCATAAAGTTCAAGAGGTATTAACAACTATGTAGTTTAACATATTTTACTAGGCGTTGGGACACTTCCTCGTCTGTGGGGTTTTTGAAAGAGACACCCGAAGATGTGATTGATGACCTCGCTCTTAACCAATTCCGGACGCGCTCATTTGCGATCCCAGCAAATGGCGGGGAGGCCTCCGATCGGATTGCAACCTCGTCCTACATCCTCCACAACGGGATTTTACCCATGTACCCAGTGGTGCTGAGTTTGTGAGGGTGAGTGTTTTGTGACTGGAGAGCCTTGTGCACCGCACTTTGTTGTTCAAATTCGGTCGTTGTCTTCATCTGCACAAAGGCCTTCCATGTTTCCGGCAACACGAAAGGATACCTCGTGAAGTGCGTGAGATCCTTGGCCATGTACTGCGTGACAAGAGTGCTCCAAAAGTTCTTCCATGCTTTTCGCATTGCAAGGAGCGCCTGCTCTTGCACAAGTCCTTATACTTCTACTGGGATCTCGAACGAATTTGTTATTTCCTCCTATAGCTGATTTTTCTGATCCTTTGCCAAATCTTTCTAGCTTGCTATGGTGATGGGAACCGTTGCCTTCCAATTATCCCGCAGTAATCCAAATGATGCCACTGCTTTCTTCGGTTGCAGAGGGACTCCATCCGGAGAGACCACTGTGATGGTCATTCGGCCCTCTGGCCTTTTCAATACCCCTTGGCTATGCTTAGTTATCCCAATCTTGGGAGCATGAGACTCAGATGACGACGATGACACTGTGTGGATGACATCTCTCTTCTAAGAAAAAACTAACTGTAGTGAGTTATGGGTGTAAACAAAGTTCTATGAATCAAATTACACACACTAGTGTCTCAAGTTGATTGAACCTGACACGCTAGAGTGTGTAACTTGCTTCATAGCCTTTGATGGTCTATGTGGCATATATTATTGCTACAAGATCTCTTTGGAACTGTAACATGCCATTCCAAATAGATCTTGTAGCTAACAAGTGAAGCATATATCATGAAGTACTAAATGTTATAAAATAAATTAGCCAACTACTGAAGATCACAAAACAAAATAGCCAGCTATTGAGACAGACTACAAGATTGACAAATGTCAGTAATAGTAAAAATTTAGAGCTCAAGTTTGAATATCTAATTTGAGTATTAGATTTTGTAGCTAACATGTGAAGCATTTATCATGAAGTACTAAAGGTCATAAAATAAATTAGCTAACTACTAAAGATCATAAAACAAATTAACCAACTATTGAGACAGACCACAAGATTGACAAATGACAGTAATAGTAAAAATTTAGAGCTCAAGCTTGAATATCCAATTTTAGTATTAGATCTTGTAGCTAACGAGTAAAGTATATATCATGAAGTACTAAAGGTCATAAAACAATTTAGCCAAATATTGAAGATCACAAAACAAATTAGCCAACTATTGAGATAGACCACAAGATAGACCAATGAGGGAGAGGCGAATGACATCGGGAAGGAGAGGCAGAGGCGTGAGGGAGAGGCGGCCAGCGTCGTGAGGGAGAGGCGACCAACGTCGTGAGGGAGAGGCGACCGGCGTCAGGAGGGAGAGGCGAACAACGTCGGGAGGGAGAGACGGATGGCGACGGGAGGGAGAGGCAACGACGGGAGGGAGAGGCAGTGTCGTGCGCGAGTGAGCAGTCAGATCTAGCGAAACCAAACAGGGGCAGTGGAGACGGAGTGAGTAAGTGAGTACTCTGTGAGCAGAACCTATCATTGGAGTATATTTATAGGGAAACTATCACAAATGGTTTATTTATGGAACCATTTGTGATAATACTGTAAGACTGGATAGACAATAGAGGGGGTGAATGTTGCCTTCAAATCCTCTCCAAGTATTCACTTAACCTTTTCTCTGATAGCTACTGAGCTATGAGGACTAGAGTTGAAAGCTCACTCGAAAGACCAGCACAGCAGAGAAAACACAGTAGAGAGCAAACTGTGGTCGGAGACCTACAATGTGGTCGAAACTTACTACATTGTCGTAAGTCTCAACAACGTGGTCACGCGCTCACAGAGTGGTCAAGAATCCGACTACCAGACAGAAGTACAACATGGTTAGAAATCGACTACCATTTGAATATTACCGTAGTTGAATACTGACCCCTCGTTGGAAATCAGCCCAATCGGAAATTCAACCTGGTTGGAAATTGACTACCGAACAGAGGTCACTGTAGTCGATAACCACGGAGACCAAAACCAACGCGATCGAAAATGAGTGCAGTCAGAACTTGACGTAGTCATAGACAACGTGATCAAATGCCAACTAGTGATCGAACAATCAACATTGTCATAATCAGTCAGCAAAGTGGTCGAAACCAACGTGGTCGTAAGCCAACAACTGGTCGAACAACCAATGTGCTCGAAACTAGTCGGTTGCATGGTCGTAACCACCGTGGTCGTAACCACCGTGGTCGTAAACCAATAAGATGGTCGAAAAACCAACATGGTCAAAACCATACTGCAACTCAAAAGATCAACGTGGTCGTAAAACCTACATGATTGTAAGCCAATAGGTGGTCGAACAACCGACGTGGTTGAAAACGCATCATGATGCGGATACACACATGCTTAACACTTTTCAGTCAAATACATTATTTCCCTGGAAAGAAGTATTAAGCCACATTAAATATTGTCAGGTGAATTTGTTTCTTAATGAATTTCCTTCTATTCATGGGAACGATATACTACCTTATGCCAATTTCTTGTTTATTATTAAGTTTGAATATTATGATGATTTCGGGCCCAAAGCAATGGAGAAGCACAACGAGGGTAATCATATTTGCTACCAAGAACAAAAAGCTCAAAGCCCATGGGATGGAAAAGAGAAAGCCAAGCAGGCCATGCAACTGATCAAGGAGGAAAGAAGCCCATGCAGTGGGAGAGCAAAAGGGATCTGGCCTCACCTCCAAATTCCATACTAGTCGATCAGAAACTGCAAAACAAGTCATGTCACTTTTTTCGGTCCGAGTCAAAGTGAGCCTAGGGCTTTGTACTTGAGTCCTATTCAGCCTCCAAGTGCTTGGCCGACTCTACACCCCTTGTATCTCTTTAAAAGATAGCCGCCACCCCTGTAAAATTCAGACCACATTTGAGAAAAATCAATCTACTAAAGTTTGTTCGAGTTTAGCATTCTCGCCAAGTTCCATAGGGAATTAGGAGTGATTTTCTTCAATCAAGATCGTTCACCTTTCCATTGGGAATTGGGTGCACGATAGATCTTCGCTGGTGGTTGAAATCAACACGAGTGTGTTTTGGCGGATTAAAGAGTGTTTGTCCTTGCACGGCATTGGAGGATCATTACGATTCATCAAGACTTCCGTGAGTATCCATCCTACGTCGAGAAGATCGGGCGACCCCGTATCATCTTGGTATCAGAGCGCGGTTTACTCGGTAGGATCTTATCCCTTTAAATTTCAGTTTATTACTTGCTGTCCTATAGTCCATAAACCGAAAACACACACAAAAAAAATCTAAACCCTAGTTTCGCATCTGCTATTTTTGTGAGTTTTATTAAGTCTTCCTCCATTAGAAATTTTGTTTACGTGCTAATCTTTGTGTTACTTTGCGTAACTTGATCTTGTGTCCCCACAAAACGAAAAAAAAGTAGATTCAATTTACTCTTGAATTTGAGTCCGTGTCTACAACTCCCCCCCGATCAATCCAAGTACAATCCTAGAATCCAAGTCGGTTTTGGCTAGCTGTCCACCTCCTAATCCGTTTGGAAGTTGCCATCCGAAACCAACTCTAGGGAGGTGCTATCCGAAATCCAAGAGAGGAGTTAGTGCTCACGTTGGCTTCCTTGAACACCATACAGCCGAACACCATACATATGAGCTTCACTTATATCCTTTGAATACCTGAGACTAGTCATTGATATAGCATTGAGGGCTGCTCCTTAATACTTATAGCTGAACATTGGGCTTGTACATCAGCCACTCCAGCCGATAAAAAAAAATACCTTTCTACCCCTACCTTCCATAAAAAGTTTGTGACCCACATACCTCAATAGACTTAGAACAATTATTTGAACATATTTGGGTCAGTGGCACGATAGCAAAAAAAGGTGAGCAAAAAAAAAGAGAGAAAAAAGAGAGAGAAGGCTGATTGGGTGAGTGGTTCGAGTTCATAATTTCAGTTTGAGTGATTTAATTTCTTGAGCAATCTTGTGCCCTTATATTCATATTTTTACAATTGGCTAGCGTCTCTCCCAGTACTTGGTGCAAAACAAGCTAATTAATCCTTAATTTCAGATTATCTCTATTTAGCTCATTCCTTTGTTTGCATTGAGTCACATTGATCTTTGTTTGCAATTGTGAGTCACTTTTAAATCCGCTTGATCACCACTTGTTATTATAGCCACCACCAAGTGTAAGTTTTTTTTTGGCCTCAATTCACTTCGGAAAGGTAAGAACTTTACTTGGGAGAGAAAATAGTGAGATTGAGTGATTTCCACATATATATGTTGCATAACTAACCATGACAGGATATTCAACAATTCGTTTCTCTCGGTGTGAACCAAATAAGAATGAATCTTCAGTATTTCGTTCCTCATGGTGCGATTCCAAACCCAACAATGTGACTATTCCGTTCTGTGGAAGTGAAGATCCAGATGAGTATCTTGAGTGGGAATGGCGATTGGAGAACGAGTTTAGAGTTCAGAAGCTTTCCAAAGACCAAGAAGTGATGCGAGCCACTATGCAGTTTAAAGACTATGCTTATAGTTGGTGGTAACAATTATCTAGAAAATGATTTATTAAATCTTGGGAAGGTTTGAAGGTGATCATGAGAAATGAGTTTGTGCCATCCTATTGTGAGTGGGGATTGCTTCATCGTTTGGAGAGTATCACACAAGGGAGTAATACAGTTCAGGATTATTATTTTCAGTTGCAAGATGCATTGCGTCGTGCAACAGTCAGTAGTGAATTAAAAGAGATGGCATACTTCAAAGGAGGCTTGAATTCTGAGATCACCGCTGCACTTCAACATAAATATTTTAGTAGCATGCATGATCTTGTGAATTGTGCTATTAAGCAGGAGAAGAGACTTATGGAGAGACGTACATCACGGTTCAATCCATGTCCATACTTTAGCTATTTGGTTCCACTAGTGTGACACATGAGAAGATGACCGAGCATGGGACTTTCCCTTCGGTAAAAGAGACATCTTGTGTTGCCCTAATGATACATACAACAATTGAGATGCATCAAAACCCATGTGAGAATGAGAGCCACATAGCCAAATTAAGTGAGAGTGTTAAAAAGAACGAGTTGTGTGATTCCACCATATGTGAGTTTGAGAGCATCTAAATTGAGAGTGCGAGAGATACACCAAAAGAAAAGAGAGAAGTAGAAGATAGACAAAGTGAAGTTGATTTTGAAACTAACACATTAATATTTACTTTTAGTGTTGTTTCTTACTTTGTGCAAATTGATATTAAAGAAGAGGAGCCAAATGTTTAACAACTGGCACCATTGGAGATAAATGATGAGGAGATAACCATAGTTAAAGATGAAGTACTTGTTGTCCCGTTGTTACGTCATGATGATTTAATACCTACAACACCTACATCAATTAAGGAGAACAATAAAGATAACAATATTGGTGCTGAAATTAATTGTGAAACGGTGAGTACTTGTGAGAACTCATATGTACGAATGAAAATTCCATGTTCTGAAATTTCATTGCTCAATTTACATAATGTGGAATTGATTACTCACAAGGAATTTCTTACGAGAATATCTCCTGATGATTCTTTATATTATATCATGTTTGATGATCCTAAAGAGCTATCTAGTGTGATTGAGAATGTTGCTGAAATTTTATGTTTAAAATCACTAGTTAGTACCTATGCATATACATATAAGTTCAATTTGATTGAAAATTATGGTATAGATGATAAATTTTATGTTTACCGAATATGCATTCCATGATAAATTTGAAATTTCATATTTTGGATAAACAATCTTTTGTGCCATATCATGATCACATTGAGATGAATTTCAACAATAGTGCTTCATGTTTTAAAAGATCTCTTAAGCCTACTTATTCATCCTTTAATGTACAATCATGCACAAATAATCAGAGTAGCACAATTAAAGCATGGAAGGAACTAAAAATTTTCTCCCCTATATTGAACAACTTAATTTGGTTTGACCCATTAATGACTTATCCATGTGCTTAGCAAACTCGAGGACAACTTTTTCTCATGGGAGGAAGAATGATATGAAAGACAATATTGCAATGTATACATCTTATGGTTACTGTCATATTAATTGGTTTGTGTGGAACAGCGAGAATGACACAATAATTGATTCATACATATACCATGCATATGTGTTGTTCCTTTTATCTACTACGTCTTCAGATGTTCTTGATATGCTAAGCAAAATAAGTTTTGATGACAAATATCTATACCATGCATATACGTTGTATTCTTTGCTTAGTACAATTTCAGGCTACCAAAAGCCGAGGACAACTTTTCTTGAAGAAGGGGAGGATGATGCGGATACGCACATGCTTAACACTTTTCAGTCAAATACATTATTTCCCTGGAAAGAAGTATTGAGCCACATTAAATATTGTCAAGTGAATTTGTTTCTTAATGAATTTTCTTCTATTCGTGGGAACGATATACTACCCTATGCCAAATTCTTGTTTATTATTAGGTTTGAATATTATGATGATTCCGGGCCCAAAGCAATGGAGAAGCACGAGGAGGGTAATCATATTTGCTACCTAGAACAAAAAGCTCAAAGCCCATGGGATGGAAAGGAGAAAGCTAAGTAGCCCATGCAGCTGATCAAGGAGGAAAGAAGCCTATGCAGTGGGAGAGCAAAAGGGATCTGACATCACCTTCAAATTCCCTATGAGTCGATCAGAAACTGCAAAACAAGTCATGTCACTTTTTTTAGTCCGAGTCAAAGTGAGCCTTGGACTTTGTAATACCCCAAAAGTGATTCGAGAGTTAATCGATTAATTGGAGGAAGGGACCTTATAGGAAAGAATTAAATAAAGATTTTTAGAGGGGATTTCTGAAAATTTCTGACAACCTGGGCCTAGGCCTTGGCCCCACCCCTCGACCCTAGCCGCCACCTCCCTCTCCCTTGCGCCACCCCTCTTCCCCTTGTGCCTCCACCATGTCCAGCAGCACCTCCTCCTCCATTGAAGCCCCCTGCTGTTGGTGAAGAAGATTCCCGTTGCTGCCGATCGAGCGAAGGAAGGAGATCGATCGCCGGGAGGTGTTTTTGGCCCGGAAGACGAAGACGGGTGATCCCAAGGGGATCCCCTAGGTAACTCTCCCTCATCTCAAATATTTCTGTTTTTAGAGTAATTAGGGTTCCTGGCACGGGATTAGAAGGGATTAGCGATTGATTATCCGATTAGAGATTTCACGCTATCTCACCAGAGATCAATCCGCAGCAGTGTTGCTTGTGCAGTTTAGACCTCTGAAACGATTTTCCTGTGGTCGTCCAAAGGAAAATTGTAGAGGACGACAAGATCTATTTTCTGTAAATTGTCTAGAATTTTAGGCCATGGGATTTGGGCAGCAGTAGTCGGGAACATCGCTGTCTGTCGAGAGGTGCATTGGGGCAAATTGTCGTTCAAGTGTGATTTAGGGGTAGTAGATTATTTTTATGTTTTGGTCGCACTTGAGAAAAATGTAGGGAATTCAGTAGTCTAACTACTGTATAAAAATCATAATGTTTAGAGCCTTACACTGTGGTTGAGACGCCTTAGAATCTGGCTGCCCAGATTGTTAAAACAGAGAACGTCCTCCGTTTTACGAATTAAGTTCCACCTTTCTAGGATCAAAATAAAAATATATGATCTACATGAAAAGTGAAGGTATTTAAGTGAGGAATCTAGAAATATATCAGTTTCTATGAATGGCTTAATATTGTTAAAGATACAAAAAAATTAAGCAGCTGCTACTCTGATGATGTGGTGTAGAACCGTTAAGCGGAGAGGAGTTATGGGTTTTGGGCATAGAGCGTTTACTTCTCAGTTGTGAATATTGTATTATGGTTTTGTGCTGAGTGGTGCCTTGTGAATAGGTGGCTTCGCTCCTGATCGTGCTTGATCCCTTCGCTCCTTCAGTAAAGGCAAGTATAATGATGGCTTAAAATTGATAGTGTGGAATGTCGATGTTTGATGTATATTATGAGTATATGTGTTAATGGTTGTGCTAAGGATGTGTTGGTGATGTTTAAGGATGATTGCAAATTACAGTGTTCATGAGTATTTCTGGTGCATAGATATTGTGGATGCAAGTTCTATTTTATTGAGACATTCACGCATGGGCATCATGTTGATTTATTGAAGTCTTGGTCACGAGATGACCAAGCGCCGAGGTCCCCGTCATGTTGATGATGGGCTAAAGGTCCCCATACTTGTGGACTATGGGCACTGGTCCCCGATGCGGATGGTACAAGTATGGGTGTGCATCGACGGATGCACACTTTGCATTACCGGTAAAATGCAAAAGAGAAAGAGATAAAGAGATTTTTGATCATCTTTCATAGCATGGCTTATTTATATGGTTGATGGATGAAATTGTGAAGTGATGTTCATGAATATTCTTGTTACTATCTATTATATTTGCTGAGTCATTGGACTCACTCTTTTTGTTATTTTTTTAGGTACCGTTATGAAGTCAGCATGCATGGGGAAAGGGAAGAAATAAACTTGTTGCACTTGCACGTTCCACCCATAATGGAAATAAAGGAAGAAAAAAAATTAAATATAAGACGCAAGGACTATTTAAGTATCGTTTGATTATTACCCTTGGATTTTAATTGTAATAAGAGTTTAGAATATTTATGATGCTCATGTTCTTTCTCTAGGTATTATATCCATGAATGGTTTAGCAATCTTTAATATGTTTACTTAGCATTGAACTTATTACTTGAGGATTGCCTATTATTATTGATACTGCTTGTGAAATCTCTGATTTAGATAGATAAATAAAGGAGCCTCTGCTGAAATTTTGTATAATGTATTTAATTATCATTGTTTTACTTATAGTTGGGTAGCATTCCAAGTCATTGTTTGGCTGGGGTGTTACAAGCTTTGTAATTGAGTCCTATTTGGCCTCCAAGTGCTTGGCCAACTCTCCACCCCTTGTATCTCTTTAAAAGACATCCGCCACCACTGTAAAATTCAGACCACGTTTGAGAAAAATCAATCTACTAAAGTTTGTTTGAGTTTAGCATTGCTGCCAAAGTTCCATAGGAAATTAGGAGTGATTTTCTTCAATCAAGATCGTTCAGCCTTTCCGTTGGGAATTGGGTGCACGATAGATCTTCGCTTGGTGGTCGGCGAAATCAACACGAGTGTGCTTTGGCGGATTAAAGAGTGTTCGTCCCTTGCACTGGCATTGAAGGATCATTACGATTCATCAAGACTTCAGTGAGTATCCATCCTACGTCGAGAAGATCAGGCGACCCCGTATCACATCAAGCATTTGGAAGTCCAAATGAGATCAAAAACAGAGCGATACTATCTGAGACTCGACCGTCATTGAAACCAACGTGATCATAAAGGTAATCGAGACTTCAGACAGTAACCATCGCGGTTGTTTCAGATCTAAATGAAAACCAAAGATGTTGCAGTGACCAAAAGCCTCCACTAACTCTTGCCTCCACTCCCATTTTTATAGGCTCACAAACGAACCCTTGACCTAATGGATCTATCCATTAGTCCAAACCGGGATAACTCGTTAACCCCACCTAACACCGAGTTTTACACACGCACGCTTACATGTGGCCCCAATGACTGTTCGTCAAGCCTCTCACGTGTCCGAATCCCACCGAACTGTGCTCGCTTGCAAACGACCCAAGTCACTTGGCGCACCACATGTTTCTCCTCATGCATGACGGCACCCGGCATTCTTGACCATCTGGACCTCGACTCCTCCTTGAGCCTAGTCCCAGTCCATCTCGTCGTTGCCCATCATGTCCACCTCTGGTAGGTCCTGCTCTGGTTATTCGTCGTCCTAGCTTGCAACCACCTCACCAGCCTCGATCATCTTCGGTGTCTCCTTGACCGTTCTAGAACTCAACACCTCCCTATGCCTAGTCCCGGTCCTCCTACGCCTCTCCATGACCTGGCTTCGAAGTCCTGAAACCAACACAAACAAGCAAACCATCACATAACACTACACAATAAACAAGAATCATCGATTTGCATAATCAGAATGTATCAATCACAGCAAGACAACTGGTCTTAAATAACTTACGACTACTCTAATGCAAAGCACAAGAGGTATTTGTAGCCCTTGAAGTCCTACCAGCAGTCTACGACCACTTAGCAAGTCGTTATGACCATCATGCAGGTCGCTACGACCATGAAACAGCTGCTACAACCATGCAGCAGTCGCTACGACCATCGCTCATAGCAGCTACGACTTTAACATACCTGGTCGCTACAACTTACGATCATACAAGCAGAGCGCTACAACCATCGACCACAGTCAGTAGAAGCTATGATCATCGACCACGGCCAATCAGAGCTACGACTATCGACCACAGCCAGTAGAAGCTACGACCATCGACCACAGCCAGTAAGAGCTATGACTATCGACCATGACCAGTCAGAGCTACGACTATCAACCACGACTACTGGAAACTACGAGAGCTACAACTATCGACCATGGCCAATCAGAGCTACGACTATCGACCACAAAGTTGTAAACCAAACTCAGCCTTTATATAAACTCTACGGCAGAGGTCAATTACTCATCACAACCATGGGGTAACCTCCACATGGTCTCACAAATACTATCACACACAGTTCTATAAAAAAATCATATACAGTTTGTTCTGATAAACTGCATGTGATAGTTCGCTCCATCTACCCACAAAAAAATCATGCTGGCCATGTAATATTATGAAAAACCCAAGCATAATCATAAATATAATTATTTCTTAGTTACTGAGTCCATTACAATTACAATGGATTATATTTATATAATTACATGCTGCGAGTTTCCTAATTATGATTACATTGCAACACTTTCCAAATAGGTGTTGGCTGTGTGGGATCATTTATTACATTTGGCTATTTCCTTTTAAATAAAGTCATTCACGATGATCGACATGCATATAGCTTGACTCATCGCCTTGTTCTTCCTCGAGCCTGATGTCGTCTCCGAATGGAGGCAACTCATCAAATTGGTTGTACTCTTTCTCGTCCACAACATTCTTAACTTCGACAGTCCTTCTTTTTCTATGAAGAACTACATGGCACTTCTTATTTGCCGGGTTAGTTACATAAAATACTTGAACAACTTGCCTCACGAGTATGAATGGTTCGTCCTCGTATCCTACACATTCGAGGTCTACGGTAGTGACGCCGTACTTGTCGACCTTTACACCCTGTGGGAGTTGGACCCAACAGCACCGAAATAGAGAAATTTAGAAATTACGTAGTCAAGCTCCCAAATCTCCTCTACAAGCCCGTAATACGAGCTTAGGCCAGTGGTACTAATGTGCGCATCATAGGCATCTATGCAGATACCAGAGTTCTGCACTATGCTCTTTCTATCCTGATCTGTTGCATAAAATGTGTAGCCATTAATGTCGTTTCCTTGCCATGTCATAATTATAAATTTTGGCCCTTTTGCCAACTATTGTAGTGTTTCACTTAACGACCTCCTAGTCAATCGCACTTTCAATTATTCGTTGAACTGACGATTGTGTTGTCTCGTGATCCAACCTCTGACTGGCCTGCATTCTCTTGGAATAGCATGTACTTGTGCTCTTCAATATATGAGATCACTTTAGTTATGTGTTGTAAAACCGTGAAATAGGCTTGAGTATATGTATCTCGATCCAGAGTTATTGCTTTCCTTCCGATAGTCCCGATACCCTCTAGACTCCCCTCGTGACGAGATAAAGGTACACCTATCGGTTCGACCTGAGCCATGTAGCCGATGCAGAATTCAATGACCTCTTCGGTTGTATAACCTTCGATGATGCTAACCTCCGGCCGAGATCGATTGTGTACATAGGACTTGATAATTCTCATGTACCTCTCGAACGGGTATATATGACATAGAAACATGGGGCCGCATATCTTTATCTCTAGATGGACCATGATATCAAAAAATGAGATGGACCATGATATCAAAAAATGATGGAGGGAAATACGTCTCTAGATGACATAGAGTTGTCACCACCTCGGTCTGCAGAGCATCTAGTCCAACGGAATCGATGACCTATTGAGCAATTGCGTTAAAGAAATAACATAGCCTTATGATTGTCACTCAAACCTTGTTCGGCAAAAATACTTCTAATTGCAATAGGTAGCATTTTTGTCATTAGCACATGACAGTCATGAGACTTCATGCCAATTAATTTCAAATGTTCCATAGAAATATGTTTCTTCATGCTGGTGGAGTGACCAGACGGAACTTTCACACCATGTAAAGACTAGCACAGTTGAGTTCTCTCGGACCTAGACAGAGTGTAGCAAGCTGGGGGAGGTACGTTCGGCCTTTATTGGTCTCTATCGGTGCTAACTCGGTCCTGATGTTCATAGCAACCAAGTCATGCTTTGCATTGACGACATCATTTGTTTTATTATGAATGTTCAGTAAGAGACCAATCAAACTGTCACATACATTCTTCTCTACGTGCATGACATTGATGCAATTGCGAACTTTTAAGTGCTCCCAATAAGGCAAGTCCCAAAATATTGACCTCTTCTTCCACATGTTCTTCCGACTAGTCCTCAATTTACGTCCATTTCCAAGCACAACGTCAATATCCTATTTTTTCCATCAAATTGTTTCTTCATCTTACGGTATGGGTGATACATTGGAAGAAACCTACGGTGACGCATGTACATAGTTTTGCGCAAGTTGTTCAACCACATACTCTCGATATAATCTAAGCAGTGTGGACAGGCTTTGGCTCCTTTTGTACTCAACCGTGACAGGTTACCAAGGGCAGAAAAATCATTAATGGTGCAGAACAACATGGCATGTAGAGTGAAGTTCTCTCGTTTGTCCGTATCCCATACATGTACCCCTTCGTTCCACAATATTGCAAGATCTTCCACCAATGGTGCTAGGTACACATCAATACCATTCCCAGGTTGCTTTGGCTCATGGATAAGTAGTGACATCAAAATATATTTTCACTTCATACACAGCTAAGGAGGAAGGTTGTACATGAACAAAGTCATGGGCAACCCAAACCTTATATTCCTCGGTTCCACACCGAAATCTACAAACATCCTATCGATGTTCCTCCATTAGCAGAATCAGCAACGTGTCTGATCATTCTATCTTTCTTACGCTGCTTCGAGTGCCAACGCATCAATCTTGCATTCTTGCGGTTTGCAAATAAACGCTTCAAACAGGGAATTACAGGAAGATACCATAACACCTTAGCAAAAATCCTTGCTTCACCTCGATGCTCTTCCTATAATAGGAGTTATTTTTATACTTGTATCGGGATGCTTTGCACACCGGACAAATATGTAAGCTAGCATACTCTTTACGGTAGAGAATACAATCATTTGGACATGCATATATTCTTTCTACTTCCATTTCCAATGGACATAATCTTTTTGGCTTGGTAGGTGGTTCTCGGCAACATATTTCCCTTTGGAAGCATGTCCGCTAGAGACCTAACAATACCGTGAAACTCTTGTCGGACCAACCATTGCTTGCCTTCAATTTCGGTAGTTCTAGAACTGATGACAACCTCGTGTATTGAGGCTTGTAGCCCAGGAACAAAGGTTTCTCCAAGTCCTCCATCAAGCCCTCGAATTTACCAAACTCTCTCTCACTATAGTTCCTTTCTGCATCATGTAGCATCTGATCCAGATTGACATCCTACGACCTATCCTCATGATCGAAAGCACAGTCCACAACTGGCATTTCGTTGTCTTCCTCGACGATGTCATAACTACCTTCTTGTGTAATCTTCTTTTCATCATGACTGGTCCAACATTTGTGCCCCTTTGTGAAACCCCTTCGAATCAAGTGAGCTTCGATCTGCGCTGAATTGCTAAACATCTTTAAATTATCACAATCAATGCATGGACAATATATATATTCCATCCTCTTCTTCAACATATCCAGCTCAGCCGCTCTTCTAAATTCAGGCACGCCATTAATGTACTATTCACTCACACGGTTCTCAACGTACATCTAGCTTCGGTCCATCTATGCTACAAATGTAACAAATGGATATCAAAATGATTATTAGCGCTACTATAACAAATATATCAAACTAGCTATACTTAATTACACATGACATCTATATTAGATAGCTAGTAGCCATGCATTCGTGACACAATAATATTATTGAATATATTGAAGTAAATATATTGAAGTAAATAGGAGTACTTACCCATTCTGAAATTGAGCAAAGTACCATTATCTTTCTAAACCTAGCTAGCTAGATCTAAACAAAAACCTTGCTATCATCTCTTTCAATTACAAGGTATATAAGTTATTAGAAGCAATTGAGTACTAACCTCTGATCACTAAGAAGACATATATAGATCTACAAGCGATATGTTTTCACCAAACTCCCCCAAAGCTGGCCGCCTTGCTCCACCAATGCAGCGTAATGAAAATAGATATGTGTCGAGACCAAAAACAGTCTGTGATATGAACAGTATCACATACCATTCGTATTAATAATCATCTGTGATAATTCATAGACGGTTATTCATACAAACCATCTGTGATGTCCACAATATCACAGACGGTTTGTTATAAGAACCGTCTGTGATGTCCATAATATCAGAGACGGTTTTTACATAAACCGCCTATAATGTTCACAACTTTGGGCCCCAAAAAAAAAAAAAAATTTTTAAAGGAAGGCCCTTTTTAAAAAGGGTTTTAAAAAACCCCCCTTTTGGTTAATTTTTAAATTTTTGGGGGTTTTTTTAAATTTTGGGGAACCAAAGGGGGTTTGGGAAAGGGAAAACACCCCCCAAAAAAAAAAAAATTTTTTTTGGGTTTTTGGCCCCGGGGTTTTCCCCCCAAAAAAAACCCCCAAAAAAAAAGTTTAAAATTTTTGGGCCGGGGAAAAAAAAAAAAACCCCTTTTAAAAGGTTTGGGGGGTTTTTTCCTTTTTTTGGGGCTTTTTTAAAAACCCAAAACTTTAAAAAACCCCCCCCGGGGTTCCCCCAAAACCCAAAACCCTTTCCCCCTTTTTTCCCCCCCAAAATTTTAAATTTTTTTGGGGGGGGCCCCCCCAAAAAAAAAGGGGGGGCCCCCAAAATTTTTTTTAAAATTTCCTTTGGGGTTTGGAAATTAAGGGGGGGAAGTTTTAGGTTTGGGGAATTTTGGGGGGGGCCCCCTTAAATTTTTTTTTTTGGGGGTTTTCCAAAGGGCCCTTCCTTTAAAAAAAAATTTTTTTTTTTTTTGAAATTTTTTTTTTTTTTTTCCCCCCCCCCTTTTGGGGGGAAAAAAAAATTTTCCCCCCCGGGGGCCAAAACCCCCGTTTTTTAAAAATTTTCCCTTTTTAAAAGGAGGAAAAAAAAGGGGGGGGGGGATTTTAAAAAGGGGAAAAAAAAAAAAGGGGGGAATTTTTTTTGGGGAAAAAAAACCCCCCCTTTTGGGGTTTTGGGTTGGGGGTTTTTAAAAATTTTTTAACCCCCCCCGTTGGGGGTTTTTTGGGGGGAGGTTTTTTTGGGGGAAATTTGGTTTTTTTTTGGGGGCCCCCCCCAATTTTTGGGGGCCCAAAGGGTCCCCCCCCCCCGGGGGGGGGCCCTAAAGGGCCCCGTTTTTTTTTAAAATTTTTTTATTTTGGGGTTCCAAAAATTTTTTTTTTTTTCCCCCCTTTTTCCTTTTAATTTTTGGGGAAAAAAAATTTAATTAAAACCCTTTTTTTTTTTCCCCCGGGGGGGGGGGGTTTTTTTTTTTTTTTGGGCCCCCTTTTTTGGGGGAAAACCCCGGTTCCCCCCGGGGGGAAAGGGTTTTCAAAAAACCCCCCCCCGGGGGGTTTTAAAACCCAAAAAACCCCCCCCGGGGGGGGGGGTTGGAACCTTTTTGGGTTTTTGGAAATTTTGGTTTTTTTTCCCCCGGTTTTTTCCCCAAAAAAAAAAAAAGGGAAAAAAAAACCCCCAAAAGGTTTTAAAAAAAAAAACCCCCCCGGAAAAAAATTAAAAGGGTCCCAAAAATTTTTATTTTTTTTTTTTTTCCTTTGGGGCCCCTTTAAAAAAAAATTTTTTTAAAAAAACCAAAAAAACCCTTTTAAAAAAAAAAAAAAATTTAAGGGGTTTTTTTTTTTTGGGCCTTAAAAAACCCAAATTTAAAAAAACCCAAAAAAAAAAAAATTAAATTTTTTAAAAAAAAAAAGGGGGGTTTGGGGGGGGGAAAAAATTTTTGGGGGGCCCCCCCCCGGGGGGGGGGGGGGGGGGGAAGGGGGGGGAAAAAAGGGGCTTTAAGGGTTCCCCCCGGGGGGGGGGCCCCAAAAAATTTTTTAAAAATTTTTTTTTTTTTTAAAAAAAAAAAATTTTAAAAAAAATTTTCCCCTTTTTAATGGGAAAAGGAAAGGGAAAAAAAAGAAAAAAACCCCCAAAAAAATTTTTTTTTTAAACTTTTTTTTTTTCCCCCCCTTTAAAAGCAACCCAAAAGGGAAAAAAAAATTAACCAACCAAAAAGGGAAAAAACAAAAGGGAAAAAAAATTTTTAAAAAAAGGGGAAACCCTTTTTTTTTAAAAAAAAAAAGAAAAAAAAAAAAAAGGCCCTTAAAAAAAATTTTTAAAAAAAAAAACCAAAAAACCTTTAAAAAAGGCCCAAAAAAAAGGGGGCAAACCCCGGGGAAAACCCCGGGGTGGCAAATTTGCCAATGAAAGGACGAAAACCTCGCTCATTAATCTCATGAAAGTGCTAGGTGCATTAGTTAACCCAAAAGGCATGACTAACCACTCATACAAGCCGAACTTAGTTTTAAAAGCGCTTTCCATTCATCACCAAGTTTCATTCTTATTTGGTGGTATCCACTACGCAAGTCAATCTTTGTGAAAATTATAGCACCACACAACTCATCAAGCATGTCGCTCAGCCTAGGAATAGGATGACGATATCGTATAGTAATGTTGTTAATGGCTCTACAATCTACACACATACGCCAAGAACCATCTTTTTGGGAACCAAAAGAACAGAACAAGACAAGGACTAAGGCTCTCACGTACGTACTCCACGGTCCAAAAGGTCTTGGACTTGTCGCTGAATCTCCTTAGTCTCTTCGGATTGGTCCCGATGCCGGACGGTTTGGCAAACTTGCTCCGTGGATTAAGTCAATCTGGTGCTCAATACCTCGAATGGGTGGAAGTCCCGAGGTATCTCATCAGAAAACATCGCTAAACTCCCGCAAAGGTTAGTGACGAGCGTGCAAGGTACAAGGCATACTATCAAGAGAAAATAAAGCATCTTTGCACACAAAAGCATAGCATGTATCATTAACATCATCAATTGCAGCAAGGTCTGATTTTGTGGCAAGCATAACAGAGTTTTTCAAATGGAGTACTTGCTGTTTTCAGTTTTATCATATTCCTTTGGATCATTAGCACCAGCAGCTCGCCCTATCGGCCTCTATAATCTCACCGGGTCAAAGGCAGAAAGTAACTTTTTTCCTTATGCATAAAAGTGTATGTGTTACTACTACCATGGTGTAAAGCATCATTATCAAATTCCCAAGGTCGACCCAATAAAAGAGAGCATGCTTGCATGGGAACCACATCACAATCAACATGATCAACATAGGCACCAATGGAAAATGGACTCGGTATGTTTGCTACCTTAGCTTTTCCAGTCATTTAACCATTGAATATGGTATGGATGTGGATGGGGTCGCGTGGTCAAACCAAGCTTCTTGACCAAATCGTAACTCACCAAGTTGTTGCAACTTCCTCCATCAATGATGACTCGTGCACGCGGTTCTTGATTGCAAAGAAGGTCTGAAACAAATTATGGCGTTGAAGTTTATCGGGTTGTTGTACCTGTAGCCGAGGACGCCTGCACAATGATGCTCAGTGGCGTCGCTGTGGACGCCCACCAAGGACGCAGGTCGCAACACCACCGCCATTGTCGTCCAAGGCAGCAGCAACATCATCATCCTCCTCGACATCCGGCGTCGATGTAGCCTCCATCTTCGTGGCAATGTATGCCCGCTGGCTAGGGCAATTTTTTGCACATGACCAAGCCCATGACAGGGTGGCATCAATGCCGGAGGAGCGCCCGCTGAAGCCACGGAAGAAGAACTCTTGGCTGGACCCGCAAAGAATTTTTGTAGAATGCAAGGCGAGTCGTGGAAGGTGGCTTCGTGGCTGCTGCCATCTTGTTCACGGTGGAGGAGAACGAAACTCAAGAAGACTGGGCAGTCCGTCGATGTAGTCGTCACAAGTGTAGAAGGGTCGTCCGGTGCGTGCCTTAGTTGATTCTCAGGCCCTCGCAATTCTTTTCTCGCAAGCATAGCAAGGTGGAACAACCGTTGATGAGTAAATTCTTTATAATCAACAATGTCCTGAATTTCACGCCAGTAACCCCCGTAGAAACGACAAATCTTATCCTCCGTGTCCTCAACAACCCCACAACGCACCATACCCTTTTGAAGCTCAAAGATAATAGTCTTGAATGTAACTATCACCTTGTTCTAAGCGCTGCAATTTTTTCTCAATTCAAGTTTATATGAGGGGAAACAAAACGATTACGATAGCTTCTTTTAACCGCTCCCATGTATCAAAGTTGTAAGCGCATGGTACTTAGTTCGCTCCACCGATAATAGCAAAGTCCTTAAACTCACTAGTAGCTTGTCTAACTCTATGTTGCTCGTGAACTAAGTGAGAGTTAAACTGTTTCACCGTCATCTCCCAATCAAGATATATTTTAGCATCATAAAACCAGAAAAGATGGAATGGTAAACTTGACTTTAGCAAAGGGTCGTCGTTACCATGACGGTTCGGTTATTAGCTCCCATACCATGTCGGTTTTGTCAAGACGACGACGTAGTCGCATCTTGTGTCGCCCACGATCAATGTTGCCATCTGCATCATACTCGTGGCTTCATCATGATGATGGCCGCCAATGATGTGGTAGGCGTGCCTCAATGTGTCCATTCGACCGGTGAGGTCACCATCCGCCGCCCACCCGCTCAATGCCTTCCGTGGTGTTCAATCGGGTAATGGCGGCGACGATGGTGTCCAATCTCGCCGAGATCGCTGAGTGAAGCGCTTTGTTTGTCGAGCGCAGCTTGTAGCCGGTCAGCGACTAACACACTCGTTGAAATCGACCTGTCCCGTCCTCTTCGCTTCTCGCCATGGTTAGTGGAAATACAGGAAAACAAAAGGATGATCCCTATCAACTACAAAGGAAGGGAGGGAACCGCAGGAAGTGGCTTACCAAGCTCTTACAAGTGTGCTTACCAAAGCGGGTGGTACAACCGGTGGTCGGTTCGTGATACCTTGTCGAGCGGGTACGATTGCAAGGGTCAAACTGCTATCCGTAGTAGATATATGGAGTTTGAAGGCCAAATATGTCGTGGAACACAAATTAATAATGATAGTAATGCTGAATAAATGTCCAAAGTATGGTCCTAGTTGTTGGCCTAAATGTGTCCTATAACAAGTATGAGATGATGAACAAGGAGTCAAGAATGTAATATGTAAGCAAAGACAAAGAACAAAGATGGCTGTGCAATCGAGAAGCTCAATTCAAAGATAAGCACAAAACAAATAAATTGTTGGCACCTAAAACGTGCTCACGTTTTTTTTGTTTGTTTGGGCCACGGATAGCACTATCTCTCCTCTCTACTATAGCCAAATTTTTCTTTTTTGTATTTTTTATATTTTTTCACAGAGCGAGCACGTAAATAGGAACCACACAAAGTTGCAACTCAATCGGATGTAAGGAGTGGCCTACGTAAAATAATGAATGTGCTGTAAATTCGATGTAAAATTTAATTTCACCCAATTTCAAAAAAATCAACTGATTTCGAGTCCAGAAAAGTTATGGCGTTTAAAGATGGACCTCCAAGTTATGGTTGCTGTGGAGGTCAAACGAAGATCGGTGGGGGGAATTTGTGAATCTGTGGCGGAAGCTCGGGAAAGGTGGGGATGATGCGTGTGATCACGAGACGTGATGGATGACGAAACAGAGGGTTAACAGAGGTGGGGTATGGGTGGGAAAACAAAACAGAGGGTGGAAACGCGATGCGTGACGGCTAGGGTTTGAAGGGTGGTAGCGAAGGAATACAACCCGAACAAAACACGATCTAAACCAGCAACACAACTCGACTAAGGACACAAACTCAACACTACGGACTCTAGAATCAACTTGTGCAAAGGCTAAACGAGATCTAGGCCAGGAAACAACCTATGACTACAATTTTTGTAGGGCTTTTCATGGACTCTAGGACTAAACCGAAAATAACAAAGGAGGGGTAACGCGAACCTCAAGGAACACCAAGCTCTGATTACCACTTTATGGGAACGGGTCCCATCTTCCAACAGGTTCGGATATGTTCGACGGTGGAGGCGCGACACAATCGATCCGGCTTCCGAACGACACGCTCAACCCCGCAATCGCAGCACCACGCCTCGGTTATCAACCGTGCGCTGCCCGTTGACCTTGCCAAGAAGGCTAATCCTCGCCGCGAATCAAGAACACAAGCAAGAACAAGGAAGAACACAACCAAATTGCAGATATATTGATGAAGCACTCGAAAATTGGGGTTTCACAAACCGATGACGGCGAAACTGTTCAAAGACAGAATTAATCTAAGCAAAACCCCTAATGGTGGGGTGGCAGCTGTATATAAAGGAGTAAGGGCGGTAAACCCTGGACGCGTCCTTAATGGACTCCAACACGATACAAAGCCGAACGGCCCAAAAGACGGTGTCGCAGCACCCTGACAGATTCTGGACGTGCACTTGTTTCGACGATTACGGTTGACTCAGAAGGAATTTTGATATGAGACCAGATCCATTGGAAAGGTTATCTTCTCAGCTTTCCATACATATGTGGAACGTCCAAAACGGAGTCCGGATGCGATCTGGGCGTCCGCTTTAGTGCAGTTTGGTCCTGACCTGAATTGATTCGAAGTCGGTTTGAGTTGGACATCCAACATGATTCGTCCGCCCTTGCTGGACTTGTGCGCCTCGTAGCCCTTCTCCAAGTACTTCTTGATCCTCCATGGTTCCTAATCATAATTAAATCATTAGGTGGCAATCGATTCTCAAATGAACCAAAAGAAGTACTTAGGAACGAGCTCACCTCTAAATTCAATTGTCGGGCGCGAGCTCTAGTGATTGGTCCTTGAATATCAAGTGGAGGAGTGTTGTGTGTATCCGAAGAAGTGATGTCCTCATCACACGGGTTCTCCCCTTCCGCCTCCCAGCCGCCGGCGCACCGTCCCACCTCTGCCTCCGGCCGCCGAGCCTCGCCGTCGACCCGTCTCGGAGCTCCTAGGCTTGTGACAACGCTTCCCTCGGCCTCTGCCTAGCGCCATAGTTCCATTTTGCCCATCTCTGGTGCCTCCCCGGCGGTCCCTCGCCGGCGATGCCGTCGGTCGTGCGCCGCCCAAGCCCTCCTCTGTTTTTCCTCTGCTTGGCCCCCAGCAGCCCCTCACTTCTTTTAACCTAATTCTCCCTCCTGTGTCGCAAAGTGGCCGTAGCCCAGTTGGTTAACACCACTGCGCGTTAACTCACAGACGCGAGTTCAAGTCCAGTTCAGCCAATGTTTTTGTTTTGTTTTGTTTTTGTTTTCTTTAGCCATTTCAAATAGAAAATAATTAGGAAATAATTCCAAGAAGCTAAGATAATTGATTTGGGTTCACATAAAATTTACCTATACACCAAAATATAAAGTTTTACGCATATGAACGATTAAGTGATTAAGGAAAATCCATGGAAGCTAATAAATTTGATTAGGACATAAATAAGATTATAAAAGGTTTAATCTTGGATTAACTATCGTATATTGGTATCTAATGTGCCTTGAGAATTTACCTAATTATTAGTTAAAAGGTATGAATAAAAGATGGCTTTATTTAAATGTCCAAATTTAATAAGAATCCCAATTAAAAAGATATCCAAGTTAAAGTTAAGGAAATAAATTGGGAGTTAGGTTAAAACTATAACAAGGCTTTAAATTAAAAATTACCCCTAATTGTAATATATATACCCCTAACATTTATCATGCCGCCATGAAATAAATCTCAGTGATAGATTTAATAAAATAAATAGCAACATAGAAATATGACCCGGTATAAGGAGCTAGGAACCATACAAGCGAATTCTAATCCAAATTAAATTAAGCCTAGTGATAACTGGGATACCTAAAGCATCGTACTACAAAATACTACACACCGGACTCTAAGATTAATTCGTAAGCTAAAAAGTGTATACATCGATATGGCATAAACCCTAAATATTAACACTCAACAAATACCTAGCTAAACTAGTACACCGAATCATAGGTTCAACCTAACTTATGGAACTTCCTTGATAAATATAAAAAGAATAAAAGAAGCTATTAATAAAAAGGTCGAGTCATCATGTTCTACCACCAACCTTGCCTCAAATCACCCATTAACTCATAATAAAGCTAAATTGGGTTTATTTGGATCTTTTGAGTTATTTGCCTTTATTCGTGTTCAGTCATTTAGCACATAACTAGAAATTGGAGTCCCGAAAATCGAGGGATCAAGAGCGATTAAGAGCGAGGTGAAGATAAAGACCGAAGCTCAAGAGAAAACATGAAAACCATGCCAAAGTAGTCAATACTTTGATCATGTTGAACCTACATTTTCTGCAAATTACTTTTGTTTAAATTATCAAATTGCATGCTGTTATTTTATAAGCAAATACATGTTTAATTCAGGAATTTAGTTATATGCCCATTGCTTGCCTTGATTAATATTACGCCCTCTTTGGAATAGTTGATTATGTGAACTTTGTCACCCTAGCAAAATTATGATATTATCCTTTCGAAAATAAGTTCGTAGTTATATGCCATGCTTAGTACTGCACAGATATTCAGGGGCACCAAAATGGCCCAAACATCACTTTTAATCATGAGAAAATTTGGTTGGGCAGTCATGGTGGTAATGACTGGTATATTTTCGATATGGTTATTTTATGCTCCCAAAAACCTCAATTTGCTTGAATATCTGGGCGGATGGTTTGGGGGCTGGTGTGGTGCATTGGAAGCACAAATTATGAAGTGTGGTAGAACCGCCCGTATACCACTAAGGACTGAATCTTGTCTTGACCTCCCACGTAAAACAAAGGCAACCACAAGTCTCAGAAATACAACTTGGCTAAGTAAATTTATCGACACCCCCGGACTCATCTCACTGGTAGTGGATAGAAGTGGATAAGCAAGGGCAAGAGAAGGCCTAAAGGGACACCGAGTGGAGTGTGAAGTTTCCTAGTCGTGCTAGCGCTGAGGGGAGTGGAGCCCAAATAACGCTAGTAGCTGTGGGGAACATCTCGTGCATAGATGGGACCCACCGCAAGTGGGCAGTTTCCCATAAGGTGAGATGACAAAAGGGACTAGATATTTTGAAAAGTCACTGTGATGGTCTGCTCAACTGCATGACTAAGGAATCATGTGGGGCAATGAGTTGATTGTCTCTTGTGGTGAAAGTGTATAAACTCTGCAGAGTCAAAACTATTTGAATAGCCGTGCCCACGGTCAAGGGCGGACATGGGAATATAACCAGATATAGTTCTATTTCAAAAACTTTGTCGGCAGGAATGGAAAAAGTGGAGGGCAGTGCAAGGCCCTGATTTGTGTTGTCCTGGGTGTCGCCCGAGTGATAAGTTAAGCGGCTATAATGCTGAAGGATTATGCATATGGTGCAGATGCTATGTAACGGTGGATAGAATCTGAATCGCTACTATTATTGCATTCTCTTACACATTATGTTTTGTTCAAACTGCTAAGTCTTAGGAAATTTCTATGTATTATATTTCAAAAGCAAAATAATGATAATAGTTCACATAAAATAAGATGTCGGGAAGAATGAATAGAGTCGTAAGAATGTAAAATGGTTGTTTGTGGTAAACGATAAAGATATCGGTGGATCCATGTCGATCATAAAAAGAGAATGGTAGTGAAGATTCTAGGAGAAATAAATTGGTGGAGCCTAAATGGATTGATAGGCTAGATAGAAGATTTAAATGATTTTTGGGGAATTAGGAAGTGCAAGGGAAATTACGGGAATTACGATACGGATAAATAATATAAATTCTTGGAAGAGGTTGTGAATAATGAGATTAATAGGATTTGATCATATACTAGAAGGATGAATTAAATTTCTGGGATTATTGAAGAAATGATAGCGCTTACTGGAGTATAATCTTGATCAATGATAATCTTGGTGGATGTATACTAGTGAGTCGTAGACTTGATCACGGATATTCTTGGTGAAGGTAAACTAGAGAATTAGTAGGAGATAGATAATGGTAGACAAGATTGATTATTGGGAGAGCAAATTATGGTTTTGGATTAATAGCAAATAATTGGACCGTTAGTAAGCCCTGATAAGAATGATTTTGATGGAATACACCAAGAATCATATTAGGGGATTATTATAAATTACGAGGTGAAAAATTGATGATTAGCAATCACAAGATTGGATTAATAGGAATTCATGATACATCAGATATTGGTGGATACAAAATAAAGAAAACCAGGTTTGTATTAGAATGAGGAGTTAATTAAATTACTGAATAACGAGCCTAAGATTGGATTTATGAATTGGTGGTGGATATTCGGACTCATATATGAGAGTGGCCACTTCGATTCGATCATTGAATATTTTGGATAATGCAATGGAAATTGTTTGATCGGTGGGTCACAAGTAAATGTATTGGATTACATTTAAGTTGTGTAGTCGAAAGTTGGCAACCTGTGGATCCGAGATTGGGGTTATACGATTCTGGTGAAACTTGAGATTGGAGGAATAAATTTATGGGGAAGGATAGCGTTATGTGAGAATTAGACACATATGGCTAGATTGATAAGATGGTGGGTGATAGAATAGAGAGCGTATAATCGGTGGATTAGATAAGTGATGACACTCGTTGTTCGGAGTTTTAGACAGCGATAATAACACCATGATTAAATAAAAAAAATAATACGAAGAGCAATTTCTGGCAAATAAAACAACCCGAGCCTCTCCTTTGATTAGCCATGCATACTATTTATTTGCATTCTGTGTATTGGCTCGCAGAGCACGGTGATTAGTGTGCTCACACTCGCTCTCATAACAAATCCGTAATCGAATTGGATCACTATGCAACAAAGAATACTTTGGTCTTGATGGTAAAGAAGATGAAGACGTCAAGAGCTAGGTCGTGAACCACCAGTTGGCTGCCTGTGAGCATGTCCTGAGGGTTCACCCTGTGTGCTTCGTTCTTCCGCTATTGCAATTCATTGATTTCAGCCTAATCGGCCCATGTGTAAGCTTACTATTTTATTTATGCTTCCGCATGGTATGTATTTGATATTAATCTTCTGTATCTGTGGGCACTATCTACTGATCCAGGGAATAGTGCAATAAATCACAGAGGAATCCAGATAGTAAAATCTGGGGTCCTACAGGAAGCTCTTGAGTGTGCTCGATTTTCCTCAAGAGAGGTGATTTTGGGATTTTTCTCTTGTGAGTGATTTGTGTTGAATTCGTGCTGTGATCTAGGTTTCTTTGGTAAGTGAGAACACATCAAAAATTATCTAGATCATTAAGGACTCATGAGTAAGTGCAGATCGAGGTTTTTCTCTTTTGCTAGTTTGGGTGCAACTCTCCTTGCTTTTGATAAAATTTAGAATTTTAGCATCTATCTTTATGATCCATGATTGGAATAGATTCCTAACATCCTTAAGAGTATTTGTGTCAAGTTTCACTGCATTTGGATTAGTTGTTTGAGAGTTGGATCTATTCGTAGATGTGGTGCAGTGTTGATTGCACTATTTATGTGGTGAGCGATAAGACCGATGTCTCAAAGGTCCAACTGCTAGGCGGTCGACCAAGATACAACCAACGATTTGACCAAGTATTATTATGGTTAGACTAGTGTTCTTAGCTTTTGGCTTTGAGTGCTAGAAAAGATTTTTATATAATCATTCACCCCACCGACCGACCATACTCGATCATACGCTAACTTACTGTGTAGCGAGCTCAAAATTGGCTCTGCTTTTAAAGAAAGTCCTCAAATAGTGCACCGCTTGACTCTTGAGCATTCACACCTATTATAGTTACACAATTTTCTACATCTACAGGTTCCACAAGCGCTTTCGTTTCTTTGGAATGTACTAGTTTACTAATGAGAATAACCGTAGTACTTATCCATCTTCTCCTTCATCAAGTACTACCTTAAACTTGCAAGCACCTATTGGACCAATCACAAGAGCTATAACTAAAATACTTAATCAACAGTGAATTTTCTCCTAACTGAGTTAAGCATTGATTTGCATGATGATTGGGTACTACCTAATGTGTATGCTCTATATATTATTATGTTTGAAAAGAAAGAAGTATTGGAGGCCAAGAAAAGCTTGATCCAAGAGGAACAAACAGAGAGAAAGAAACTAGAGGCAAAAAAATTGCACTAAAAATACTCGCTGCCAACTAGCTTACTTGCTACATAGTAATGTGTTGTAGGTACCGCATCGACGACATACAACGTAGCATCGCCATGCATTGTAGCGCCGACTTATTGTTGAGCCGACACCATAGTGCGTTGTAGAATTTATCCGACTTTATGCTTTTGTAGATATGCGGGTGTCCCTCCTTGTACAACTTGAAAATTTTAAAATATACTTCTTGTTCTTGGGTTTGAGTGAAGCATTTCAACTCTCTTAGAATTGGCAAATATATGAGATTCTTGTCTCCATTATTCTTATTCTTGTGTTTGCCTCTATGATTGCAAGAACACAGTTACTCCACGTGACCGAGTGACAGGAATTGAAGCATGTGGTTCATGAATTGAGTACATGCAGTTGCCATCATAGAAACAAGTGGTTGGTGTATCATTCATCGGTTGCACGGGTCTAGTTATCTCTAATCCTATGTCAGTGAAGATTAGGCACCTTCCACATTCGTTGGTATCGGTGCTCAAGGTTGACACGGTAGGATTTTACCCATAGCTACTACATTTATTGTTTTCACCCTATCCAAAAGAAACCACACAAAATATTGTTCTTTGTTGTAGCTTTAATTCAAAATTTTGGTGAATTTTGTTAGGTTTTGATCTATTACAACATTGATTACTTGCTGATTCAAAATCTTTATTTGTGTTGCTTTTGTTTGAGCCATTTTTGTCAAATTTATATTTGTTTTTCCTGCTAGTGCTAGCAAGAAAATTAAATCTTAGTCGACCACCGGTGTACTCCTAGTCTAACCACACAACCTGGTCCGACTTTGGGTACCTTTTAGAACTAAGAAAACTTGATCTTCGCTAATTCCTTTGTTAACCTTTTGCCCTTTGCATGTACTTTGGTCCTAATTGAAGACTAGTTTTGAGTATTGCTAGGCTTTGCACACTTGATATCATTCTTGAATTTTGAGACCGAATTATTGGATATCTCTTGAGCTATTCATATATGTGTTGACTTTGGTGCAAAACAAAAAGAAAAGAAAACAAAAAAGTACAAAAAAGAAAGAAAATAGAAAAGAACAAGTAAGAAAGAAATAAAATAACAAAGTGCTATGTCAATACTTTTATCAAGCATAAATTCCTTTCCAAAGTTTGGCACTGTTTGTTATTCTTGTGTGCAAATATGTATCCTATTTACATCAATTCCAATCATGCTAACGTCTTTATATAACTTGTGCAACATGAGCTATTTTGTTCTTCACTTATAATTGATGTTATAGCTCATTTCTTTGTTGCATTAAGTTCCATTGTCATTGCGCATGAGTTGCTATAATCTTGACTTATATCAAAAGATCTATAACTAGGAATTGGATTCTAGTTTGGATTATTACTTAATGTTATAATATATAGAATTTCAATTGCATACATTACTACATAAAAGGTCATCACAGACAATTCAAAAACTTCATCACAGATGGTTTCGTGGGCTGTCTGAGTTTGTGGATTAGTAATAATACGAGGTCATCACAGACGGCTTTCAAACCGTCTGTGATACAGACTATCATAGATGGTTTTTATTAAAAACCGTTTATGATAGTTGACTATAATAGACGGTTTTTAGTAGAAATCATCTGTGATATATAAATTATCACAGACGGTTTCAACTACAAACTATTTGTGATATATTAATATCACAGACAGTTTGTATTTGAAATCATCTGTGATATTTTTTTATATCCCTAAATCTATTTATGTTTGTCGGCTAGCCTCAGAAAATGCTAGCTATGCCCTCTAAAGCAAGCAGAAACACATCATCCATTTCACATTCATTTCAGAAATAAGAACATCCATTTCATAAATCAATTAACTAGAATAAAATAAATTAACCATCTATGAACAAATACACACATATACAATTAAGCTCGGCTTGTTGTAGTTGGAGACAATTGACAAGTGAATCATAGTGAACAAGATTAAACAAACTGCCAGAGATGGAAGGGAACCGTAAGAGAGGGGAGGAAACCGTAAGATGTACACGAACTCAAAACCCTAGCTAGCCATCCATCAATTTTGTAATTTCAGATCCAAACATTAAGGAAGAGAGGGGAGTCGGATGGCGGATATCACCGGCAATGAAGGTGAGGCGGCAATAGCGTCACCTTTGTGTCATGACGGTGACACTACACAAGACACCCTCACAACACTTACAACAAGAGTGTCTTTTGTAGTGAACCGTGGTGTCATAACCGAAGGCACTAGCTCAGGGTGGTAGTCGGCGTCGTTGAGGGGAGGATGAAGGAATAAGCTAGGAGTAGATGAACTAGGAGCAGCACCAGTGGAACTCACATGTGCCTACTGGTGGAAAGGGAGAGGGGAGTAATAAGGGGTGAGAGGCGGGAGGTACCGGTGCCTACCGTTCGATGCTAAGAGAATGGACAGTGAGATCGAAATCCTTGGGAGATGCCACGGGTCAATGTCGTGGTGTTTCACAGACGATTTGTTATACGAACCGTCTGTATGCACATACCAGTCTAAAAGTTCTCTGTCATCAGGATAGTTGGATGAACATCCGCTGGCTTTGCCGACATAGCACCTTTGGACCATCCAAAGTTCTCTATCATCGATCGTTGCATGAACTTTCGATGGCTTCACGACATAGCACCTTTAGACCAGTCTGAAAGTTCATTGTCATCAGCATTGTTGGATGGACATCTGATGGCTTCACCGACTTCCAACTTTGGTTTGACAAAGGACAAAACACAGATAGTTGTAAATAAAAATCATCTGTGATAGTTCCATAGACGGTTCCAACTAAAATCCTTCTATGATAATGCTTAAAAATACGCACCCTACTCCCGCCTATTATTATTCCAATGCAAGCGACCCTTAAACTTCCACACGGTTGGCTTTATGTGCAGCGCGGTGTGCAATTCCTTCTAAACTGTCCTCTTCCTCATCTTCTTCACCAAATTTCTCAATAATGACATCTATTATTCTTTTGACCTCCTTCATCTTACCTATCCATCGTGAGTTGTTCGATCGCAACCTTACGCAGGCGGGCAACAACTTATGTCTGGAGCAGCTCCTCCACTCACGTCCTGCTCTCCTTCCTCGAGTCACTTCCATCCGTCAGCTAGACCTCATTATCCACCATCGATAGAGGTGTCTCCTTGCCACTCAAGAAGGGAAACCACCTCAACCTCATTCTTCTCTTCAATGTGCACAAAGTGTTAGAAACTCTTGTCGAGTGGGAGACACATGGATAACCTTGCCGAGCGTAGTAGTCGATTCTAAGGAAGCTTATCATGGCATCCTCTTTGAGATTATGGATCATGTCAATGATTTTCCCAGGCTAGAGGAGAAAGTGGAGAGGGCAAAGACAATTTTCACAGCATTGGAGAACTCAACACGATCCTCCAACTCTAAAAGTAGAAGATGAAGGATATGAAGCCCAGAAGATCAAGATCTGGGAATCTCTTTTTTGGACTTTGGTAATAAATTTGACTTGAATTTATCTTTTGTAAAAGTGACTAGTCACACTATACTTATCTATTCCAGCTGATCCATAGCTTCTATAGTTCATATGACAAACGACAAAACACAGATGGTTGTAAATAAAAACCGCTTGTGATAGTTTCATAGATGGTTATAACTAAAAGCCATCTGTGATAATTGCAGACACCACAAATGTTTTTTAATCTGAATCGCTTGTGATAATTCACAGATGGTTCTTAACAAGAACTGTTTGTGATATTACATCTTCACAGATGGTTTTAGCGGGCAAAGAACACGATAATCTCTAAACTAAAACTGCGTGATTGTATTTAAAATGACGATTTTAGGGAACCGCTTGTGATATGGCATCTAATATTAAGCTTTTATTAGTTGTGATAGGATTATACTAACCCTCCAAGCTCCACAAAAACAATCTCTGTTATTTATAGCACTTGGATCTTGATTCACTTAATCCATCATCTTCATATTATCTACCACAACCGGAGTACCTATAATTCTTCAATCCGAGAAATTATAAAAACTTCGGTAAGAAAGAGGTGAGATTGAGAAATTCCACATAAATACAATCCATTCCATGTTTTTGCTTTGTGCTAACCATGTCAGGACACTAAGGACAACTAGTGTATGTCACCCAAGAGGACCTTGAGAAGATCATCAATGACTTCAACACCCAATTGAATGAGAACATGAGCACCCTTCAAAAGAAGATCATCTCAGAGGTAGGTGCTTAATTGCAAAAGCAATTGGTGGACCTTCGTCATGGCACAAAAGGTGATACTAGTGTTCACGACGAAGTGGAGCATAATGAAATGTATGAGGAGATCACCAAACGATTAGCATGAGAGGCCCAATCCAGCATGAATTGTGCCATCACGCCATATGGCCACCACTACCTGGTCATGGAGGAGATGGCATGTACATGGAGGAGGCAACCTTGCTGCCCCCTTTGTCCTACACCGCAATGATGTCTACTGTCGAGGGCACCGTGATAATGAACAACCTCAAGAGGAAAATTTCGGTAAACTCAAATTCACCATTTCCAATTTGAAGGTAATTACAACCCCGATGATTATCTAACATGGGAATTGAGCACCATGTGGGGGCCATGGACTCACCACCTAGAGCACCGCATAGGTGTGGTTCGTCCATGGCACAAACATGGGTCCATCCGAGGCATAGTTCGAATGCAATGGCACCCACCGTGATGCACGATATTCTGGTGTGGCTTGAACATCCATGGCCCAAACTCGGTGGTCCTTTAGATGGCGATCTACTATCTAGAGCTCAAATCTAGCAAGTTACCTTGATGTTTTGGAGATTCTTATAGGTAGGGGTATAAAACGGTAATAGATAATTCATTTTATCCGATATTCGTATCCGAGAAAACGTGAATGTGGTAAGCAAAATCTGTATTTGAAAATGTTCGTATTCGTATATGTATTTAAGAATATTCATATTCGCATTCGTATTAGAGAATATTTGTATCTGTATTCGTATTCGAGACTATTTGATTCGTATTTGATCCATTTCTAGAAACCATGAAAACTTTGTACAAATTTTGTGATTCAAAATTTGAATTTATGCGGTTTAAAACCAGTAACTGGTCAAAAACTGGTGAAAAATTGGCAAAACCGCTAGGAATCTGTTTTATCCGATATTTGTATCCGAGTAAACCAGATTCGAAAATATCCATATTCTTATTCGAGAATATTCGATTCAGATTTGAGACTATTCGATCGTATCCGATCCGCTTCCACCTCTACTTATAAGTGATTGGGAGTTATTGGCTCGAGGTCGTGCACCAGACTCTGGGGCAAAGATGACACGGAGGGGGTCTAGGTCAGAGTTAGGAGGGCCTTCGTGTAGACCGAGTCTGAGGCAGAGTCTCAGAGACCTCTATGCGGACGAAGTTCAAGAGAGTAGTCTGGTGGATCTCCACGTAGATGGAATCTAGGGCGGAGTCTGAGGGATGGCATAGACCCGCCCAGTGACCTTCCATGCCTTGACCTTCCTAGGCGGTGTGGCTTCTCACCAAGTCCCCACGATCGTGCCAACTACTTCGATACAAGATCGGATAGTACATTTATATGCACCATCGGTCGGATTCAAGACCATCGAGGATACAAGGAACCCAACGAGAATCACATACGAATGAACAAGTGTATTACATATGGGTATCTAGGGTTACAAAATGGACTCCTCCTCTCCACTTACAATGGACTCTATTTATAGAGTGGGAGGAGGAAACGAGTGAAGTATTTTCATCCTTTACACCGAGTGGATCCCACTGTGTTCGAGAGACTCTGGGGCCAATCTATGGACCTTGCTTAGGGTTGCTCCTGGACCCTGTTCGAGGTTGTCCACCGGACCCCACCTGAGGTTGGCCTCCAGACTTCATCTTTAGTTAACCCCCGGACCTCGCTTAGGACATCATCCGTGGTGGACCCTAGGTCATGGCCAAGGTCGGTTTTGGGCTCGCCTTGGTTTCCTAGACCTCGTCCTGGGTGATGCAGACTCTGGGATTAGTCTACGGACCTCATCCGTGGTAGATTTCTCGATATGTGTCATCAAGCCAAAGTTGTCGTGGACCCGAGGAAGTGCGGGGACTCTCTCTCAACACAAATGAACATAAAAAGATGATCTTTGAACTAGGTGATTTAGTGTGGGTATATCTTTGAAAAGAGCACTTTCCAAAAAATGTAAATTGAAGTTGATGCCAAGAGGCGATGGTCTATTCAAAGTACTTGACAAGATCAATGACAACGCTTACAAGAGCAAACTTTTAGGAGATAAATATACGATAAGTACAAGTTTTAATATTTTAGATTTATCCCCTTTCTTTGATATAGAAAATACAGAGTCGAAGACGACTCTATTTCAAAAGGGGAAGGATGATGAGGACAACCCAGTACTTACCCATCTTCTCTTTAATCAAGTACTACCTCAAGCATGCAAGAACCTATTGAACCAATCACATGAGTCAGAGCTAAAATACTTAATCAACAGGTGAATCTTCTCCTAACTGAGTTAAGCATTGATTTACATGTTGATTAGGTACTACCTAATGCGTATGTCCTATGTATTATTATATTTGTAAAGAAAGAAGCATTAGAGACCAAGAAAAGGTTGATCCAAGAGCAACGAACGGAGAGAATACTAGGACTCAAAATACATGCTGCCAAATAGCTTACTTGCTATACAAGAATACGTTGTATGTAGCATACGGTGTTGTACCGGCAGCATGCACTGTAGCAATGATATACGGTAGCCCAATTTATTGTTGAGACTGTACTGTAACGCACTGTAGCATCCGCCTTTGTGTGCTACGGATACGAGGGTGCCTTAAAAATTTCAGAATTATACTTGTTGTCTTGGATTTGAGTGAAGCATTTTCACTCCGAATTGGGAAATATCTAAGATTTTTTATCTCCGTCGTTATTGCCTTTGCCTCCATAATTGTAAGAATATGTTTACTCCACGTAAGTGAGTAAACAAAAAGATCCAAACATGTGGTTACGTGAATCAAGTGCCACAAGTTATCGTAATAGAGACAGTGATTGATAATGTCATTCATTAGGATTCATGAGTTCAATTATTTTCAATCCTAGAACGTAAAAATCGGGCAACACCTCCCCACATCAACCGATCTTTCATCGTAAAATTGTCACCCTGAACTGTGAACTCTCTCTCTCTCTCTCTCTCTGCACGTCTTTTCGATCGAATGAACTACATCAGGTGCACGACACAACCTTCGGAAACGAATTCTGAATCTAAAAGTCTAACCTGGCAGAGCAGTCACTCACAACGTCAATTCTGCGTACTACGCACGCGTGCAATGCATCTAACTTGTCAGAGCGTCACTCAACGGGAGCGGGTGGAAAAAGAGACTTATGGTGGATAATGACTGTTTTGACAGCTGAAACAAAATGCATGAAACTACATGGAAGTACATGCAACAGTGTAGACCAGGACGCGAGTGTGTTACAAGAAGAACTAAAGGAGAAATTGATTAACGATGGATAAGGAAAGCTTCACCCTTCCGTATTACAGAAGGCATGCAAATACAAGGCAGCAATCCAACTTGAAGGAAACAAAATGGACTGGGACTACACTATGACTATGCCAGTCTACAATTCATTTATGATACTAGCCTAGTAGGCGCGCGCCACGCCAGCCACCACCGACGTACTAAAGTAAAAGAGGCGAAAATTCGTGAGGAATTATTTAAAAAAATCCAAAGGTATATGCGTATTTTCGGAAAAGGTAAAGGTTTTTTTGCAAAGAAGCGAGGGTCTGTACGTAAATAAAAACCGCGGGGATCAGACGTAAATAAACGAGGACCCGTATGTAATTTCAAAAACCATGAGGCCATCCGAAAAATAGAGGGGCTAAAAAAACTGCCAGGGACCTTTTCGCGAGAACCAAGGATCTGTACGCAATTTTAGAAAACTCAGAAAATCCTCTACCGACTGCACCAAAACCCGGTAGCCACGCGGTGGTCCTTTAGATGGCGATCTACTATCTAGAGCTCAAATCTAGCAAGTTACCTTGATGTTTTGGAGATTCTTATAGGTAGGGTGGAAAACGGTAATAGATAATTCATTTTATCCGATATTCGTATCCGAGAAAACGTGAATGTGGTAAGCAAAATCTGTATTTGAAAATGTTCGATTCAGATCAGATTTAAGAATATTCATATTCGCATTCGTATTAGAGAATATTTGTATCTGTATTCGTATTCGAGACTATTCGATTCGTATTTGATCCATTTCTAGAAACCATGAAAAATTTGTACAAATTTTGTGATTCAAAATTTGAATTTATGCGGTTTAAAACCAAGAATCGGTCAAAATTGGCAAAACCGCTAGGAACTGCTTTATCCGATATTTGTATCCGAGTAAACCAGATTCGAAAATATCCATATTCTTATTCGAGAATATTCAGATTCAGATTTGAGACTATTCGATCGTATCCGATCCGCTTCCACCTCTACTTATAAGTGATTGGGAGTTATTGGCTCGAGGTCGTGCACCGCACTGGGCAAAGATGACACGGAGGGGGTCTAGGTCAGAGTTAGGAGGGCCTTCGTGTAGACCGAGTCTGAGGCAGAGTCTCAGAGACCTCTATGCGGACGAAGTTCAAGAGAGTAGTCCGTGGATCTCCACGTAGATGGAATCTAGGGCGAGTCTCGAGGGATGGCATAGACCCGCCCAAAGGACCTTCCATGCCTTGACCTTCCTAGGCGGTGTGGCTTCTCACTCAAGTCCCCACGGACTGTGTCAACTACTTTCGATACAAGATCGGATAGTACATTTATATGCACCATCGGTCGGATTCAAGACCATCGAGGATACAAGGAACCCAACGAGAATCACATACGAATGAACAAGTGTATTACATATGGGTATCTAGGGTTACAAATGGACCTCCTCTCCACTTACAATGGACTCTATTTATAGAGTGGGAGGACGAAACGAGTGAAGTATTTTCATCCTTTACACCGAGTGGATCCCACTGTGTTCGAGAGACTCTGGGGCCAATCTATGGACCTTGCTTAGGGTTGCTCCTGGACCCTGTTCGAGGTTGCCCACCGGACCCCACCTGAGGTTGGCCTCCAGACTTCATCTTTAGTTAACCCCCGGACCTCGTTCCGGACATCATCCAGGGTGGACCCTAGGTCATGGCCAAGGTCGGTTTTTGGGCTCTGTCTTGGTTTCCCAGACCTCGTCCTGGGTGATGCAGACTCTGGGATTAGTCTACGGACCTCATCCGTGGTAGATTTCTCGATATGTGTCATCAAGCCAAAGTTGTCGTGGACCCGAGGAAGTGCGGGGACTCTCTCTCAACACAAATGAACATAAAAAGATGATCTTTGAACTAGGTGATTTAGTGTGGGTATATCTTTGAAAAGAGCACTTTTCCAAAAAATGTAAATTAAAGTTGATGCCAAGAGGAGATGGTCTATTCAAAGTACTTGACAAGATCAATGACAACGCTTACAAGAGCAAACTTTTAGGAGATAAATATACGATAAGTACAAGTTTTAATATTTTAGATTTATCCCCTTTCTTTGATATAGAAAATACAGAGTCGAAGACGACTCTATTTCAAAAGGGGAAGGATGATGAGGACAACCCAAGATTTACCCATCTTCTCTTTAATCAAGTACTACCTCAAGCATGCAAGAACCTATTGAACCAATCACATGAGTCGAGCTAAAATACTTAATCAACGGTGAATCTTCTCTAACTGAGTTAAGCATTGATTTACATGTTGATTAGGTACTACCTAATGCGTATGTCCTATGTATTATTATATTTGTAAAGAAAGAAGCATTAGAGACCAAGAAAAGGTTGATCCAAGAGCAACGAACGGAGAGAATACTAGGACTCAAAAATACATGCTGCCAAATAGCTTACTTGCTATACAAGAATACGTTGTATGTAGCATACGGTGTTGTACCGGCAGCATGCACTGTAGCAATGATATACGGTAGCCCAATTTATTGTTGAGACTGTACTGTAACGCACTGTAGCATCCGCCTTTGTGTGCTACGGATACGAGGGTGCCTTAAAATTTCAGAATTATACTTGTTGTCTTGGATTTGAGTGAAGCATTTTCACTCCGAATTGGGAAATATCTAAGATTTTTATCTCCGTCGTTATTGCCTTTGCCTCCATAATTGTAAGAATATGTTTACTCCACGTAAGTGAGTAAACAAAAAGATCCAAACATGTGGTTACGTGAATCAAGTGCCACAAGTTATCGTAATAGAGACAGTGATTGATAATGTCATTCATTAGGATTCATGAGTTCAATTATTTTCAATCCTAGAACGTAAAAATCGGGCAACACCTCCCACATCAACCGATCTTTCATCGTAAAATTGTCACCCTGAACTGTGAACTCTCTCTCTCTCTCTCTCTCTGCACGTCTTTTTCGATCGAATGAACTACATCAGGTGCACGACACAACCTTCGGAAACGAATTCTGAATCTAAAAGTCTAACCTGGCAGAGCAGTCACTCACAACGTCAATTCTGCGTACTACGCACGCGTGCAATGCATCTAACTTGTCAGAGCGTCACCAACGGGAGCGGGTGGAAAAGAGACTTATGGTGGATAATGACTGTTTTGACAGCTGAAACAAAATGCATGAAACTACATGGAAGTACATGCAACAGTGTAGACCAGGACGCGAGTGTGTTACAAGAAGAACTAAAGGGAGAAATTGATTAACGATGGATAAGGAAAGCTTCACCCTTCCGTATTACAGAAGGCATGCAAATACAAGGCAGCAATCCAACTTGAAGGAAACAAAAATGGACTGGGACTACACTATGACTATGCCAGTCTACAATTCATTTATGATACTAGCCTAGTAGGCGCAGCGCCACGCCGCGCCAGCCACCGTACGTACCAAAGTAAAAGAGGCGAAAATTCGTGAGGAATTATTTAAAAAAATCCAAAGGTATATGCGTATTTTCGGAAAAGGTAAAGGTTTTTTTGCAAAGAAGCGAGGTCTCAGACGTAAATAAAAACCGCTGGGGATCAGACGTAAATAAACGAGGACCCGTGCGTAATTTCAAAAACCGCGGAGGGCCATCCTGAAAAATAGAGGGGCTAAAAAAACTGCCAGGGACCTTTTCGCGAGAACCAAGGATCTGTACGCAATTTTAGAAAAACTCAGGAAAATCCCTCGGCTGACCGTACCAAAAACCCGGCGCCACGCGGTGGTCCTTTAGATGGCGATCTACTATCTAGAGCTCAAATCTAGCAAGTTACCTTGATGTTTTGGAGATTCTTATAGGTAGGGGTGGAAAACGGTAATAGATAATTCATTTTATCCGATATTCGTATCCGAGAAAACGTGAATGTGGTAAGCAAAATCTGATTTGAAAATGTTCAGATTCAGATCAGATTTAAGAATATTCATATTCGCATTCAGATAGAGAATATTTGTATCCGTATTCAGTATTCGAGACTATTCGATTCGTATTTGATCCATTTCTAGAAACCATGAAAAATTTGTACAAATTTTGTGATTCAAAATTTGAATTTATGCGGTTTAAAACCAGTAACTGGTCAAAAATTGGCAAAACCGCTAGGAATCTGTTTTATCCGATATTTGTATCCGAGTAAATCCGTATTCGAAAATATCCATATTCTTATTCGAGAATATTCAGATTCAGATTTGAGACTATTCGATCGTATCCGATCCGTTTCCACCTCTACTTATAAGTGATTGGGAGTTATTGGCTCGAGGTCGTGCACCAGACTCTGGGGCAAAGATGACACGGAGGGGGTCTAGGTCAGAGTTAGGAGGGCCTTCGTGTAGACCGAGTCTGAGGCAGAGTCTCAGAGACCTCTATGCGGACGAAGTTCAAGAGAGTAGTCTGGTGGATCTCCACGTAGATGGAATCTAGGGCGAGTCCGAGGATGGCATAGACCCGCCAAAGGACCTTCCATGCCTTGACCTTCCTAGGCGGTGTGGCTTCTCACCAAGTCCCCACGGACCGTGTCAACTACTTCGATACAAGATCGGATAGTACATTTATATGCACCATCGATCGGATTCAAGACCATCGAGGATACAAGGGAACCCAACGAGAATCACATACGAATGAACAAGTGTATTACATATGGGTATCTAGGGTTACAAAATGGACTCCTCCTCTCCACTTACAATGGACTCTATTTATAGAGTGGGAGGACTAAACGAGTGAAGTATTTTCATCCTTTACACCGAGTGGATCCCACGTGTTCGAGACTGGGGCCAATCTATGGACCTTGCTTAGGGTTGCCCACGGACCTGCTCGAGGTTGCCCACCGACCCCACCGAGGTTGGCCTCCGGACTTCATCTTTAGTTAACCCCGACCTCGCTCCGACATCATCCGGTGGACCCTAGGTCATGGCCAAGGTCGGTTTTTGGGCTCGCCTTGGTTTCCCGCACTCGCCCGGTGATGCACTGGGATTAGTCTACGGACCTCATCCGTGGTAGATTTCTCGATATGTGTCATCAAGCCAAAGTTGTCGTGGACCCGAGGAAGTGCGGGGACTCTCTCTCAACACAAATGAACATAAAAAGATGATCTTTGAACTAGGTGATTTAGTGTGGGTATATCTTTGAAAAGAGCACTTTTCCAAAAAATGTAAATTAAAGTTGATGCCAAGAGGAGATGGTCTATTCAAAGTACTTGACAAGATCAATGACAACGCTTACAAGAGCAAACTTTAGGAGATAAATATACGATAAGTACAAGTTTTAATATTTTAGATGTATCCCTTTCTTTGATATAGAAAATACAGTCGAAGACGACTCTATTTCAAAAGGGAAGGATGATGAGGACAACCCAAGACTTACCCATCTTCTCTTTAATCAAGTACTACCTCAAGCATGCAAGAACCTATTGAACCAATCACATGAGTCGAGCTAAAATACTTAATCAACAGGTGAATCTTCTCCTAACTGAGTTAAGCATTGATTTACATGTTGATTAGGTACTACCTAATGCGTATGTCCTATGTATTATTATATTTGTAAAGAAAGAAGCATTAGAGACCAAGAAAAGGTTGATCCAAGAGCAACGAACGGAGAGAATACTAGGACTCAAAATACATGCTGCCAAATAGCTTACTTGCTATACAAGAATACGTTGTATGTAGCATACGGTCTTGTCTCAAAAGATGCAATCGTAGCAATGATATACTGTAGCCCAATTTATCGTTGATACTTGTCATCAGAACGCACCAGTAGCATCCGCCTTTGTGTGCTACGGATACGAGGGTGCCTTAAAAATTTCGAATTATACTTGTTGTCTTGGATTTGAGTGAAGCATTTTCACTCCGAATTGGGAAATATCTAAGATTTTTTATCTCCGTCGTTATTGCCTTTGCCTCCATAATTGTAAGAATATGTTTACTCCACGTAAGTGAGTAAACAAAAAGATCCAAACATGTGGTTACGTGAATCAAGTGTTCTTTGTTAACCTTTTTGCCCTTTGCATGTACTTTGGTCCTAATTGAAGACTAGTTTTTGAGTATTGCTAGGGCTTTGCACACTTGATATCATTCTTGAATTTTGAGACCGAATTATTGGATATCTCTTGAGCTATTCATATATGTGTTGACTTTGGTGCAAAACAAAAAGAAAAGAAAACAAAAAAGTACAAAAAAGAAAGAAAATAGAAAAGAACAAGTAAGAAAGAAATAAAATAACAAAGTGCTATGTCAATACTTTTATCAAGCATAAATTCCTTTCCAAAGTTTGGCACTGTTTGTTATTCTTGTGTGCAAATATGTATCCTATTTACATCAATTCCAATCATGCTAACGTCTTTATATAACTTGTGCAACATGAGCTATTTTGTTCTTCACTTATAATTGATGTTATAGCTCATTTCTTTGTTGCATTAAGTTCCATTGTCATTGCGCATGAGTTGCTATAATCTTGACTTATATCAAAAGATCTATAACTAGGAATTGGATTCTAGTTTGGATTATTACATAACGTTATAATATATAGAATTTCAATTGCATACATTACTACATAAAAGGTCATCACAGACAATTCAAAAACTTCATCACGATGGTTTCGGGTCATCTCGAGTTTGTGGATTAGTAATATACGAGGTCATCACGCACGCTTTCAAACCGCTCAGGATACGACTATCATAGACGGTTTTATTAAAACCGCTTATGATAGTTGACTATAATAGATGGTTTTTAGTAGAAATCATCTGTGATATATAAATTATCACAGACGGTTTCAACTACAAACTATTTGTGATATATTAATATCACAGACAGTTTGTATTTGAAATCATCTGTGATATTTTTTTATATCCCTAAATCTATTTATGTTTGTCGGCTAGCCTCAGAAAATGCTAGCTATGCCCTCTAAAGCAAGCAGAAACACATCATCCATTTCACATTTATTTCAGAAATAAGAACATCCATTTCATAAATCAATTAACTAGAATAAAATAAATTAACCATCTATGAACAAATACACACATATACAATTAAGCTCGGCTTGTTGTAGTTGGAGACAATTGACAAGTGAATCATAGTGAACAAGATTAAACAAACCGCCAGAGATGGAAGGGAACCGTAAGAGAGGGGAGGAAACCGTAAGATGTACACGAACTCAAAACCCTAGCTAGCCATCCATCAATTTTGTAATTTCAGATCCAAACATTAAGGAAGAGAGGGAGTCGGATGGCGGATATCACCGCAATGAAGGTGAGGCGGCAATAGCGTCACCTTTGTGTCATGACGGTGACACTACACAAGACACCCTCACAACACTTACAACAAGAGTGTCTTTGTAGTGAACCGTGGTGTCACAACCAAGGCACTAGCTCGTGGTGGTAGTCGGCGCGTTGAGGGAGGATGAAGGAATAAGCTAGGAGTAGATGAACTAGGAGCAACACCGGTGGAACTCACATGTGCCTACTGGTGGAAAGGGAGAGGGGAGTAATAAGGGGTGAGAGGCGGGAGGTACCGGTGCCTACCGTTCGATGCTAAGAGAATGGACAGGTGAGATCGAAATCCTTGGGGAGATGCCACGGGTCAATGTCGTGGTGTTTCACAGACGATTTGTTATACGAACCGTCTGTATGCACATACCAGTCTGAAAGTTCTCTGTCATCAGGATAGTTGGATGAACATCCGTTGGCTTTGCCGACATAGCACCTTTGGACCAGTCCGAAAGTTCTCTATCATCAGGATCGTTGGATGAACTTTCGATGGCTTCGTCGACATAGCACCTTTAGACCAGTCTGAAAGTTCATTGTCATCAGCATTGTTGGATGGACATCTGATGGCTTCACCGACTTCCAACTTTGGTTTGACAAAGGACAAAACACAGATGGTTGTAAATAAAAATCATCTGTGATAGTTCCATAGACGGTTCCAACTAAAATCCTTCTATGATAATGCTTAAAAATACGCACCCTACTCCCGCCTATTATTATTCCAATGCAAGCGACCCTTAAACTTCCACACGGTTGGCTTTATGTGCAGCGCGGTGTGCAATTCCTTCTAAACTGTCCTCTTCCTCATCTTCTTCACCAAATTTCTCAATAATGACATCTATTATTCTTTTGACCTCCTTCATCTTACCTATCCATCGTGAGTTGTTCGATCGCAACCTTACGCAGGCGGGCAACAACTTATGTCTGGAGCAGCTCCTCCACTCACGTCCTGCTCTCCTTCCTCGAGTCACTTCCATCCGTCAGCTAGACCTCATTATCCACCATCGATAGAGGTGTCTCCTTGCCACTCAGTAAAGGGAAACCACCCTCAACCTCATTCTTCTCTTCAATGTGCACAAAGTGTTAGAAACTCTTGTCGTAGTGGGGAGACACATGGATAACCTTGCCGAGCAGAAGTAGTCGATTCTAAGGAAGCTTATCATGGCATCCTCTTTGAGATTATGGATCATGTCAATGATTTTCCCAGGCTAGAGGAGAAAGTGGAGAGGGCAAAGACAATTTTCACAGCATTGGAGAACTCAGTCGCTGATCCTCCAACTCTAAAAGTAGAAGATGAAGGATATGAAGCCCAGAAGATCAAGATCTGGGAATCTCTTTTTTGGACTTTGGTAATAAATTTGACTTGAATTTATCTTTTGTAAAAGTGACTAGTCACACTATACTTATCTATTCCAGCTGATCCATAGCTTCTATAGTTCATATGACAAACGACAAAACACAGATGGTTGTAAATAAAAACCGCTTGTGATAGTTTCATAGATGGTTATAACTAAAAGCCATCTGTGATAATTGCGAACACCACAAATGTTTTTAATCAATCGCCAGATAATTCACGATGGTTCTTAACAAGAACTGTTTGTGATATTACATCTTCACAGATGGTTTTTAGCGCTGGCAGCAACACAGACAATCTCTAAACTAAAACTGTCTGTGATTGTATTTAAAACAGACGATTTTAGGGAACCGTTTGTGATATGGCATCTAATATTAAGCTTTTATTAGTTGTGATAGGATTATACTAACCCTCCAAGCTCCACAAAAACAGTCTCTGTTATTTATAGCACTTGGATCTTGATTCACTTAATCCATCATCTTCATATTATCTACCACAACCGAGTACGATAATTCTTCAATCCGAGAAATTATAAAACTTCGTAAGAAAGAGGTGAGATTGAGAAATTCCACATAAATACAATCCATTCCATGTTTTGCTTTGTGCTAACCATGTCGGGACACTAAGGACAACTAGTGTATGTCACCCAAGAGGACCTTGAGAAGATCATCAATGACTTCAACACCCAATTGAATGAGAACATGAGCACCCTTCAAAAGAAGATCATCTCAGAGGTAGGTGCTTAATTGCAAAAGCAATTGGTGGACCTTCGTCATGGCACAAAAGGTGATACTAGTGTTCACGACGAAGTGGAGCATAATGAAACAGATGAGGAGATCACCAAACGATTAGCATGAGAGGCCCAATCCAGCAGTAATGCGGTTGCCATCGCTGCCATATGGCCACCACTACCTGGTCATGGAGGAGATGGCATGTACATGGAGGAGGCAACCTTGTTGCCCCCTTTGTCCTACACCGCAATGATGTCTACTGTCGAGGGCACCGTGATAATGAACAACCTCAAGAGGAAAATTTCGGTAAACTCAAATTCACCATTTCCAATTTGAAGGTAATTACAACCCCGATGATTATCTAACATGGGAATTGAGCACCACGTAGGGGGCCATGGACTCAGCCCACCTAGAGCACCGCATAGGTGTGGTTCGGTCCATGGCACAGCGCGGGTCTAGTCTGAGGCATAGTTCGTAATGCAATGGCACCCACCGTGATGCACGATATTCCTGGTGTGGCTTGAACATCCATGGCCCAAACTCGGTGGTCCTTTAGATGGCGATCTACTATCTAGAGCTCAAATCTAGCAAGTTACCTTGATGTTTTGGAGATTCTTATAGGTAGGGGTGGAAAACGGTAATAGATAATTCATTTTATCCGATATTCGTATCCGAGAAAACGTGAATGTGGTAAGCAAAATCTGTATTTGAAAATGTTCAGATTCAGATCTCAGATTTAAGAATATTCATATTCGCATTCAGATAGAGAATATTTGTATCTGTATTCGTATTCGTATTCGAGACTATTCGATTCGTATTTGATCCATTTCTAGATACCATGAAAAATTTGTACAAATTTTGTGATTCAAAATTTGAATTTATGCGGTTTAAAACCAGTAACTGGTCAAAAACTGGTGAAAAATTGGCAAAACCGCTAGGAATCTGTTTTATCCGATATTTGTATCCGAGTAAATCCGTATTCGAAAATATCCATATTCTTATTCGAGAATATTCGTATTCGTATTTGAGACTATTCGATCGTATCCGATCCGTTTCCACCTCTACTTATAAGTGATTGGGAGTTATTGGCTCGAGGTCGTGCACCAGACTCTGGGGCAAAGATGACACGGAGGGTCTAGGTCGAGTTAGGAGGGCCTTCGTAGACCGAGTCCGAGGCGTAGTCTCGAGACCTCTATGCGACGAGTTCAAGAGAGTAGTCCGGTGGATCCCCACGAGATGGAATCTAGGGCGGAGTCGAGGATGGCATAGACCCGCCCAAAGGACCTTCCATGCCTTGACCTTCCTAGGCGGTGTGGCTTCTCACTCAAGTCCCCACGGACTGTGCCAACTACTTTCGATACAAGATCGGATAGTACATTTATATGCACCATCGGTCGGATTCGAAGACCATCGAGGATACAAGGGAACCCAACGAGAATCACATACGAATGAACAAGTGTATTACATATGGGTATCTAGGGTTACAAAATGGACTCCTCCTCTCCACTTACAATGGACTCTATTTATAGAGTGGGAGGAGGAAACGAGTGAAGTATTTTCATCCTTTACACCGAGTGGATCCCACGTGTTCGAGAGACTGGGGCCAATCTATGGACCTTGCTTAGGGTTGCTCCGGACCTGCTCGAGGTTGCCCACCGGACCCCACCCGAGGTTGGCCTCAGACTTCATCTTTAGTTAACCCCGGACCTCGCTCCGACATCATCCGTGGTGGACCCTAGGTCATGGCCAAGGTCGGTTTTTGGGCTCTGTCTTGGTTTCCCAGACCTCGTCCTGGGTGATGCAGACTCTGGGATTAGTCTACGGACCTCATCCGTGGTAGATTTCTCGATATGTGTCATCAAGCCAAAGTTGTCGTGGACCCGAGGAAGTGCGGGGACTCTCTCTCAACACAAATGAACATAAAAAGATGATCTTTGAACTAGGTGATTTAGTGTGGGTATATCTTTGAAAAGAGCACTTTTCCAAAAAATGTAAATTAAAGTTGATGCCAAGAGGAGATGGTCTATTCAAAGTACTTGACAAGATCAATGACAACGCTTACAAGAGCAAACTTTTAGGAGATAAATATACGATAAGTACAAGTTTTAATATTTTAGATGTATCCCCTTTCTTTGATATAGAAAATACAGAGTCGAAGACGACTCTATTTCAAAAGGGAAGGATGATGAGGACAACCCAAGATTTACCCATCTTCTCTTTAATCAAGTACTACCTCAAGCATGCAAGAACCTATTGAACCAATCACATGAGTCGAGCTAAAATACTTAATCAACAGGTGAATCTTCTCCTAACTGAGTTAAGCATTGATTTACATGTTGATTAGGTACTACCTAATGCGTATGTCCTATGTATTATTATATTTGTAAAGAAAGAAGCATTAGAGACCAAGAAAAGGTTGATCCAAGAGCAACGAACGGAGAGAATACTAGGACTCAAAAATACATGCTGCCAAATAGCTTACTTGCTATACAAGAATACGTTGTATGTAGCATACGGTGCTTGTCATCGGCAGATGCATCAGTAGCAATGATATACGGTAGCCCAATTTCATCGTTGAGATCTGCATCAGAACGCATCGTAGCTCCGCCTTTGTGTGCTACGGATACGAGGGTGCCTTAAAAATTTCAGAATTATACTTGTTGTCTTGGATTTGAGTGAAGCATTTTCACTCCGAATTGGGAAATATCTAAGATTTTTTTATCTCCGTCGTTATTGCCTTTGCCTCCATAATTGTAAGAATATGTTTACTCCACGTAAGTGAGTAAACAAAAAGATCCAAACATGTGGTTACGTGAATCAAGTGCCACAAGTTATCGTAATAGAGACAATGATTGATAATGTCATTCATTAGAATTCATGAGTTCAATTATTTTCAATCCTAGAACGTAAAAATCGGGCAACACCTCCCCACATCAACCGATCTTTCATCGGAAAATTGTCACCCTGAACTGTGAACTCTCTCTCTCTCTCTCTCTGCACGTCTTTTTCGATCGAATGAACTACATCAGGTGCACGACACAACCTTCGGAAACGAATTCTGAATCTAAAAGTCTAACCTGGCAGAGCAGTCACTCACAACGTCAATTCTGCGTACTACGCACGCGTGCAATGCATCTAACTTGTCAGAGCGTCACTCAACGGGAGCGGGTGGAAAAAGAGACTTATGGTGGATAATGACTGTTTTGACAGCTGAAACAAAATGCATGAAACTACATGGAAGTACATGCAACAGTGTAGACCAGGACGCGAGTGTGTTACAAGAAGAACTAAAGGGAGAAATTGATTAACGATGGATAAGGAAAGCTTCACCCTTCCGTATTACAGAAGGCATGCAAATACAAGGCAGCAATCCAACTTGAAGGAAAATCCTTCCGTATTACAGAAGGCATGCAAATACAAGGCAGCAATCCAACTTGAAGGAAACAAAAATGGACTGGGACTACACTATGACTATGCTAGTCTACAATTCATTTATGATACTAGCCTCAGAGGCGCAGCCACGCCGTCGTCCACCACCGTGACGTACTAAAGTAAAGAGGCGAAAATTCGTGAGGAATTATTTAAAAAAATCCAAAGGTATATGCGTATTTTCGGAAAAGGTAAAGGTTTTTTTGCAAAGAAGTGAGGGCCTGTACGTAAATAAAAAATCACGGGAGGATCTGTACGTAAATAAACGAGGACCCGTGCGTAATTTTAAAAACCGCGGAGGGCCATCCTGAAAAATGGAGGGGCTAAAAAAACTGTCAGGGACCTTTTCACGAGAACTAAAAATCTGTACGTAATTTTAGAAAAACTCAGAAAAATCCCTCGGCTGACCGTACCAAAAACCCGGCGCCACGCGCCAGGCGCAGCGCGCGCGCGGGCTGAGGTGGAGGAGCCTCCGCGCGGGCATCCCCCCTCGCGTAATAGGTTTACGATGTAAGACCATCACCATCGATCTCACTATTCAGTGACCCTAGCGACGAGGCATAGCGATCGGTCAACCCAAGCTCCTGTGCCGACGCCCAAGTCCAACTACTCTGGTATCAATTACACTGTATCAGCCACACATGCCAGTCCACTTGTCACTAGTCCTCCATTGTTTACCTCACAAAAAATCGCAAGAGGGGCATGTTAGCAAACGTGTACTGCTATTGCGCCAGTGCAATCCTCAAAACTTAGAAGAACTGAAGAACACAGCAGCTGCAATATATGGCTGTGCTGAAGCTAAACTTGTGCTCAAGTAGAACAACAAATAATGTACTCCTCGTCGTCTCCTTTCTCCTCCGTGTCAATGTGCCCCATGCCACCGCTCTCTCCTTCAGCTACGACGCCTTCAACTCCGACGACTTCAGGCTGGAGGACGACGCGATGGTCACCGGCGGCAGGATCGAGCTGCTCGGCGAGGAGTCGGACGCGCGGGCCAGGGCCGGGCGATGTACAAGCAACCGGTGCAGTTATGGGACGGTGCAACGGGCGAGGCGGCCAGCTTCTCCGCGAGCTTCAACTTCAGCATCAAGTCGCTTTCCAGCCGGAGCAGCACCCCCGGGCACGGCATGACGTTCTTCCTCGCGACGTCCACGCCTAACTTGCCGCAGGAGTCTTACGAAGGCTGCCTTGGCCTCTTCAACGAGAGCTCGGCGCTGAAGTACGCGACGGTCAATGCGTCCGGCGACGCGAGGTTCGTCGCCGTGGAGTTCGACATCCACCGTGACGCGTGGGACCCGAGCAGCCGGCACATCGGCGTCGACGTGAACAACGTCGACTCGCACGGCAACTACAAGATCTTGCCGGACGACAGCCTTGTCGACGCCGGCGTGATGTCTGCGACGGTCGACTACGACAACGCCACGAGGAGGCTGGACGTCGCCCTAAGCGCCAGTGGCGCCACTTACACCCTTGCCGCCACCGTCGACTTTCGAAGCTTGCTGCCGGAGCAGGTTGCCCTAGGCTTCTCAGCGGCGACCGGCAACAGGTTCGTTAGCAACCACACCGTACTCTCGTGCTCCTTCCACTCGACGCTGCCGATCAGGAATCACACCTCCCTCCCATCCACCTCGTCCCCCAAAAATGCCACCCTACTACTCAGTGCCGGGGTGGCTGCCGCCGCCGCGCTGGTGCTCCTGCTCGTCGTTGCCGTCGCGGTGCTGCTCTGGTGCGCGAGCAAGAGGAGCAAGCGACCAGACGACGAAGAGATGCTGACGGGCGAGGACTCCCTCGAAGTTGACGACGAGGACTTCGAGTCCGGCACGGGGCCCCGGCCCATTCCGTACGCCCAACTCGCTGCGGCGACGAGGGACTTCGCGGAGGAGGGGAAGCTGGGGCAGGGCGGGTCAGGTTCTGTGTACGGGGGCCACGTGAAGGAGCTCGGCCGCGACGTCGCCATCAAGGTGTTCTCGAGGGGAGCGTCCTTGCAAGGGAGGAAGGAGTACAGGTCCGAGGTCACCGTCATCAGCCGGCTGCGGCACCGGAACCTCGTGCAACTCATCGGCTGGTGCCATGGCCGGAGGCGGCTGCTGCTGGTCTATGAGCTCGTGCACAACGGCAGCCTCGATGGCTACCTCTACAGCAAGGAGGAGACTTTGGCTTGGCCAATGAGGTATGCATGCTCGTAGTTATCAACAGTCGCATTCTTACCTTGACAAAAATGACGTGGTAGGGCCTACATTTTTCTCACATTTATTACAGGGGATGGATTGCATGCTTTTGTCTAGTTTGATATCACTGTTCTCTTTCCTGTGATGTTCCGAGGGTCTGTGTAGCCAAACCATCTAAATTTTAATATTTTAACCATCAATATGTTTAGAAATATCTGGATTTGACCTATTCCAGAGATTGTATAGGGATCACCAGAATACGTTTTGTGTTAAAAGCATTCAAATTTTCAGCCGTCCAATCTAATCAACAACCGTTGGATTTCCCTTGCCCCCATTTCTCTCTCTCAACTTCACCCTGACCCTAACACCTCCTACCCTGACCATGTCGCCTCTTATTGTAACTAATCTTGTTGTTGTGTGTACTCATATGTCGAGTACTATGTAATCGTTTGTCGAGTACTCGTGTGTCCGAGTACGTGTATAAGTCGAAGATCCTGGAGTCGGAGAGCAGTTGAAGACTCCGGAGTACAGTGAACCAGTCATATCTACAGTGAACCGGTCATAACTACAGCGAACCGGTCGGTAGTTGTTTCGATAGTCGTAAGCTACAGTACCTAGTCCGAGCTTAGAAGACCAGTATGGTCGAAGACTAGTAGTATCGGTTCCGTATGAGTGGTACTACCGGAGTTGCGGTCGAAGTGTCGTGATCGAGAAGCTGTGGTCTAGCGGTGGTCGGTATCGTGGTCGAAGAGCCGTGGTCGAGACGTTATGGTCAAAGAGCCGTGGTCAAGTGATCGAGAAGTCGTAAGAAGTCGACATAGTCGTCCGTGTGTGGTCGAGATTTGATCAGTTTGTGTGGTCGTAAGAGTAGCATCGAGCTGCTGAGTTCGCCCAACACCTCCTCGCCGCTCTTCGCCCCGCCTCCTCATCGTACTCCATGCCGCTCACCGAGCAGCCTGTGCCTCCCCGCCACCCGCCCCTCCTCCACCACTCATGGTCGGGCGCCCTCCGCCTCACCACGCCGCCTACCCCGCCCGCCGTGCCATCTCGCCCAACATAATAGCTAGTATCTTCGCCGCAACCGCCTCCAACACCACCCACCACCCTCCTACCACTGCCTCACCCCCCATTGTCGCCCACCGCCGAGCCACCACCCCTCAACGTCCCTCTACGCCTAGGGTGAACGGTGAACCTTATGCATGGAGGGTGGGATTCTCCCCTCAGGCTCGTTGGCGAGGAGGAAGAACCCCGACAAACCTCGACGGAGAAAACGCCTCTTGAGCCCTAACCTCGCCGAGGAAGGTGAACTCGCTGGAGAGGGCACCGAAGCCAAAGCTAGAGCACGAATCGCAAGGCGAATCAAAAGGTCAGAAATTTGGATGATTTTTGGATTGATTTCATCCGGGTGATGATTATTAAAACCCTTTGACATATCAAAACCATGTCACTAAATTTGTAGTTAGAAGTACTTCTATAATAGTATAATCTTATTAATTTCTAGTAATATAAGGTTATAAAAAATAAAGGTTCAAGTCACGTGTAGAAGATCGTAAACAGACAAAAAAAAACAACAAATAGGAATGGAAGGAGGGAGTACACATATATGGCATATCGCGATGTTGCTTTCTTATTTCAACAGTACCCTTAAGTTAGTGATGTCTCCGTTAGACAAACAAAGTGTCGCTACAATGCTTGCAGTCAAACTGCACAAGGGGCTATTCATATATTGGGGTACATACCAGATAGCTTTTGACTATAACTGATAACTTTAGATGAAAATAAATAGTAGTAACTAAAATAAATAATTTTTAGAATGAGAATGCGAGCGATGAGGAAACTGAGATAGATGTGTGTGCGCGAGACTAGAGCAAGAGGAGTAGGAAAGCCAGTTGTTTATATTGGTTTCAGGCTTCTCCAACCAAAACCCATAAACTTGTAATCATAAGTAATTTCATAATATCAAACTTTTTCTAAGTATAGAGTTACAGGGAAATTTTAGCAATTCTAATTATGGAAAATTTTCTTCTTGCTACTCTTAATATGTGCCATGTTAGTTCTGTCACTGAAAGAACGCATTTCTCATTTTTACCATTCCCGTTTTGCCCGAAATATCGTATTTACCATTACTGGTACAACATGTCAGTTTGACTGCTAGTGCAGATTGATTGACCTACATTTTCTTTTAGGTTTTTATCCAAATGACAACCGTTACCCTGTCAGCTTTTGGGCCCCATTAGCAGTTACCGTGAACGGGTCTTTGGCCGACGGTAATGGCAAAAATGACACTAACACAAACTTTTAAGGTGCTGTCTAAGTAATACTTGGTGTTTTGTTGCTAAATAGTACTTAAATTTTAAGACCTAAGATCTAGATCTAATAGATAAAATCACTTTGTCTCCTACCCCTTACATTTGAGTACTACTTTGTCAAGGAATACTAATTTTATAGACATTAAATGGATATCTTCCTGCACTGATCATGTTTGCTCGTTAGTTATTAGCATATGATGTGATACATTGAGGAATACTCCAATACATATTATTCTTTTTCTGCTTGGCTTTTTTTTAATCAATTATATATTAGTTTTACGCAAACTAAATTATGTAGAAAACGCTGTGACAATTTTTAAAAAATAGAACTATAAAGGACACAACAAAAACTGTAAAAAAAACTACACATTCCTTTATGTTCATATGTTGCGGCTCCCCACGACCCTAAGCAAATTGAGTACTCCATTATCACATTGTGCATCAGTAAAAAAATCACAAAACACAGGATGGATCACAAAACAACGTCCAACTGACAAAAAAATGAGTACTCAAAAGCATAAAATAAATCTCAGTGCCATTTAGCAAAACACATGTTCTGAAATTTACGAAGATAATGAATATATTTTACATTTTTAAAAAATGTAAATTATATTATGGAATTATATATTTTAAGTTCCATAGAATAAAGGATAGAAAATATTTCACTAATAAAACAACATCTGAGATGTGAGCCGTGCTCTCTCTCCTCTCTCTTTGAACTCTATTAAAGAACTGCGTCACGGAAATCGAGGCAAATCTATGGTTTAGAATTTGGCTGACCGCGCTTCTGATTTCTTAACGGGTAAAAAATATGCATCCATTTGCAGGGGTGAAGCGAGTAAAAAAAAAACACGAATCTCCGTGCTACATCCCACGGCACAAAATTCGAGTGCTAGAAACAGAAAAAGTACCTGAGTGCTGATTAGCAATTACCAACTTTCAATAGCAAAATCGAGACACATTTCGGTGGCAGACCGAACATGGCACACATTAAAAGTGGCAAGAACAAAAAATTTCCTTCTAATTAAGCATATACATCTTACAGTCCTCAAAAACTTTGTTGCATCAACTGAACTCATTTAACTTTTTGTACTAAAAGAAAAGCAACTGAGCCGTGTGAGTAAGCTTTCCAGATGGACAAACCGGTGACTAGCTACTACAAGAGTTGCTAACCCAGCGGCCTTCGATGAGGATTTGCACCGTTGTACGGGTGCATGCACCATGCTTGCCTAGGCGTGGAACCGAAAAAAAAAGTTTCAAAACACGAAAGTTAACACATTTGTGGCCTACATGTCAATAAATCAGCTTGTGTTGCTCAAAAGCACTGTTTAAATAAAATCCATGGAGAGCAACTATAGACTTGCTCTTCTCTGGGGCTAATAGTTTACTTTTAAAGCTAGTGCTTATATGAATTGAATACCAATAAGCTATTTTGAAAGTCTATCCCAATAAACTACTTTGACAAAGTGACGGATAAGCCGCCCCGTTAGTTAGAGGAAACTATAAATCATATGTTATAAGTTAAAAAGAAGAAGATATCACTTCAAAATACGCCCATTTACTATCATTTTGCCTCAAGTATATAGGTGAAATTGTGTATCAAGGCCTCTTTAAAACACAAAAATATTCGTGAAAATAGTTTTAGAATAATTCTGAGTTCCAAACTAGACCTAATTTGGTCATTTAACTATTCATGAAAACTAGGTCAGAGTTCCGAGTCTAGAATTATTGAATCAACTCAAAGAGTACTTAATTGTGTCCCTAATTTTAATCAGATACCAGATAGTTCTTGGATTGGCCTCTGCCGTGCTGTACCTCCACCAAGAATGGGATCAGTGCGTTGTCCATGGCGACATCAAGCCGAGCAACATCATGCTGGACGAGTCCTTCAACGCCAAGCTCGGCGACTTCGGCCTCGCGAGGCTAATCGACCACGGCATGAGCTTGCAGACCATGACAGCCGTGGCCGGCACCCCGGGCTACCTCGACCCGGAGTGCATCATCACCGGCAAGGCCTCCACCGAGTCCGACATGTACAGCTTCGGCGTCGTGCTGCTGGAGGTCGCGTGCGGGCGGCGGCCCATGGCTCTGCCCCGCGTCGGCGGGAAGGACGACCAGGTCTTCCGGCTGGTGGAGTGGGTGTGGGACCTCTACGGCCGCGGCGCGTCCCTCGATGCCGCCGACGAGCGGCTCGGTGACGCGTTCGACCGGTGGGAGATGGAGCGAGTGGTGGCCGTCGGGCTCTGGTGCGCGCACCCCGACCCGAAGATGCGGCCGGCGATCAGGCAGGCCGCCGAGGCGCTGCAGTCGAGTAAGTTCAGGATGCCAGTGCTGCCGCCCAAGATGCCGGTGGCTGTGTACCTTCAGCCGTTCGGTGCTTCCACCATGGAGTACGGCGAGAGCATCACCACTGTCGGATCGGCGGTTACCATGCAGTACTCATCGACCAGCAATGCGACAGCGGCGACGCAGTCGTCCAACTCTATCTCGCCGCCGGCTGTCAGTGAGCACTTGAGCGTGTAGATTTCAGATTGTTAGTTGAAGGGAAATATCCTTCATGAAAAATTGCACCAACTTATTAGAGACTGATGCAGTCTCGTTGCTTGCAATTGTACTGCTAGTTTTTACTCACATGTCGTGTGTGGTCAAAAAAAGCTGACTAATATATAAGCGATACAATTTTCAGATTTAGATACCTTCTACTGTGTTTGCTCTTCATCGACGCTGCCTCTTGCATGAGACCGACAGGCGGCCGGCTAGCTAGCTTTTACAGGCAGCTAGCCAGCCTCTCTAAGTAGCTTGACTTCCATGTCTTGTTCATCCTTGTCTTGTTCATCCTTAGTCATGGGAAATACACATATCCTGTTGAAGAACGAGGCGGTATAAACCCAATCGCGTCACAGTCATCGCAAGGGTCGTCATATTTTGGAAGAACTTTAACCAAGCCGGGAGCTCGCTCCATCACGGTTCTCATGAATACTAACACTGTTGCTCCAATGGTTTAAAGCCAATAATTTGAAGCTCTTTCGGTGAAGACTTGTTAGAGCTTGCGAGCTCAGACACCTTCCATGTACACTACCGGGTTCAGCAACTTTGCCGAGTGCCGGTGGCACTCAGCAAAGCACACGAAATACTCGGCAAAGTCTTTGCCGAGTGCCACCCACGGCATAGCTCACACGTCATAGTTTCTGACGGCAAAGAGCTCTTTGCCGAGAGCTTTTCATCGAGCACTCGGCAAAGTCTTTGCCGAGCGCCGAAACTCGGCAAAAAAGGACGGTGGGACGGCGAGAACACGGTGATGCGGCGTCGTTTGTCGAGTGCCGGACGGAATGGCACTCGGCAAAGTTCTAAACTTGCCGAGTGTTCTCGTAAGACACTCGGCAAAGTTTGCGCTTGTCGAGTGTCATAGTAAAAACACTCGGCAAAGTTTAAAAACTTTGCCGAGTATTTTTACCACAACAGTCGGCAAAATCACAACACTCGGCATAGTACGTTCCCAGAATGCCCAGAAACGTTACTTTGCCGAGTGTTTTTACCATGACACTCGGCAAAATCACAACACTCGGCATAGTACGTTCCCAGAATGCCCAGAAACGTTACTTTGCCGAGTGTTTTTACCATGACACTCGGCAAAGCCTCCCTTTGCCGAGTGTAACACACGGCAAAGTGGCCGAAACCGCCAATTTTAAATGTTTATTGCACCCCACTCAAACAAATCACAATATCACGGATATATCAACAAGTAATCACCACAAGTAATCACATATATCACATATAGTCCACAATATATCACATATATCACCACAAGTCACAATATATCACATATATCACCACAAGTCTCCAAATATCACATCACAAGTCACAATATCACATATAGTCACAATATATCACATATCACATATCACAAGTCACATATAGTCACCCCGATGATGTGGTGGGTCATGAGGCATATTATTCAAGTCACCGATTGATTACGCACAAAGAGAAGAGATTGCATGTGTGAGACAAGATTTAAGGTAGGAACATACAAACTTAAACATTCATACTCCACTAGAAACTCACAGGAGTAGTTGCGGGAGGAGGTGGAGGAATAGCTCGGTGGCGAGGTTGACCCATCCTCTCGCCAAGACTTTGCATCCATCAAACATCTGCGTCATCCTCTGCCGCTCGGCCTCACTCCTCTCGCCGATCGGCCTCCATCCTCGCCTCCATCTCCTCCCGTAGCCTCTTCTCTTCTTCCACCGGGCCTACAATATTTCACCCCAATGTTACAATGCAAAGCAAAGGTATGTAAAATTAATGAACGACGAATAAAACAAAATAACCTGGAGTGCCTCCATCCGGATCGTGCAAAGTCGTCCTGGTGGGCGAATGGCGGGCTTGAGCTCGTGCTCCTTGCTCGAATCTGGGAGAGAGTGGGAGTAGTGGCCGTGTCGAGTGTGCTGTCGCCAATCCAGTACCGCCCATGCTTCTTGCCTCCTCCCACCCTCATGACGACTTCTCCATCAAGGTCCTGGGTGCTCGGATCGTACTCGGCCCATGGACCGCCTTGCCATCGATGTGTACTCACCGAGGCGGTGTGGACGATCGCATTGCTGTACACCGAGGACGGGTCCTCCGGTTGTAGTCGACGTCGGACGTCGCCTTGCCCTTGTGGGCCAAAGCCCATGCCTTGAACGGGAGCAAGGTGGCCACCATGTGACGACGATCGCGAAAAAACAAGAAGATGATTAGAAATTATGCGAAATTGGCGTTATAATAAAGAAATGAATTCGCGTACCCATGTAGCCGCGAATTCGTCGAGGCTACGGTTGCCTTGATGGTGTGGTGCACCTGGCATCATCAAACGCCGCTCCCGGCAAGCGTTGTGCGTCTCCTCCCACTCGGCGGTGCACCACTTGTCCACCATCTGTGCCCAGCACTGGAGATGCTAGGCGCACCACCACGGAGGCACCTACATGTCATCAAGTATATAACATATAAGAAGATCAAATTAAGCGTACTTAATCTCAGAAAAAATCAGTATTAATGTTCTATATTTACCTGCATGTAGTCTTCCCGGGTCAGCCTCATGTTTCTTGCTTGAGTTTTGTTGATCTTCACTCCAAGGTAGGTAGCGTTGTATGTTACGATGGCCTGGACACGCGCCTCGTAATGCATGTCCTTCACGAGTTTATAACAAGCTTTATGAGCCACACTAGCCGCCTTGGCCGAATATCCCTCCTGGCATCTGAAGAAATCCTGCATATAGACGCGATGTATCCAGTCATTATTTCAAGAATGTCCAATGAATGCGATGTATTGAGCAATGTAGTGCGAGGAAGACTTACCCACATCTCGGCCGTCACCCGCGCCGCCTTGTTGGCGAATACCCTGCCATCCCGATCCGTAAATCGGGAAGGCGACGTAGTGGTCCCACGTGTGGGCGGCTCACGCCCTCCCAAACGCAACTGGCCGCCAGGAAGTGTAGCTCGCACAAAGACCCAGGATGCCATTGACATAGCGTTTGTGATCACCTGCAGCCACAAGCGTCCAACACCTGCCCAAGTGATTAAGATAAATTATTAGTTTATATTGTGATTTTCAACATATCAAATGAAAAGTAGTGATAACATCTAAAGTTACTTACCTAGCCCTGGGTCGAATCGTGAGGGCGTCTCTCAAGAGGTATCGGTCGCCTCGGGAGGTCGAGGACCTCGCAACCAGACACCCGACGAACGAGGAAGCGGAATCCCCTGCCGCCTCCTCCTCCTGCTCCTCCTCCTCCTCCTGCTCCTCCTCCCGCTCCTCCTCCGCTCCTCCTCCTCCTCCCGCTCCTCCTCCCGCTCCTCCTCCCGCTCCCGCTCCCTCTCAAGAGTGCTCCTGCCTCCTGCTGCTCCTCCCGCCTCCTCCTACTTGCTCCCCGATCGCCACCTGCATCGGGCCGTCTTTGTAAAGCGACCTTCACGTTCCTCATACCGCCCACCATCTTTGGTCAATCACCTGCAATTAAAAAGAGTAAACCAATAAGCATAGATAAACAAGACGTACTTAGAAAGAGATGCAAAATAAACAAAACATAATTAGAAAATAAAAAGTATTACATGTATTAGAAATAATCATCATGATCGGGATTAGGCGGATCATAAGTCTCATCATCGATGACGCCCATATCCATATAATCAACACTATTCAAGGAGCAATGTTGTCATCACTGTCATTGCCTAAATGTAATCGTTGAAGTAATTCTAAGTCCTTGATTTTGAACCTCATCTCCAGCGTCCTCGTCAACAACCCTTTCATTGTCTACTTCATTCGATCGCTTCGGTTAAGTCTATCTCAAAGCGCCTTCTAGCCCCTCTTCTTGAAAGAAGTCTCCGTCATATGTGTTTGGGTCAAAGTTGTAATCTTCATTGTTTGGGACAGGTAGTTTACCGTGTGGCGATACCACAGACACAACATCCCAACCCTTAAGACGGTCGTCTTTTTGGCACGGGTATGAGAGATAATAAACTTGCGTGGCCTGTTGAGCCACAATATACACATCGTCTCCTGGTAAGACGGATGATCGCAATTTCGACTAGCCCAATATTAGGGTCCGTCTCGTTACTTGAGATCAAACCAATGGCATTTGAATATGACAGATTAAGAGGTTTGCAACCATGAAGCGTGAGTTCGTATATTTCTTCAATTATTCCATAATACTCGACCCCATCAAGGCCAGCGTAAAACTCCCAGATTTGTGGTTCTTCGATTGGGCGACTACGCTCATGTCTTGTTGTGTGAAAGCGATATCCATTCACGTCATAACCGTAAATGAGCTTACCCTATAAACACGACCATCGGCAACTGTCTCAACTCGGCACTCATAGACGCATCGGTTTGGCCCTGCAAGCTCAAGCAAGATAGTTCGTTATATTATTCGCCCGTACGAGCAACTTGTAATGTCAAACTAAGTACGAGCTAAATTGGACAAGACCTTCTGCTTGAACCAAGAAATGAAATCGGGCATTCCGGCTCCCGCACCGGCTAAGAAGGGTCTCGACTTCTGGGGTAGGTTCCCTTGATTCACGCCGAATTGATGATGAAATTCCCTACACCAACGAGAAACAAGGGGTTGGATGCGAATAGTGACTACTGAGAACAAGTTTGTTGACAACTTACCGCATGTACGGCTCCACTTCTAAAGGTTGTTCAACACATATAGCATGATAGTGCGCCACTCTTCATGTTTCAAGGTCTTGGGGTCGATCACTTGCACTTCCGGTTGCCTCGGAAAATCTTGAGGTTCGATTCATTTTCACCAACATTGTATCGATGTCCATTTTGTGCCATGTCATCATTTCATGTTTCCTCGGTCATGTATAGTCGTTGGATCCTCGGTATGAGCGGAAGGTACCGAGGATTTTCACGGGATCGCAAGTCGCCTCTTCCGACCATCACCGAGTCCACCTCCGTGAACCTAGAGGATCCACACTTTCCACGCACTTTGCTTCCGCGTGTTCTTTCCTAAATAGGATGCACCCCTTCGGACAAGCATGTATCTGCTCATATGGCATCTTAAGTGCACGAAGGAGTTTCTTTGACTCGTACATGCTCTTTGGCAGAATGTGACCCTCCGGAAGCATGCTGCCAAAAACTGTCAACATAGCATCGAAGGCGTCTCGACTCAAGCTAAACTGGGACTTCAAGGCCATTCGCGTCCAATGCCATCCGGTTGAGAAACCTTCGTCGGCGTGAAGGGTTTCGTGTGCACAACATGTCGTAATCGCCTTTGCGGTTGCCTCGCTCCTCCTCCCTCGTCCTTCAAATAAGTGTGCTTCATGATAGTCATTTAACATGTCTCCTACCCGCCATCAAGATCATAATCCTCGACGCGTGGTCTCACGACCTCCTCTCTCATTCGATCGGATTCACCGTGGTAGATCCACCGGGTATAGTCTGCCGTAAATCCAAACTTGCAAAGATGTTTACCCATGACCTCCTTTGTTTGTCGACGCGTGTTTGCACATCTGCTGCGAGGGACACCAAGTGGCACGCGCTCCTTTAACCTTGGCAAATGCTAGTTCCAAGAAAGCATCGGTCTTCTCAATCCATTCATCGGACAACAAACCACGACTTGAGCGGCCGTGTACATCCACTCACGGTCATCCATCCTCTAACATATCGTGGGTAATATAATAATCAAATGCATCTACGATCTTTCTCCTATCTAATAGGTGAAGATAGGTCCTAATCCACTGAGGATGCGTAGATGAGGTTAGTTTCCATGCTCTACTCCTATCCGAGAAATTTCGGCACACTCTCACTGTTCTCCAAATACACGTCTGGCGGGGAGATTGTGTATCCGGAGAACAACAGGGAGATGTCACGAAACTCACGGGATCGGAGTAGACCACGAAACTAACCCCATCTACGCATCCTCCGTCTAAAAACGTGGACAATTCAAAATGAGATACGGTTATAGATATGCAAAGATATGCATATTTCCAACCGTATCTCTTTCGAACGGGAGACGCCTAACTAGGTTACGCCTAACCAGAGAATAAACTGGGCCGACCAATCAGAGAATGGCATTCAACAAAGTGATATAGCAATAACAAAGTATAGCAATAGCATCTTTCATAAAATATAACCAAGTGATATATATGTCACTAAAACATCATAGACTAAGCCAAGTAGATCCACAGATAACCTCCTTAAGTCAAGAAAGCATCACATTTTAAATCCCACAAAGAACAGAAGGACCAAAGATCCCAAAATCCGGGGATCGCACCTTGGTGCAGAAAACAAGCAAGTGCAGTCGCCAACAAAAACAGACACGATCCTACTCTACATATCCATATACCAAATTGCTCTAGGAAATGGAGCCTATCACCGCCATCACAACATTTGGTGCGAGATCGGTTCGATGAAGAAGACATCAAGGAAAAGAAATCAAAGATGACCTTCTATGGTTACTTCTTCGTTGCAAATAATCTGCGACGATATCCGCTACTTCTTGGCGTACATTGAGGATAAGGGAAATGGGTAATCGCGTTATGGATTTCAACAGGAGCGGCACTCATCGGTCTTATTCTATTTGCCATTACATTCCAGAGAGCATGTACACAGCCGAGGGAATCCAACTCCAACCTCAAGTCATTGCACACCGCCAGGCAAAACAACCGAGAAGGTCAAGCCCAAGACAAACGAATTGAAATATCCGGCCACGGTCGATTCGTTCCCGAATCAACCCAACCACCATTCCACGAGGTAATCCATGCCACACCATTCCAAAGATTCAAAACCACACATGCAACATAGTAAAATATTAGAGCACTATCACTTACTAATCAACTAGAAGACCTAGCAAATTAGTGAGACCATGAACCAAGCGAACGTAGTAACCCTAGCGTCCACGGCGCCACCGATCGCTAAAGCATCATCTAGCATCACGAGCAAATACGCATAAGGAGTAGAGGAAGAGTGAACGCGTGGGCCTCTTCTGCAAGAACATCTCAAGCGCACCGCCACCGTCACCAATCGCGACAAGGGCTTACCGTAGATGTAGACCGTGGCGGCTCGATCTAGAGGACGCGCGGCGGCGGCGGCTTGATCTAGAGGACGGCGGGTGGGCGGCGGCGGCGCGGCGGCTCGATCCGGGCGGCGGCGGCGGCGGCTCGATCCGAGGGGCGGCGGCGGCGGGCGGCTCGATCCGGAGGGCGGCGGTGGGGGCGGCGGCGGGATCCAGCGTCTCGGGCCAAGAGGGAGGAGACGAGGGTGACTGGGTGTGGGGAGGAACGAGTCAATTGAGTTGAATGGGTGGGCGGCGGCTGGACTTGGGAGTTGAGTGGAGTGATTAGGGTTACTACTTTGCCGAGTGCCAAAACTTGGCACTCGGCAAACTAATTTTTTTTTTTGGTTTTTTGCCACCAATTTTTTTTTGAAGCTTTAGTACACTACCACAAACAACATGTTTAAATTTGGGACATTTTCATTGCCTTTTGGCATATTTCTATAGTTTATTTTGTTTTGACTAGGACTAGTACACTATGACTATGCTAGTCTACAGTTCTTTATGATGTAAGACAATCACCATCAGTCTCGCTATTGGTGAAGCCGCCCAATAGGCTTGACTAAGAGTCGGGCTTGACTTCTAATTTTCGATTAAAATTGTACTATAGTTATTAATTTTTTCTGAAAAAAATAATAAAATTGTTATATCGTCATGTACAATACAGATGAATATAGAGAAAAAGAAAAGTAAAAAAGCTAAAAAGTTAAAATAAACTGAAATAAGAAGTCAATGTGTTTAAAGTGGCTTCTAGTTTAAATGAGCTAAAAATAAAAAAATAAAAGCTAAAGTCGTTTGGAGTGTAGCGGTGACTAGTGTTACAAATTTGGGACAAAATCTTGCATTTGGACGAAATTTAGTCCCTTTCAAAGTTTGGTTAAATTTTGGTTAAAATCTTGTATTTTATTCAAATTTTGGTTAAATTTGATTAAAAGTTTGATTTTTTTGTCCGAAATTTTGAACAAAATGAACAAAATTTCGTTCATTCGATCCTTTCGCCCGTGACCGAGATTTTTTTGCCAACGAAAGTTTTAACCGTTAACCAAGGACTGCTCCTGTGCCGACTGCCGCCGCCCAAGTCCAACGACTCTGCTATCAATTACACTGTATCGGCCACACATGCCAGTCCACTTTTCACTAGTCATCCATTGTTTGCCTCACAAAAAATCGCAAGAGGGGCATGTTAGCACACGTGTACTGCTATTGCGCCAGTGCAGTCCTCAAAACTTACAAGAACACAGCAGCTGCAATGGCTGTGCCGAAGCTAAACTTGTGCTCAAGTAGAACAACAATTAATCTACTCGTCGTCGTCTTCTTGCTCCTCTGTGTCCATGTGCCCCATGGCACCGCTTTCTCCTTCAGCTACGACGCCTTCAATTCCGACGACTTCAAGCTGGAGGACGACGCGATGGTCATCGGCGGCAGGATCGAGCTGCTCGGCGAGGAGTTGGACGCGCGGGCCAGGGGCCGGGCTCTGTACAAGCAGCCGGTGCAGTTATGGGACGGCGCCACGGGCGAGGCGGCCAGCTTCTCCGCGAGCTTCAACTTCAGCATCCAGTCGCTTTCCGGCCGGAGCAGCACCCCCGGGCACGGCATGACGTTCTTCCTCGCGACGTCCACACCTAACTTGCCGCAGGAGTCTTACGAAGGCTTCCTTGGGCTCTTCAACGAGAGCTCGGCGCGGAAGTACGCGACGGTCAATGCGTCCGGCGACGCCAGGTTCGTCGCCGTGGAGTTCGACATCCACCGTGACCCGTGGGACCCGAGCAGCCGGCACATCGGCGTCGACGTGAACAACGTCAACTCGCACGGCAACTACAAGATCTTGCCGGACGACAGCCTTGTCGACGCCGGCGTGATGTCTGCGACGGTCGACTACGACAACGCTACGAGGAGGCTGGACGTCGCCCTAAGCGCCAGCGGCGCCACATACACCCTCGCCGCCACCGTCGACTTTCGAAGCTTGCTGCCGGAGCAGGTTACCCTAGGCTTCTCAGCGGCGACTGGAAACAGGTTCGTTAGCAACCACACCGTACTCTCGTGCTCCTTCCACTCGACGCTGCAGATTAGGAATCACACCTCCCTCCCATCCACCTCGTCGGCCAAAAATTCCACCCTACGACTCAGTGCCGGGGTGGCTGCCGCCGCCTCGCTGGTGCTCCTGCTCGTCGTTGCCGTCGCGGTGCTGCTCTGGCGCGCGAGCAAGAGGAGCAAGCGACCAGACGACGAAGAGGTGCTGACGGGCGATGACTCCCTCGTGGTTGACGACGAAGACTTCGAGAACGGCACGGGGCCCCGGCCCATCCCGTACGCCCAACTCGCTGCGGCGACGAGGGACTTCGCGGAGGAGGGGAAGCTGGGGCAGGGCGGGTCAGGTTCTGTGTACGGGGGCCACGTAAAGGAGCTCGGCCGCGACGTCGCCATCAAGGTGTTCTCGAGGGGGGCGTCCTTGGAAGGGAGGAAGGAGTACAGGTCCGAGGTCACCGTCATCAGCCGGCTGCGGCACCGGAACCTCGTGCAGCTCATCGGCTGGTGCCATGGCCGGAGGCGGCTGCTGCTGGTCTATGAGCTCGTGCGCAACGGCAGCCTCGATGGCTACCTCTACAGCAAGGAGGAGACACTGGCTTGGCCAATGAGGTACGCTTGCTCGTAGCTATCAATCAGTCGCATTCTTGCCTTGACAAAATGCCGGTGTAGGTACTAAATTTTTCTCACACTTATCATCGGGGCATATTCCTCTGATGTTCTATAGGGTGTTTATATTAATTTTACTGATAATTTTTAGTTGTGTTTTATAGTTTTGTGATGTTATTTCGAGAAACTAGGTATTTGTATTAGCTTTTGATTTTTCTAAACAGAAGTCTAAACCATAAACCAATACGAATAATGTTATAATTATGCATAGCTATACCTTCAATTGTCAATATGTTTGAAACTATCTGGATTTAACATATCAAAACTATATCACTAATTTTTTGCCGTTATAAGTACTTTTATAATAATTTAATCTCATTAATTTCTAGTAATATAAGGTTATAAAAAGTAATGGTTCAAATCACATTTAGAAGACCGTGGAGAGTCAGTAACGACGAACAAGAATGAACGGACGGAGCACACATATATATATAGACATATCGTGATGTTGCTTTCTTATTTCAATAGTACCCTCAAGTTAGTGCTGCCTCCGTTAGAACAAACAAAGTGTTACTACCATGCTTGCAGTCAAACTGCATAAGATGATATCCGTAAACTTGTGATCATAAATAATTTCATAATATCATATTTTTCTATCTATTGGAAAATAAAATAATAAAATATAGTGATCAAAGTCACATTTTGTAAACTTTAAATAGTAAAGAGGCACTTTTGTATAACCGGTGGTAGTATAAAGTTGCAGGGAAATTTTATTCTAATTATGTTAGTTCTGTCACTGAAAGAACGCATTTCTCATTTTTGCCATTCCCGTTTTTCCCCTTAATATCGTATTTGCCTTTGCTGTTTTCCCCTTAATGTCGTATTTGCCATTGCTGTTACAACCTGTCAGTTTGACTGCTATTTTCTTTTAGGTTTTTATCCAAATGGCATCTGTTACCCTGTCAGCTTTTGGGCCCTACTAGCAGTTAGCTTGACCGTGTCTTTGGCTCACGGTAATGGCAAAAATAGGACGTAACACAAACTTTCAATAGCAAAATCGGGAGACGTGTTCTTTCGATGGCAGAACCAACATGGCACACATTAAGAGTGATAAGAACAAAAAATAAACCTTCTAATTAAGCATATATACATCTTACAGATTCCTGAAAACTTGTTGCATCAACCGAACTCATTTAACTTTGGAAATTGATACGACACCTGATATCAACGGTTCATATCGGACACCACACTCACTTCCATAGGTGGACTCACACCACACATCTGTCTTAACCGTGTGCCAACCGCTTATCTTAACTTTATCCAATCCCATCCATCGGCCCATCTTTCTCTGTGTGCTCTTGCCTCTTATCCATCTGTCCTTCTTATCTTGCAAACACTGAACAAAGGAGACTGACAGCCATAGCCGCCCTCCTGGCCTGCTACGGGCCACAAGCTAAACCCTCACAAGTTATTGAGCCCTGCTCCTTCACATACCGTAGATCCTACTCTTCCAGAACTCCACAAACGGCAAGCGTTGCTTGTGCTCTTGGCACCGCCACAAGATCCAATGAGGTGACGGTGGCCAAGGACCACGCTATCGACCTCCTCGACGAGATCCTCACTGCGGTGTTCGGCCTCCTTGTCTCTGGGCCACAAGCTAAAAGGCTACCTCCCCATCCTCCCCTATACTCTTCTCAAATGTTGACAATGTTAAGTCGATCGAGTTGCTATAGCAGTTGTTTTTGAATGTTACAGCACATGACATCAAATGTTACAGATGTTTCGAAGGGGTTCTTTGTTATTGCAATAAGTTTTAATTTTTGTTGCAATAGGTTATTGTATTTGTTACCCCAATAAGTCAAATCTGTTACACAATTTTATTTGTTGAATTCATGTTTGTGTTGTAATATTTGCGGTATAAGCATAATTATTAATTTAATTCCAATATAATTATAAGCACACATGAATAACATCAATTCATATATAAAAGACATAACAAGTATGAAACCATATGAATTGATCATATCATTCAAAGAATAGTACATATTCAATAATAGAAACAGTAGCATTCTAAACATGAATATGTATGACAAAGTATTAGGGTTACACAAGATTAATCTTGGTCGTCCCGCTACTAAATCATATACTCTTCCTTGATTGGTTATACAAATGGAGAATTCAGTCTTTTGAGCTCAATACACAGACTCTATATTCTCAAGATCACAAATATATCCAACAGATTTTTATTCAAACAGCAGTATTTAATCAGTCCAGCCAGTTTAGGTTAACAATTGTTCAATGAGTCAGGTTTAACATATAACTGTATAGAGAACCATTAGCATGTAACTTTCACAGATATGAACTCAACATGTAATTTTCCAGTTAACAGAACTCAGCCAGAACCGAATGGCATAAGTATCATATATCAATGTCTAGAGACTGTTCTACAGAATTCAAATCTGTAATAGCAGAGTTGATACCAATTAGAGCTCAAAGGACTAATTCAACCAATCTCAGCATATGATTTTTATCATCATCGAGCAACACTGTAACCCACCAGCAATCTATGTCCCCCAGTACTAGACAATGATCAGATAATCAACAATCTAGCACAGCTCACAAAGATTGCAACCAGATAACAAAATCACTCACAAAACAGTGATATTCAAATCACCAGACGAACAGGGGCTAGGCACGCTTGCGCGCTGTCCCAGAAAACCTATTGCCCTCACACCACCGTGAGTGAGAGCAGTAGGCACGGAGATACAAAGCCCTCTTACCAAAGTGAAGCAGCGTCGGCAAGTCGAGGTAGAGGAGCGCCGCACAAGCACAGGGAGGAGCCGGCCAAGCACCTCACCAAAGTGCACCAGGGAACCACCAAAGTCAGAACACCACAGGCAAAGCTCAAAGAGGAAGAGGAAATCTCACTGTTTTCTCCGACTCCCAACCAAAGAGCCGATCGCCATATATAGCCAAGAGAGGGAGGAGTTGAGCACTCGTGGCGCGCACCAACGGCGGACCGAGTCCCACGCACCACCACCAAGCCCAAACTCACCTCAACCGCCGGATCCGAGGACCGGGTCTCACGGATGAAGACGAGCTCACGGGAGAGAGAGGGAGGCCTTGAGTCGCACGGGAGAGAAGATCGCAGTGGAGACCGGCACAACGAGCCGACCCGCCAGCCCGCCGAGCCCGCCCGCCTCATGCCCTTCCTCCGACTCGCTCGCCATCGCCTCCTCAAGCAGCCGCTCGGCCTGCGGAAGGGAAGGAGAAGCGCCCTTGATTCTCTCTGGCCCACCGACAGGTGGGCCCTCTCTTATCTCTTCTTTTTTTCCCCTTTTCTTTTATCAAATGGGAAATTACCATTTTGCCCTTGGTATATACAACAGTCCCCACCAATTTTCCAGTTTGATAACTGATGCTCAAAAGTCTTGTTTAATATACAGCTATTCGACAATGGGTACCTTTCGGGTTTGAACCCAAAGTCTAGCGACAAAGACTACGACTCTGCACAGACAAAGGAGGACTACACCTTGATCCAATGCCTTGGTGTGAGAATTTTCGCCCAAATCTCACTCTGTACCGGGCGGCTTGCCCTTTCCCTCTCGGGTTGGGACGTTACGGTCATGTCCCGTATCTATCTCATGAGTGCTTAAGAAAGTATACACTTATCTTCCTTTGATTGCGACCTCACAATCACACTCACGTAGGTGAACCCTTCTAGAAGCCCTGTAGGACGACTCCATAAGTCATATATAGACATCGAGTTCATTAAGAGCCATTACTCAACCTTCCATACAGAACGAGCACTGCAACTAATGGGACCCGTTAGATGTGCTCTCTTATTTCACACAGTTTGTTGTCCTAGAGCCTAGTTCACGGGATCTCCGATCTCCTAGAATAGGTTACTACCGATGTGAACCTTTATATGGGTATTAGCCCCATTCCCTGAGATGCTGCAAGGATGACCCTTTGAGCTAATCCTTTAGTGAAAGGATCTGCCAAGTTCCTTTCAGACTGGATGTATTCTACAGAAATAACACCCGTCTCTCTGGCATGCCTAACCGACTTAAGTCGTCTCTTTATGTGTTTTGAGGACTTCATATTGTCCTTTCTACTCCTCGCCTTAACCAGAACGGTTTGGTTATCGCAGTAGATCAATATAGCTGGAATGGGTTTTTCAAGATGTAGGTCGAAAGGAGTTCTCGAATCCATTCGCCTCACCACCGAATCAAGTGCAACTAACTCGGCCTCCATGGTGGACCGTAAGGATAGTCTGCTTTGAAGACTTCCATGAAACGGCCCCACCTGCTAGAGTGAATACATAACCACTCGTAGCCTTCATGTCATCCGAGTCAGCGATCCAGCTTATAATCACCAATCCTTCCAAGACCGCGGATGACTGAATAGTGTATTCCCAATTTAGAGGTTCCCTTCAAATATCTTAGTACTCTTTCTAGTGCTATCCAATGATCATCTCCTGGATTGGACGTATAACGACTCAATCTACAAATAGCATATGAGATGTCTGGCCTCGTTGCACTAGTTAAGTATATCAGGGATCCTATAATTTGAGAATATCTAAGTTGATCCTTCCCATGCCCAGTGTTCTTATGCAGCTTTGCATTTGGATCATAGGGTGTGGATATTGACTTCTGATCCATAAATCCAAATCTGGTTAGGACTTTATCCACATAATGGGATTGTGAAAGAGTAATCCCATTCTCACCATTTATAAGCTTGATGTTTAGAAGAACATCAGCTTCACCCAGGTCTTTCATATCAAAGTTCTGGGAAAGGAAAGACTTCGTATTATTGATCACATCCATGTTGGTCCCAAAAAGCAATATGTCATCTACATAAAGGCATAGAATAACTCCTTGGCCCCCACTAAACCGATAGTAGACACATTTATCGACCGTTTACACAAAAGCCGACCGATGTCATCGTCACAAATTTCTCATGCCATTGCTTAGGAGCTTGCTTTAGACCATACAGGATTTAATCAATCGACATACTTTCTTTTCTTGCCCTTCAACCACAAATCCTTCAGTGTTGCATATAAATCTCCCCATCCAACTCTCCATTTAGGAAAGCAGTCTTTACATCCATCTGATGTACTAGGAGCTTATACGAGGCAGCTAGTGCTAAAAGCACTCGAATTGTGGGTAAACGAGTCACAGGAGAGTATGTGTTAAAATAGTCTTCTCCTTCTTTTTGCGTGAAACCTTTAGCCACTAATCGGGCCTTGTACTTTTCAATAGTACCATCAGGTCTTCGCTTTCTTTTAAAGATCCATTTGCAACCTACTAGCTTACAACCAGGTGGGAGATCAGAAATTTCCCAAGTTCCGTTAGCTACAATGGAATTCATCTCGCTACTGGATCGCTTCCTTCCAAGAATCCACATCCGAGATGCGTATGCCTCGAAAGAGTTCGTGGTTCATCATCCACGACATAGGTGACAAAGTCATCACCAAGTGATTTTCGGTGCTCTGCCTCTTACTCCTCCTCAACTCCAACCGGAGCAAGGTCATCCACATTAGGAAGAATAGTGAGGTCATCTAAACCAGAATGGTCACTGACTTCTTTTGGTCTCATAGGAAACACTTGCTCAAAGAATGTCGCATCACGAGATTCCATCACTATATTTGTAGTGATGTCACTCACCTCGGATTTGACCACTAAGAATCTATAAGCTGTGCTATGAATAGCATAATCTAGAAAGACACAATCAACGGTCTTAGGACCAAGCTTCCTTTTCTTCGGTAATGGTACATGCACTTTTGCAAGGCATCCCCAAGTCCAAGAAATGATAAGTTGGGTTTTCTCCTTCCATCCTTCATATGGCGTTTCCTCCTCGATTCGAGGTAGAACCCTATTCGGGATATAATTAGTCTGAGAACTGCCTCACCCCACCAATAGTCTGACATACCTGAACTCTGAAGCATGGCGTTAACCAAGTCACAAAGAGTTCGGTTCTTCCTTCGGCTATTCCATTTGATTGGGGTGAGTATGGTGGAGTAACTTCATGTATTATTCCACTTTCCTCACGAATGGGAGAACTCATGTGAAACGATTCACCTCCTCGGTCCGATCTAACCGCTTGATTTTCTTTTCTAGTTGATTTTCAACTTCAGCTTTGTAGATTTTAAAGTGTTCAAGTGCTTCATCTTTCGACTTAAGTAGATAGATGTAACAATACCTAGTCGCATCATCTATGAGGGTTAAGAAGTATCGTTTGCCACCTTTAGTTAATATTCCATTCATCTCACAAAGATCGAATGAATTAGTTCAAGTGGAGAAGTGTCTACCTTCTACGCTATGAAAAGGTTTTCGTGGTCGCTAGCTTGTACGCACACTTCACATCTTGAATCTTTCTCATAATTATAGTTTGGAATTAAACTCATTTTGCTTAACCGCATAATGGCTTCAAAATTAACATGACACAACCGTGAATGCCAAATATCATGAATTTTATTGCAATGGGAAACATTGAAGATGTTTATATTATTCAAATCAAGAGTGGATAAGCGGAACATGCCTCCGCTATCATAGCCTTTGCCCACAAAGTTACCAAATTTGGTCAAGATGACCTTATTGGACTCGAATACAAGCTTTAATCATTGTCTACATAACATTGACCCGCTCAAGAGATTGCGAGTCATCGCAGGCACATACAGTACGTCTTTGAGGATGAGTGTTTTGCCCGAGGTAAGCTTCAGGCAAACCTGTCCAATCCCACGATGTTGCGGCGCCTGCTGCCCATTAGGACGGATCCACCACCTTCACCCCGAAATGAAGAGAAACAAGATCGTTCAAGACATATATGTCTAGTAGCACCTGTATCAATCCACCAATCAATAGATGGACTTGCCATAAAGGCCTGAGGTACGTACTCTTCCAAGCTGGAGCTCGCCAGCGCGACATTTGCTTTGGCCTTATGGCCTTTGTGCTGAACAGGAGCTGGACCCTTGCCCTTTCGATTGCGGCAATGATTGGCCTTATGGCCAGCCTCTCCGCAAACAAAGCAAACAATGTCCTACTTTTTCTTCTTCATTTTCTTTGGTTGGAGCTTGTATAGCTTGTATTGGGGCTGATTCTTGAATTTGGGTTTCCCAGACCTCCGCCTCTTGACTTCCACTTGATGAGCTTGGACTTGAGTTTTCCCATGCCGTCACACCGCCCGCACGCTCTTCAACATTGATAGCAATGACGACTCATTGAGCGTCAAGCGATCCTTTATATGTCTACGAGCGGTCACAAAGTCACTCCACGAGGGCTGTAACTTAGCCAGATGACGCTACTTGGAACTTCTCGGTAGAGCGCAACAGATCGACTTAAGTCACGTACATGGAGTTGAAGCTCGTGGAGCTGCTCCATCACCGACCGTCCTTCTACCATTTTATAGTTCAAGTAGTTTGCCGTTACAAAGGACTCATTTCCATTATCTCCTTCAGAGTATTTCTCATCAAGCTCGTCCCAGAGTTGCTTGGCATCCGTGAAGTTGACATAGACGCCAAACAAACGACAGACAGATGGCTAGCAAACGGGCTAAGACCGCATTATTAGCTTCTTCCCATCGCATCGCTTCGGTATCTCTAGCGAAATGCCGGGAGGACTTGAAATGATCCAAGAGTCTAAGGTCGATCGACCAAAGCTTGGCCTCGCCGCTAACGCTAGTTGACTCGTCAAAACTTCGAGCTTTACGTCGATGAGGAAGTCATTTCTTCAAAAATAGGTTTTCTGGATTGTTGTAATATTTGCGGTATAAGCATAATTATTAATTTAATTCCAATATAATTATAACCACACATGAATAACATCAATTCATATATAAAAGACATAACAAGTATGAAACCATATGAATTGATCATATCATTCAAAGAATAGTACATATTCAATAATAGAAACAATAGCATTCTAAACATGAATATGTATGACCAAGTATAAAACATGTATCAATAAAACTAGCAACAAGCTCAAGTTTTATTGATTAAGTTGTGCTCTCAAATTGTAGGGTTACACAAGATTAATCTTGGCCGTCCCGCTACTAAATCATATACTCTTCCTTGATTGGTTATACAAATGGAGAATTCAGTCTTCTGAGCTCAATACACAGACTCTATATTCTCAAGATCACAAATATATCCAACATATTTTTATTCAAACAGCAGTATTTAATCAGTCCAGCCAGTTCAGGTTAACAATTGTTCAATGAGTCAGGTTTAACATATAACTGTACAGAGAACCATTAGCATGTAACTTTCACAGATATGAACTCAACATGTAATTTTCCAGTTAACAGAACTCAGCCAGAACCGAATGGCATAAGTATCATATATCAATGTCTAGAGACTGTTCTACAGAATTCAAATCTGTAATAGCAGAGTTGATACCAATTAGAGCTCAAAGGACTAATTCAACCAATCTCAGCATATGATTTTTATCATCATCGAAACCGGTAACCCACCAGCAATCTATGTCCCCCAGTACTAGACAATGATCAGAAATCAACAATCTAGCACAGCTCACAAAGATTGCAACCAGATAACAAAATCACTCACAAAACAAGAATATTCAAAATCACCGATTTAGCAGGGCTAGGCACGCCATGCTGTTGTCCCAGAAAACCTATTGCCCTCACACCACCGTGAGTGAGAGCAGTAGGCACGGAGATACAAAGCCCTCTTGCCGAAGTGAAGCAGCGTCGGCAAGTCGAGGTAGAGGAGCGCCGCACAAGCACAGGGGAGGAGCCGGCCAAGCACCTCACCAAAGAGCACCAGGGAACCACCAAAGTCGAACACCACGTGCAAAGCTCAAAGAGGAAGAGGAAAGCTCACTGCTTTCTCCGACTCCCAACCAAAGAGCCGACTGCCATATATAGCCAAGAGAGGGAGGAGTTGAGCACTCGGTGGCAGCCAACGCCGGGACCGAGTCCCACGCACCACTACCGAAGCCCAAACTCACCTCAACTGCCGGATCTGAGGACCGGGTCTCACGGGATGAAGACGAGCTCACGGGAGAGAGAGAGGGGAGAGCGCGAGTCGCACGGGAGAGAAGATCGCAGTGGAGACCGGTCCGCCAACGAGCCGACCCGCCGGGCCCGCTGAGCCCGCCTGCCTCCGCCGCCGCTTCCTCCGGATTCGCTTCCGCCATCGCCTCCCCTCAAACAGCCGCTCGGCATGGGAAGGGAAGGAGAAGCGCCCTTGATTTTCTCTGCCCACCGACAGTGGCCCTCTCTTATCTCTTCTTTTTTCCCTTTTCTTTTATCAAATGGGAAATTCCATTTTGCCCTTGGTATATACAATGTTTGTTGCATTCAAAGCTAAGCTTTGTTGTAAGCAAATGAACTAATTGTTGTTATTTGAGGATTTTCTCAGTCTTTGGATTGAAATAGTTGTTGCATCTTCATCCATTTCTCTACCATGTCTACACCTCCTAATCCCCATTCTCACATCCCAGCTCATGCCCCTCTGGTGGCTCATCCATCTCCTGCAGATGGAGCCAGTGACCATTATAGTTATGCTTCTCCTACTCCTATCTCTTGAAACTAACAAGGGTAGGGTGTAATGGATCGCGCGAAGGCTACGATAGCGAAAAACAAAACTTTTCTACCGCGCACACAAGGACATCATGCTTAAGGAGGATCATGGATCGTTACCACTAGACGCCAGCAACAATGTGAAGAAGAGTTGGAGAAGCCGATCCAACCACGCTGCCGAGGTAGTAGTGGAAGTAGTCGATCGTCCCGAACCGATCGCCTCCTCCACGCGATCAACCACACCACGCAGCGATCCAATCAGAGGTTGTTGATGCCGATCAACGCCGCAACGAGCGCGCCTCCACCGGTATCCACACGTCCGGCCGAACGCCGATCGCGAGTGTACCAAAGACTGCAAGCGCCTAGGGTTTGGCTCGGAGGTGGCGGCGTGGTTTAGCTCGGGATTATCAGATGCCTTCCCTTAGCCCGTCGCCTCCATATATATAGACCTCCTCACTTGGGCCTCGTGGACCGAGGCCCAATAGGAGTCTATCCGGATCTCTATCCGAATTGAGCCCATATCCCAATCACATTCGAATTAGTGTTCCAACCCGCTAAGTGTGCGACCAGAGGTTCACGTATACTTGGTCGCGACCGTAAACACCTTTCCGGTCACCGTGTTAATAGCGGCCTCTAGTAAGACATATTAACCCCAAAGTATACGTAAAGATCATATCTACCGAACCTGTAATGTTCTCATGTACTAATCCTTTGCCTCACGATATAGATTAAGCTCAAGGCGAGACCCGTGTCATCCTCTTAATAGCTCAATCACTCTCTCGATTCCGTGATGGATTATAAACTCGTGATTGACCTCAATCACCTTGGCATGGCCATGCACTTTCATAATCCATTACATCGAGGGGTCCAAGGATATCTCTTCCATAAGGAGGGGCAAATTCTATCTTGATCATTCACATCCCACTACATATTTCATGGCAAACCCAAAGACTACTTTTATGACTACCCAGTTACGGAGTAGTGTTTAGTAGTCCCAAAGTAAGCTACTACACATGCTGGGAACCATGATGATCTCAAGTCTAAGGATTCCACATAAACACTACTTGAGACCAACTGATGACACATGGAATCTCTGCAGTGTCTCATGGCGGGTCTATCCAACATATGTTCACTAACACATGTCCATATTATTGATTTGGTATCTCCATACCATGATCCATGAGACATGATCATCAATCAATACATATGTCGATCTTTGAATCATATTTGTTCCTCATATGAAATATAATCGGGATCATTTAGAAATAGCAACATTTTGACATTAAGAGTCTCATGAATAAATCACATACTCATTGATCAATAATGATAATGTCTATTTCAAGGAACAAAGCAATGTATCATAAACATAGTATGTGATATATTCAACATCTCCATGTTGCCTCTAGGGCATATCACCAACATCTCCCATTTGCACTAGAGTCAACCATGTAGGTATCTAATACCCATTGCCCTAGTGTGAGCCTCATGCTTTGGTGGGAAGCGGCTTTGTCAACGGATCCGCAATGTTCAAACCGTGTGTACTTTGCATATCTTAACATCGCCTCTCTCCACAATCTCGCGGATGAGATGAAATCGCCAGAGAATGTGCTTGGACTTACAGTGCGATCTAGGCTCCTTGGCTTGCGAATGGCTCCACTGTTGTCACAAGAGAGGTCCATTGGGTGGAGGCACTAGCCATCACACCAAGCTCGTAAATAAATTTCTTGATCCAAACAACCTCTTTAGCGCCTTTCGAAGCCGCTATGTACTCGGCTTGTTGTAGAATCAAGAACTGCCTCTCGCTTGAACTCTTCCACCACCGCACCGCCATTCGTGCGTAACACAAATCCAGATTGCGATCTAAAATCATCTTTGTCGGTTTGAAGCTAGCATCGGTGTAACCATTTACAACGAGCTCTTCCTCACCCCATAGACGAGGAACACATCTTTAGTTCTTCTCAAGTACTTCAAGATGTTCTTTACGATAATCCATGACTTTCACCGATCCGACCGGTATCTACTTGTAGCACTTAAAGCATACGAGACATCCGGACGTGTACAAAGCATGGCATACATAATGGATCCAATAGTCAAGCATATGGAATCGCATTCATTTTATCCCGCTCATCGGTGTACTAGGACACCGATTCTTGCTAAGATTTATACCATGTGACATAGGTAGGAAGCCTTTCTTGAATCCTCGCATGTTGAACTTTTCAACACCTTGTCAATGTACGTATCTTGGCTTAATCCAATCGACCTTTTGATCTATCTCTATAGATCTTGATGCTCAGAATATATGCCGCCTCCCAAGTCTTTCATAGAGAAACTATTTTTCAATGAAGACTTAATGATTCGAAAGATAGGAATGTCATTTCCGATCAATAATATGTCATCCACATATAAGACCGTAAACACGAAAAGCGCCCCACTAGCCTTTTGTAAACACAAGGCTCTTCTTCATTCTTGATGAAACCAAACCCTTTGATTACTTCATCAAACGAATGTTCCAACTCCGAGATGCTCGCTTAATCCATAAATGGATCTTTGCGCTTGCATATCTTTCCAAATTGATTGCGATCGACAAAACCTGTGGGTCAGTGTCATGTACACATCCTCACTCGATTTCCATTAAGGAAAGTTGTTTTGACATCCATTTGCCATATTTCATAGTCGAAATAAGCGAGAATCGCTAGAATGATCCGAATAGACTTTAGCATTGCGACGGCTAAAAGTTTCATCATAATCAACACCTTGAATTTGTTTGAAACCTTTGGCCACCAATCGCGCTTTATAGATGTGAACATTTCCATCTATGTCTATCTTTTCTTGAAAACCCATTTGCACTCAATGGTTTTAACACCATCGTGGATCAACCAAGTTCCAAACTTGATTATTGTGCATGGATTCAATTTCGGATCTCATGACTTCAAGCCATTTCTTAGAGTCTCGTCCCACCATCGCTTCTTCATAGGTCTTAGGCTCATCGTTGTTAACAACAATATGTCCCGTTGTTGAGTAGTCAAGAACATGTACCTCTCGTGCACGACGTGACCTCTCGACCTACGTGGTGCGGTGTGTCCACAACAGTTTCTTCAACAGCTTGTTCATCCTGTTGTGGTTCTCAGAGAGCTGAAACGCTTTCGTGTTTCTAATTTCTTCAAGTTGCACCATGCTCCCACTATCCCTTCTTGAGAGAAACTCTTTCTCTAAGAAGACACCATGCCAAGCGACAAACACTTTGCCTTCTTCTTGATTATAGAAGTAATATCCTTTTGTTTCCTTAGGATACCCGATAAAGAAGCATTTATCGATTTAGGACCGAGCTTATCGATTGTAAACGTTTTACATAAGTCTCACATCCCCAAATCTTAAGAAAAGACAAGCTAGGACGTTGTCCCGTCCACATCTCATATGGTGTCTTTTCATCGATTTTGATGGAACCTGCTTAGTGTGAAAGCGGTCGTTTCAAGAGCGCACTTCAAAAAGACAACGGAAGATCACTGTGGCTCATCATGGAGCGCACCATATCTAATAAGGTGCGATTTCTCGCTCGATACCCCATTCCATTGAGGTGTTCCAAGTGAGTCAATTGTGGAACAATTCCACAATCCTTCGATGATTACCAAACTCATAGCTCAAATACTCGCCTCCACGATCGATCGTAGAAACTTGATTGTCTTGCCTAAATGATTTTGCACTTCATTTTGGAATTCTTTGAACTTTTCAAAGGATTCGACTTATGCTTCATCGTAGATATATCCATACCTACTAAAGTCATCAAAAAGTTATGAAGCATCGAAACCACCTCTGTCGTTGAGCTCATTGGTCCACATACATCGAATATACGAGTGCCAATAAGTCACTTGCCCGCTCACCTTGACCGGTGAAAGGTGCTTTGTCATCTTGCCAAGTAAACAAGATTCGCATGTCTCAAATGATTCAAAATCAAATGGGTGCGAATACCATCTCTATGGAGCTTCTCCATGCTTTCTCATTTATGTGACCTAAGCGACGATGCCAAATAAACGTGGATTCAAATCATTCGATCGTTGCCTCTTTGCATTAATGTTATAGACCGATGACTCTTCAAGAGTAAGAACATATAACCTATTCACCAATGTAGTATGACAATAGAACATATCTTTGAAATAAAGAGAACAACCATTGTTCACGGATCTAAAGTCATAACCTTCGCTTGCAAACATGAAGCGTAAATAATGTTCTTGGAAAGAGATGGAACACAATAACAATTATTCAATTCCAAAACTAATCCTCAAGGTAAAGACAATGGCATGGTGCCCACACCACCGCAAAGAACTTTTGCTCCATTGCCAACGCGAAGATCCACTTCGCTCCTCCTCAAACTTCTACTTCTTCTTAGCCCCGCAACGATTTGCAAATGTGAGCAACCGATCCGGTATCAAATACCCAAGAATCGGTAGATGAAGTAGCAAGATTGATTTCTATAACATTTATACCGGAGCGGAAGTCGATTCCTTCTTTTCTCAAGATCCTCCAAGTACTTTGGGCGCTTCCTTTTCCAATGTCCCGATTGCTTACGTAGTAGCAATCGCATCGTGAGCAGGCCCTTCTTGACTTGCTTGGCCTTAGAACCGCCGCGATCTCATCGAGCTAACTTTCTTTGACCGCGCCTTTCTTTACATAGGGCTTGCCCTTGCCTTTCTCGCATCATCATCACATGATGGTCGCTTTTCTTAATGCTTTCCTCTGATTTTAGCATCCCATGCAACTCACCCAAGGTCTTGTCCATGTTGTTCATGTGATAGTTCGAATGAATGGCTCAAAGCTCGAGGGGCGATCAAGAATCACATCAAGAGCCAACTCTTGGCTAAGGGAAAACCAAGCTTTTCCGACTCTCAATGTAGCCAATCATCTTAATCGCATGAGGGTCGACGGATTCCCTTCTCAAGCTCTCGCACGCAAACAAGGACTTTGAAGTGTTGAACCTCTCACTTTGCTTGGTTCTCAAACATACCACGCAACCCCACAATGATATTGTAGGCATCTGTGTTCTCATATTGCTTCAAGCTCAGAGGACATTGTGGCAAGCATGAGACACTCACATCAAGGTAATCATTCGCTTGCTTCTCATAAGCTTTCCGTGCAGCCATAGTAGCATTATCGTGCAAGTCATCGATAAGGAGACTCAAGGACATACTCCTTGCGCCTTGCTTGAGAACAATTCTCAAGTTGCGATACCAATCCAAAAAGTTCGCTCCATTGAGTTTTTCTTTCTCAAGAATAGATCGCAAATTAAAAGAACTGGATGCGCATTAGTTGACATGATCTACAACAAAGAATATGCAAAGTTTAGCACTATGTTCATGTTTGATCTTCCATTAAACAATTTAACAAAGATACTCCTACTATATGTTTTGTAATCGCCTTCCTCTAACGACATATAGTGGTCAAGATCCATGTTCATCTAAGTTCTAGTGAGCTTTGGCATCACCGCTAGAAACCTAGTGACGAGGTAAGCAACACTTGCTAATCACATCTTATGTGACTCTTGTTTGTTGGGTGGCATCCAATGCCCCGGCTCCCAACACCATGCCCCAAGGCCCAAATCCAATTTGATAGCCTTGTCAAGTAAACCAATACTATGCATGTGGATGTCCGACAACCACCCTATTAGATTAAGATAGTTGATGGTATTCGCTTTGGCGCACCTACCAAACAATGATCATGATTCTTATAGGCGCAAAGAATTGGAAGGGCATCAAAACAAATTCTTAATTTTTCTTGAGAGAAGCTATTCTATCATAAAAAAAACACACCCTCTATAGGTATGGCATGAAAGAATAGTATGACAAGAAATAAACATCACATGCATATAATCACATTATACTGTGAATGGTATGGTATTTTGTATCGTAGTGGTCGCCATCGCCATGGTTCCACGGTGATATTCTTCGCCACACTTCTTGTCCTCTTTGTCATCATGCTTGAAGCCTCCATAGCAAAGAACTAAACTATTACAACTAATAGGTAGCAAATGAATTACATGAGGAGCTCAAGCATCACAAGTCGACACGCAGTCGTTATACAATTAAAGAACGACCTCAACCCTACTGTGATTAATACACACAAAGCCGCCAAAACACACATGCATCACATATGCATCTATGCCATACCATTCACATCATTCCCTGCAAAACAAGTTAGCGTAGAACGATACTATCGCCCGACATGAATGTGTTTCTATAACAATCTATGCGTGTACGCAACGACGGTCATTCAAAATGTCATCGGGCCGATCAAATCAACCCAAATCCGAGCCATTCAAAATGTCTCATCGCGATCGGTATGCTTGAGGAGACTGCAACACAAGACCTCGATCCGTTGGCTCAATCTCTCGATCGTCTTGCTAGCCTCGATGGTGTTACCAAATTTAGGGGCAAGTCGCATCGACATCAAAGAAGGAGCACGAACTAATCTTTTTGCCACATGATGCTATCAACTCATACATATTCCAACCCCTTATGACCGATTGATCTAGTCCGTAATAGATCCAATCTATTACAACCGCATATCAACATATGCGCGATCCGATCGCAAACTAAGCAAGATGGCTCGATACCACTAATGGATCGCGCGAAGGCTACGATAGCGTAAAACAAAACTTTTCTACCGCGCACACAAGGACATCATGCTTAAGGAGGATCATGGATCGTTACCACTAGACGCCAGTTGCAATGAAGAAGAGTTGGAGAAGCCGATCCAACCACGCTGTCGAGGTAGTAGTGGAAGTAGTCGATCGTCCCGAACCGATCGCCTCCTCCACGCGATCAACCACACCACGAGCGATCCAATCAGAGGTTGTTGATGCCGATCAACGCCGCAACGAGCGCCTCCCACCGGTATCCACACGTCCGGGTCGGAACGCCGATCGCGAGTGTACCAAAGACTCATGAGCGCCTAGGGTTTGGCCTCGAGGTGGCGCTGTGGTTTAGCTCGGGATTATCGATGCCTTCCTCACCCGTCGCCTCCATATATATACCTCCTCACTTGGGCCTCGTGGACCGAGGCCCAATAGGAGTCTATCCGGATCTCTATCCGAATTGAGCCCATATCCGAATCACATTCGAATTAGTGTTCCAACCCGCTAAGTGTGCGACCAGAGGTTCACGATACTTGGTCGCGACCGAAACACCTTTCCGGTCACCGTGTTAATAGCGGCCTCTAGTAAGACATATTAACCCCAAAGTATACGTGAAGATCATATCTACCGAACTTGTAATGTTCTCATGTACTAATCCCTTTGCCTCACGATATAGATTAAGCTCAAGGCGAGACCGTGTCATCCTCTTAATAGCTCAATCACTCTCTCGATTCCGTGATGGATTATAAACTCGTGATTGGCTCCTCAATCACCTTGGCATGGCCATGCACTTTCATAATCCATTACATCGAGGGGTCCAAGGATATCTCTCCCATAAGGAGGGGCAAATTCTATCTTGATCATTCACATCCCACTACATGTTTCATGGCAAACCCAAAGACTACTTTTATGACTACCCGCCACGGAGTAGTGTTTAGTAGTCCCAAAGTAAGCTACTACGCATGCCGGGAACCATGATGATCTCAAGTCTAAGGATTCCACATAAACACTACTTGAGACCAACCGATGACACATGGAATCTCTGCAGGTGTCTCATGGCGGGTCTATCCAACATATGTTCACTAACACATGTCCATATTATTGATTTGGTATCTCCATACCATGATCCATGAGACATGATCATCAATCAATACATATGTCGATCTTTGAATCATATTTGTTCCTCATATGAAATATAATCGTGATCATTTAGAAATAGCAACATTTTGACATTAAGAGTCTCATGAATAAGTCACATACTCATTGATCAATAATGATAATGTCTATTTCAAGGAACAAAGCAATGTATCATAAACATAGTATGTGATATATTCAACATCTCCATGTTGCCTCTAGGGCATATCACCAACAGGGTGTCGCGGCAACGCGGCAACCAATGGCCCGATGAGGAAGGCGGCGCGACCTCTTCCGTAGCCTCCTCCTCGAGCTGCCACCGCCGCTTAACGACGTGTTGAGAGGCGGGAGGAGCGCTCGACGGAAAGCATTGTAGTTTAATGGTGTCGCTTGTGCCCCACTGTTGATGAGATCAGACATTTGATACTTGATAGTACTTTGGTTTATGGAGATCCAACGATGAGGAGCGTACAATGGAAAAAAAAACTGCCATTCACTACCGGAAAGCTCCTATATGCCGAGTGTCCGTAATTTTACCGAGTGCAATCCATCTGCACTCGGAACAACATCTTTGCCGAGTGCCTTAATAGGGACACTCGTGAAAATAAAACACTCGCCAAAATATCTTTGCCGAGTGTCGAGGATTAGACACTCGGATATAGGAGCTCTTTGCCGAGTGCTAACAAGAAAACACTCGGCAAAATAAAACACTCGGCACCAACCGTCGTCGTTAGATGTTAGCCGCCGTTAGACCTTTGCCGAGTCTCTAGAGTCGACACTCTAAGAAGAGCTCTTTGCCGAGTGTTTTGTTTATGACACTCTAAGAAAGAAATAAAACCTTTTCCTCTCCTACCCTTCAAACTTTTTCTACTCTTCACATACAAAATATGGTACCCATGTTAAAATTTGGTATATTTTGTATTTGTTTGTTATATTTAATTAATTAATTGCATTTGAAGCAATTTTTGAATCAAGTCAAATTTGAACCGCAAGTGATTCAAATAATAGGAAAAATGAGTAGAAAATGATATTCATGTTATTCACCCGGTTTGAGGCCTTACTGTTAAATAAAAAGGAATTTCAACATCTTGTTCAGAAACACGACCACAAACGTGTGGTCGAATGGTTTTAAATTTTAAAAAGTAAACGAAGTCCGAAAATCATGAGATTTGTCAAGATGTCATGATATTATACATGGAGGCTGTGGTAAAAATTGATAAGATTTCGCATAAGTTGTCACGCACGATGTTTACAAACTAAAGCAATTACAAGAAGAAGCGTAGAGTAGAGACGATCCAGAAGATTTGGAGTCAAAGTGACTATTAATTGTGGTTTGACTACAAAACTTTTTGTACAGCAATAGACAACAGAGATTGTTTCATGTGAAATTTTGGTAATTTTCTGATCCATTTGATAATTTTAATTTTAAATTGCAACGCAATTATAGAATTTTACTTGATATAAATTGAATTTGAGCTATAACCGCATGAAATAATGGTCTAATATTCGTAGAAGCATCGAATATGCATTGTTGAGTGAATTTGACAAGGCATTTTCAAGTACATTCGAACAAATTTGTAAAACACGCTATGAAAAAAGAGAGGAAAGGCGCTTTATTAAAAAAAATATTTGCCGAGTGTCATGTGGGAGATACTCGGCAAAGTAGCGATTTGCCGAGTGCATTGTGGGAGGCACTCGGCAAGCAGAGAGTTTGCCGAGTGCATTGTGTGAGGCACTCGGCAAAGGAGGTTTTGCCAAGTGCCCGATCGGGGCACTCGGCAAGGAGGGTTTGCCGAGTGCCCCGATCGGCACTCGCAAACAATACAATAACATATTAAGTTTCCCGCTGCCGCCACACATGCAACACCAAAATCAGCACGCCCGCCGCCGCCCGCCACGACACCCGCTGCCACCCTGCCATACGCCCGCCCGCCCGCCCGCCCGCCCGCCCGCCGCCCGCCCGCCGCCCGCCCGCCCGCCTTGCCACACGCCACTGCCTGCTTCGACCCATGGCCGCCCGACGCCTCCCCGCCGCAGCGCCGCCGACGCCGCCTCCCGACCGCCCCGCCTCGCGGCCGCCGCCGCCCGACTCCTCATGCCCGACTCCTCGGCCTCCGCCGAGGAAGGGATCGAGGCCTCCGTGCGCACTCCAGGAGGTCACCGCCTCCTCGAACTCGCCAAGTCTCGCCACCGCCGTTGGAAATTATGCTCTTGCGCTCGATTGCTTCTAGACTTTTGACTATCGCTTTGTGAGTATATTCGCTTTTTCTCATTTACAACAAGATATCTTGATCCGCAAGCTTATTCAAGTTTTTGAGGGTCATTGAATGTATGTGGTCGAACCAATGCTCGTGATGAAATAGTTGAATATTGAGATTGATCTAATTGTTTTGATTAGGATTGAGCTCTATTGCTTTCTCCGTCTCGAACAGTAGAACACGCTTTTCATCGATCGTGTCTGTTCAATAGCAAAGAAAGACTTTAACTGCAAGAGAAGGTTTTGAGTAATTCTGATTAGAAGTGATTAATCTTATTCTGATTGAAACTGCAGTCCTTGTTCTATTACATTGATTCTGTTACTCAATTCATTAATGTTGATCTACTGCTTTGATTCTGAGAGTAAATAGTTAGTGTTCACTGGAAGTGCGAGTTTTGACAGAGAAAACATAGTTTTGAGCTCAAGTCTTAATTAGAAACTTTTAGATCTTTGTTAAGGATATTCAACATTGACATGAGAAGGCCAAAATCTTTGATTTTGTGCGACTGTTTCGAGAGCTCTAAAACAAGTAAACTGTTGATATTATGTCGTTTTTAGTCTTTTGGCTAGACTATTAATGATGACAACATGTTATAAATCTGAACTGTTGTATGTATGGATCATATACATTAAGTTTTCCATAAGATTAGCATGCAAATACATACATGTTATTAATGCCATGTTAATGATGGACTTATATATGATATCTGTGTTGAGTACATACTCATTTTACCATGACTTGATTGATGCATATATCAATATGTTGTTTAAGTCATTCTTATGCCATGTTTGGGTGATTACTATTATCATAATTATTATTGGAATTAAAATAGAAAATATGCTTATACCGCAATATATACAACAATCCAAAGATACTCAACACGTATCAAGATATATGCTTATGCCGAGACAAGAGTCAACTATTGATGACCATGAGTTGATCTTGTGTTCCTAAGCAACGCCCTTAGAAGAGTGTATTCCATCTACGATGTAAACAAATAGTGTTAATTCAGAAAATCAAAGTCGGTTAGGCGTAACCTAGTTAGGCGTCTCCTGTCGAAAGAGATACGGTTGGAAATATGCGCATCTTTGCATATCTATAACCGTATCTGCTTCGAATTGTCCACGTTTGATAACTGAGGATGCGAGATGGGGTTAGTTTCCATGGTTCACTCCGATCCGTGACAGTTTCGGCAAGATCTCCTGTTGTTCTCCGGATACACATCTCCCCGCCAGACGTGTATTTGGAGAACAATGGGATGTGTCAAATTGCCCTGATAGGAGTAGAGCATGGAAACTAACCTCATCTACGCATCCCTGTGGATTAGGACCTATCTTCACCTATTAGATAGGAGAAAGATCGTAGATGCATTTGATTCTTATATTACCCCCGATATGTTAGAGGATGGATGACCGTGAGTGGATGTACACGGCCGCCAAGTCGTGGTTCGTTGTCCGATGAATGGATTGAGAAGACCGATGCTTTCTTGGAACTAGCATTTGCCAAGGTTAAAGGAGCGCTGCCACTTGGTGTCCCTGCAGCAGATGTGCAAACACGCCGACAAACAAAGGAGGTCATGGGTAAACATCTTTGCAAGTTTGGATTTACAGACTATACCCGGTGGATCTACCACGGTGAACCGATCGTATGAGAGAGGAGGTCGTGAGACCACGCTACGAGGATTATGATGCTGATGGCGGGTAGGAGACATGTTAAATGACTATCATGAAGCACACTTCAAGGGACGAGGGAGGAGGAGCCGAGGCAACCGCAGCGTATTCGACATGTTGTCTCATGCACGAAACCCCTTCACGCCGTATTTAAGGTTTCTCAACCGATGGCATTGGACGCAGAATGGCCTTGAAGTCCCAGCTTAGCTTGAGTCGAGACGCCGATGTTATGTTGATAGCTTTTGGCAAGATGCTTCCTGAGGGTCACATTCGCCAAAGAGCATGTACGAGTCAAAGAAACTCCTTCGCACTTAAGATGCCATATGAGCGTATACATGCTTGTCCCAAGGGTGCATCCTATTTAGGAAAGAACACGCGAAGCAAAGTATCGTGGAAAGTGTGGATCCTCTAGGTTCCCGGAGGTGGACTCGTGATGGTCAAGAGGCACTTGCGATCCCGTGAAAATCCTACGGTACCTTCCGCTCATACCGAGGATCCAACGGCTATACATGACCGAGGAAACCGCGAAATGATGACATGGCACAAAATGGACGCCGACACAATCACGAGAAGCCGGTACATCCATCCGATGGTGAAGCATGGACCCACTTTGATGTGATTCATCGTGAGAAAGCTCTAGAGGCTCAGAATGTACGTGTTATACCGGCAATGATGGGTTCAACTTATGGAATGATGGCCCCCATACACTTGTTGGCCCGTGTTCGTTATCCCCTCAATCTCCCCATGGCGTCCTCTTCCAACGACGTAACATATTCTTGTCGTTGATAATTCCCAACACCCGGAATAATATGGGTGTGTTCATGGAGCCCGTGATTGATGAATTGGTCCGGCCGGAATGCCCGATTTCATTTCTTGGTTCAAACAGAAGTATCGTCCAATTTAGCTCGTACTTAGTTTGACATTAAAAGTTGCTCAGACGGGCGAATAATATAACGAACTATCTCGCTTGAGTTTGCGGTGGCCAAACCGATGCGCCTATGAGTGCCGAGTTGAGACAGTTGCCGATGGTCGTGCCTATAGGGTAAGCTCATTTACCTGTTATGACGTGAATGGATATCGCTTTCACACAACAAGACATGAGCAGTAGTCGCCCAATCAAGAACCACAAATACCGGAGTTTTACCGGCCTTGATGGGGTCGAGTATTATGGAATAATTGAAGAAATATACGAACTCACGCTTCATGGTTGCAAACCTCTTAATCTGCCATATTCAAATGCCATTGGTTTGATCCTCAAGTAACGAGACGGACCCCTAATCTTGGGCTAGTCGAATTGACAGTCATCCGCCTTACCAGAGACGATGTGTATATTGTGGCTCAACAGCCACGCAAGTTTATTATCTCATACCCGTGCCAAAAGACGACCGCCTTAAGGGTTGGGATGTTGTGTACAAGGTATCGCCACACGGTAAACTACCGTCCCAAACAATGAAGATTACAACTTTGACCCAAACACATATGACTGAGAGTTCTTTCAAGAAGAGGGGCTAGAAGGCGTTTTGAGATAGACTTAACCGAAGCGATCGGAATGGAAGTAGACAATGAAAGGGTTGTTGACGAGGACGCTGGAGATGAGGTTCAAAATCTGAAGGACTTAGAATTACTTCAGCGATTACATTTAGGCAATGACAATGATGACATCATTGCTCCTTCGAATAGTGTTGATTATATGGATATGGCTGATACTGATGATGAGACTTATGATCCAAATAATCCCGATCATGATGATTATTTCTAATACATGTAATACTTTGTTATTTTCTAATTATGTTTTGTTTATTTTGCATCTCTTTCTAAGTACATCTTGTTTATCTCGTGCTTATTGGTTTACTCTTTTAATTGCGGTGATTGACCAAAGATGGTGGGCGGTATGAGGAACGAAGGTCGCTTTACCAAAGACGGCCCGATGCAAAAAGCGATCGGGGAGCAAGAGTAGGAGGAGCGGGAGGAGCAGCAGGAGGAGCAGGAGTACTCTTGAGAGGGAGCGGGAGGAGGAGCGGGAGGAGGAGCGGGAGGAGGAGGAGGAGCAGGAGGAGGAGCGGAGGAGGAGCGGAGGAGGAGCGGACCAGAGGAGGAGCGGAGCGGAGCGAGGAGGAGGAGGAGGAGGAGGAGGAGGCGGGGATTCCGCTTCCTCCGTTCGTCGGTGTCTGGTTGCGAGGTCCTCGACCTCCCGACGCCGACCGATACCTCTTGAGAGACGCCACGATTCACCCACCGGGCTAGGTAAGTAACTTTAGATGTTATCACTACTTTTCATTTGATATGTTGAAAATCACAATATAAACTAATAATTTATCTTAATCACTTGGGCAGTGTTGGACGCCAGGTCAGCAGGTGATCACAAACGCCATGTCAATGGCATCCTGGTCTTTGTGCAGCTACACTTCCCGGCCCGGTTGCGTTTGGCGGAGGGCGTGAGCCTACACACGGGACCACTACGCCGCCTTCCCGATTTACCGATCGGGATGGCGGGTATTCGCCAACAAGGCGGCGGGTGACTACGAGATGTGGGTAAGTCTTCCTCGCACTACATTGCTCAATACATCGCATTCATTGGACATTCTTGAAATAATGACCGATACATCGCGCCTATATGCGTGATTTCTTCAGATGCCGGAGGATATTCGCCAAGGCGGCTATTGTGGCTCATAAAGCCCGTTATAAACTCGTGAAGGACATGCATTACGAGGCGCGTCCGTGCCATCGTAACATACAACGCTAGCTACCTTGGAGTGAAGATCAACAAAACTCAAGCAAGAAACATGAGGTCAATTCGGAAGACTACATGCGTAAATATAGAACATTAATACTGATTTTTCTCGAGATTAAGTACGCTTAATTTGATCTTCTTATATGTTATATACTTGATGACGTGTAGGTGCCTCCGTGGTGGTGCGCCCAAAGATCTCCAAGGCCGGGCACGATGGTGGACAAGTGGTGCGCCGAGTGGGAGGAGACGACAACGCTTGTCGGGCGGCGCTTGATGATGCCAGTGCACCACACCATCAAGGCAAATCAGAGCCTCGACGAATTCGCGGCTACATGGGTACGCCGAATTCATTTCTTTATTATAACGCTCAATTCGCATAATTTCTAATCATCTTGTTTTTTTTTCGCAATGTCGTCACATGGTGGCCACCTTGCTCCCAGCTCAAGGCATGGGCTTTGGCCCACAAGGGCAAGCGACGTCCGACGCCGACTACAACCCGGAGGACCCGCCTCGGTGTACAGAGAATGCGATCGTCCACACCGCCTCGGTGAGTACACATCGATGGCAAGGGCGGTCCATGGGCCGAGTACGATCCGAGCACCTGTGACCTTGATGGAGAAGTCGCCATGAGGGTGGGAGGAGGCAAGAAGCATGGGCGGTAATGGATTGGCGACAAGACACTCGACACGGCCACTACTCCCACTCTCTCCCGTATTCGAGCAAGGAGCATGAGCTCAAGCCCGCCATTCGCCCACCACGGACACCGCACAAATTCCGGATGGAGGCACTCCGTGTTATTTTTGTTTTATTCGTCGCTCATTAATTTTACATACCTTTGCTTTGCATTGTAACATTGGGGTGAAATATTGTAGGCCCACCGGAAGAAGAGAAGAGGCTACGGAGGAGATGGAGGCGAGGATGGAGGCCGATCGGCAGAGGAGTGAGGCCGAGGCAGAGGATGACGCAGATGTTTCAAAGGATGCAAAGTCTTGGCGAGAGGATGGGTCAACCTCGCCACCGAGCTATTCCTCCACCTCCTCCCGCAACTACTCCGTGAGTTTCTAGTGGAGTATGAATGTTTAAGTTTGTATGTTCCTACCTTAAATCTTGTCTCACACATGCAATCTCTTCTCTTTGTGCGTAATCAATCGGCTTCAATAATATGCCTCATGACCCACCACATCGGTCGGGTGACTATATGTGACTTGTGATATGTGATATGTGATATATTGTGACTATATGTGATATTGTGACTTGTGATGTGATATTTGGAGACTTGTGGTGATATATGTGATATATTGTGACTTGTGGTGATATATGTGATATATTGTGGACTATATGTGATATATGTGATTACTTGTTGATATATCCGTGATATTGTGATTTGTTTGAGTGGGGTGCAATAAACATTTAAAATTGGCGCGCCACTTTGTGTGTTACACTCGCAAAGAGAGGCTTTGCCGAGTGTCATGAAAACACTCGCAAAGTAACGCTTCGGGCATTCGGGAACGCACTATGCCGAGTGTTGTGATTTTGCCGAGTGTCATGGAAAACACTCGGCAAAGTAACGCTTCGGGCATTCGGGAACGCACTATGCCGAGTGTTGTAGTTTTGCCGAGTGTTTTTACCACGACACTCGGCAAAGTGTAGATTTGCCGAGTGCCATTCCGCCCGGCACTCGCAACGACGCCGCCACCGTGTTCCTTCCGTCCACTATCCTTTTTGCCGAGGGTCGTTTGACACTCGGCAAAGACTTTGCCGAGTGCTCGATGAAAGCTCTCGAAAAGAGCTCTTGCCGTCGAAACTATGGCGTGTGAGCTATGTTGGGTGGCACTCGGCAAAGACTTTGCCGAGTGTTTATCAGAGCTTTGCCGAGTGCCACGCACTGCAAAGCTCTGCTGAACCCGGTAGTGATTGTACATCCTGATCCCTAGTCTTTTCCTTTTTAACTTTTTGTATGAAAAGAAAAGCAATTGAGCCATGCGAATAGCTTTTTAGTATTGAGTTGCATGTACCAATCAGTTCATCTAAAAGCTTAAACTGATGAGAAAAGACATGCAATTCATTTATATTTCAATACTCTCCGCACGTATAAGCTCCATCGAGCCTATGACGTGGAATCGAAATAGGCTGTAATAAATTTTTTTAATTGCGCTAGCTAAGCCCTAAATTCAAGTCTTTTTGGTTCTGATACCATATTAAGTTGCCTACACCAATTAATTCATCTAAAAGTTTAAACTAATGAGAAAAGATAGATAATTCACTTATATTTAGATATCCGGACGAACAAATCGGTGACTAGCTACTACGAGAGTACAAACCCAGCCGCCTCTCATGAGGGCTTGCACCGTTGCGCGGCTGCATGCATGCACCATGCTTGCCTAGGCATGGAGCCAAAAAAATTTGTTTCAAAACACGCAAGTTAACATCTGCGGCCTACATGTCAATAAATCAGCTTGTGTTGCTCAAAAGCATACTGTTTAAATATGAGGATCCATGAAGAGCAATCTATATCACTTCAAAGTAGGCCCGTTTACTGTCATTTTGCCTCAAGTATATAGGTGAAATCGTGTATCAAAACCTCATTTAAAACGCGAAATATTCGTAGAAAATAATTCTCGCGATACAAACTAGACCTAATTTGGTCATTTAACTATTCATGAAAACTTGGTCAGAGTCCGGAGTCCAGAATTATTGAATCAACTCAAAGAGTACTTAATTGTGTCCCTAATTTTGATCAGATACCAGATAGTTCTTGGATTGGCCTCTGCCGTGCTGTACCTCCACCAAGAATGGGATCAGTGCGTCGTCCATGGCGACATCAAGCCGAGCAACATCATGCTGGACGAGTCCTTCAACGCCAAGCTCGGCGACTTCGGGCTCGCGAGGCTAATAGACCACGGCATGAGCTTGCAGACCATGACAGCCGTAGCCGGCACCCCGGGCTACCTCGACCCGGAGTGCATCATCACCGGCAAGGCCTCCACCCAGTCCGACATGTACAGCTTCGGCGTCGTGCTGCTGGAGGTCGCGTGCGGGCGGCGGCCCATGGCTCCGCCCCGCGTCGGCGGGAAGGACGACCAGGTCTTCCGGCTGGTGGAGTGGGTGGGACCTCTACGGCCGCGGCGCGTCCTCGATGCCGCCGACGAGCGGCTCGGTGACGCGTTCGACCGGTGGGAAATGGTGCGGGTGGTGGCCGTCGGCTCTGGTGCGCGCACCCCGACCCGAAGATGCGGCCGGCGATCAGACAGGCCGCCGAGGCGCTGCAGTCGAAGAAGTTCAGGATGCCGGTGCTGCCGCCCAAGATGCCGGTGGCTGTGTACCTTCAGCCGTTCGGTGCTTCCACCATGGAGTACGGCGAGAGCACCACCACTGTCGGATCGGCGGTTACCATGCAGTACTCGTCGACCAGCCATGCGACAGCGGCGACACAGTCGTCCAACTCTATCTCGCCGCCGGTTGTCAGTGAGCGCTTGAGCCCAAGCGTGTAGATTTCAGATTGTTAGTTGAAGGGAAATATCCTTCATGAAAAATTGCACCAACTTTAATAGAGACCGATGCAGTCTCGTTGCTTGCAATTGTACTGCTAGTTTTTACTCACATGTCGTGTGTGGTCAAAGCTGACTAATATATAAGCGATACAGTTTTCAGATTTAGATACCTTTTACTATGTTTGCTTTTCATCGACGCTGCCTCTCGCATAAGACTGACAGGCAGCTAGCCAGTGGCGTACTGAGGATTTTATCAAAAGATATATCGTAGTAAAATTTTTATATGTAATTCGATAAAGGGAGTGTCTATTGCCAAGGCGATTGAAATTTTTTTGTCTCTTACCACTGAAGTTGCACTTGAAAGGGGCTGTTTTTTAGAGGGGGCTGTTTTTTTTGGAGGGGGGTGCAGTTTTAGTTGATTGAGAGTGCAACTTCAAGTGACTGAGAGACAAAAAAATTTCAGTCGCCTTGGCAATAGCAAAACCGTTCGATAAAACCATCTAGTAACTTTTTTGAGGGCACTCTGGCTTCTTTAACTACTGGAGGAGCTTTTTTCCTCTTATTTTTTAGAAAAGATGTGATAAGGGAAGAAATTGACCAAAGCTAGGTGTTTTCACGTGGCTGTTGCAAAGCTCCTTGCTGCAACATTCCCTTTGTAACAACAAAATCTCTTACGGTTCCCTTCAAATGGACGTGTGTAATATGTGTTGCAGGTTGCAATTTTGCAACCAGCAGCAATTGAAGCTAGCTAGCTAGTCCTCCCTCAAAGGATTCCTTTTCATTTCATCCTTTTCTTTTGGACTCAACAAGACTTTACATCAGTAAATACTAGTTTAATCCATGCTTTATGATGCTATAATCACCAAATGACAGCCCACTGGCCATCTCTACATATAAATGTCCAAACCAAAAGGAAAAGAAACAGATTAGTAAATAATATACATTATAAAAAAAAAGGTAAAGCAAAGGTAAATCAATGCATGGAGCCCACGAGTTCTCAACTAGTAATACCGCATACATCAATTTCTTCGTAATCTTTTGCAGACAAGCAACAATTAAAAGCTAGCCCCATCAGCTGCATCATATGTTTATGCAACCTTACGCAGTACAAAGCCAAGGAGATAACATAATCATATACCGCTTCACTAATCAAACGAAAGCGTACGTACGTACATACGCACGTAGGAGCGGGGAGAAAAATACGAATACGTACACCAAGCATGTACTCTATCTACGCCGTACCCGGTACAAATACACGTACTACTACAGAAAGGCTAATACTAGACGGCAAATCACGACGGTTTTATAAAACCGTCATGCGATGTATAGTAATATAGACGGTTTTAATTTGAACACCGCCTGTGTTGGTGGCGTCGGCGAAAAAAAGTATCACAGACGGTTCATACCTATGAACTGCTCGGATACTTTATTATCACGACGATCCGTGACAATAACCGCTCGTGATATCCCAAATTATCACAAAGCGGTTTGTTACTAAACACCGCTCGTGATAAGATAATTCACGACGGTTTTAGTAAAACCCGTCTGTGATAATCCCATCTCACCGATAATTGGTGTGTAATAGTCACATGTCACCAATAATTGGCGATACACGTGATTTCGATCTCACCCGCTCTATTCTCTCCACATCGAATGGCCGGCACCGCCTCCTCCCACGGCCAGGCCCTTATTAATAACTCCCCATCAACCTTTCCACCGGTACTAGTCACGCGTGAGTTCATCCACTAGCTAGCTTATGCGCATATCTCCTCCGCCGTGAGCTAGCATTTCATCGCGCACGTCCGGTTCATACTAAAGAACACACTCTTGCCGTAAGTGTCGTAAGTGTGTCTTGTTTAGTGTGGACCGTCGTGCAACCTAAGGGTTTGTTAGCTTGTCATCCCGTAATAGATCGATCCGAATGTGTTGTTGAGTTTTGTGCTTGCCTCAGATTTGCATGTTCCTCGACGATGCCGACTCATCGTCGAGATGTGATGTCCACTCCGACAATCCTTCTTTTTGCAAAATTCAAGGCATTTTATTACAAAGTTCAAAAGATATTAGATTCTTGGTGAGCGATAGATCGACATGAGCTTCTCGGAAGACGACTATCCATCCGCCTCTTCCCACTTCTTTTCTTGTGGGAGAATCCCACTCAATTCTCCCACAAGAAAAGAAGTGGAAGAGGCGATGGATAGTCGCCACCGGAGAAGTCGCATGTCGATCTACCGCTCACCAAGAACTGAAATGTCTTTTTTGAACTTTGTAGGTGGGACCCACATGTCGACGGATTTAATAGAAATAGCTCGACCTCGTGCGCCGCGTGAGCGGGGCTCGAACGCCGAGGAGCGGGGGAGAGATCGCACCGATAGCCGTGTGGTTCACCTTGTTGCTTACTCTATAAGGGTAATAATCCCTTGAGATATCTCGCAGGGCGGAACTATCACGCACGGTTGTTACTTATGAACCGCTCAGGATATTTAGTATCACGCACGGTTTTTATTACAAACCGTCTGTGATAATCGCCCCTTTGAGATATCTCGATGGCGAGGACCTATCACGCACGGTTGTTACTTATGAACCGCTCAGGATATTTAGTATCACGACGGTTTTTATTACAAACCGCTCAGGATAATCTGAATTATCACGCACGGTTTGTAATAAAAACCGTCTCATCATAATTCAAATTTGTAGACACAGGGGATCGAAATAAAAGACAATTTTATTAATATCAAGTGGAGGGAGATTTATTACAAATGTCGCAGATAAAGCATTTCGATTCTAATCTTCCGGGCTTCAGACGCTTCTTCGCTTTTGGGAGTTGGAGGAGGGCTCACGAGTTCTCGAACGCCGCTAACATTGACGTTGTCCTCAAGACCTCCTCCTCCAATACCGGCAAACGCCAACAGACGTCATTATCTCGTAGAGGATAGCATGGTATGATTCTCGAATCGCTCGATCTAATTGATCGGCAATGCTATCCATCGCCTTATGCAAAGGCGACAACCGCTTCGCTTTGGCGCACGTTGTATAGTAGAACGAGGGTAATGGTCGCTTCCTGCCTTGAGTCAGCAGCGAGACGCCCGCCGACGGCGGATGGTCGTATGAAATGATTTGATGGAAGACAGCTGGGGAAGGAGAGGAGGGCGTGACCGCAGAAGCGACTCAGTCAGGAATTGCTCGCCGCTTGTGTAAGATTGCGGCGAACAATTCACGATGAAGAGAAGAGAGGAAGGAGATTATCGGTTGAACAAGAGACATTTTAATGAAATAGACAAGACGCATGATGAAGAGAGGTAGTAAGAATGTATGAGAGGACACAAGACGCATGTAGAAGAACTCATGCGCGATATATAACCTTCAAAGACGACGGTTCAGATACCAAAGAGACACTTCAGATAACGGGAGATACGCACGAAACACAAGAGATACGCTCGACTTTTCATTATCATAGTTGTTATCGCAGACGGTTTTAATAAACAACCGCTCGTGTTGTCAACGCCGCAGACGGTTTTGAATAAACAATCGTTCAGGAAAGTCGGTTATCACGCACGGTTGTTTATTCAAAACCGCTCGCGATAACCAGCTTTTCATAGACGTGTTTTAATATAAAACCGTCGGAATGATCACGCACGGTTTGCAATAAAACCCGCTTGGTGATAATGCCACAAGCATTTAATGCGCCGCCAGCCGCCTGCCTTCATTTCGATCCAGATCAGAGCCATCACAAGCACTCGAGCCTAGGCGATTTGAGGCCGCTTATTTTGGTGGAAGAGGCGTAGATTGAGCTTGAAGATTCATTCAATTCATACTTTCTCGCCGTGGCTAGCTCTAGATCGATATGGTTAGTAAGATGTACCATTTTTCTTTAATTGCATTACAATTTAGATTTAAGTAATTGGTGAGTGTTATTGAAGATGGTTAATTTGTAAAATTGTTGGTTATATAATAGTCGTTGTGTTTATAATATGATTTGAGCTAGCAAATTAAACCTCAATATAATACATGTGGCCGGTATATATGTAGTAGTAATTAGTTGCTAATTTTAATACTAAGTTGTTATGTATGTACGTAACGAGGACCAAGTCGGATGTATGTCATGAGCCGTGTGAGTGAAGAGTATATTAATGGCGGTCTACTTTTACAAGAGCCGAGGAGGATATGTTGAATAAGGGGTGGAATATATGTATCGTCCATGCTACCGATCATGAATTTAAAGATGTTTAAGAACCGAGGGCAAATTGAAGCGCACTTGATTCGGAGGGGTTTCAAAAAGGGTTATACGTGTTGGACCAACCATGGCGAAGTGAATGATCATATGTCACGGATGACATCGCGGTGAAGTGAATGATATGTCACGATGACATCGCGGTGAAGTGAATGACATGGCGCCGATGATGTCGATTGTGGTTCGGATACGGATAGGTTGCACGATGACAACTGACTCGATGCTTCGCGATGTAGAAGAGAATTATGATGAGAGAGTATGTTAAATTCGTGGCTTGATGGAGGACCTGAGAAACCTTTGTTCACGTGTTGCGTGTCAGTACACGAGGTTGCTCACCGTGCTTGAACTGTTGAAATTAAAGGCAAGCAACAATTGGACCGACAAAGTTTCACTACTACTGGGTCTTTTAGCGACATGCTTCCGGAGGAAATGAGTTGCCTAAAACCACGATAAAGCCAAGAAGGTCCTTTGTCCATTGGGAATTGAAGTAGAAAGAATACATGCATGTCCGAACGATCGTATCCTGCATCAGAAAGAGTATGAAAACATGCATGTATGTCCGTGCAACGATCCCGATACAAACGTAACAATCAATCGATGACTACGAGGGAACAGAGGTGAAGAAAGGACCTCCGGTAAGGTGGCATGGTATTTTCCTATAATTCCCGCTTGAAAAGGTTTTTGCAAATCCAAAGGAGGCAAATTGTCTGCTGGCACCCTGAGGAGCGCAAGAAAGATGGAATGCTAAGACACCTTGTCGATTCCGCCCAATGGAGAAACATCGATAGGAGTTTTGCGACTTCGTGCGTAACCAAGGAATATAAGGTTCTGATCGAGTACGATGGAATGAATCCTTTCTGTAGCATGAGCAACCGACATAGCACATGGCCCGTGACTCTCTCAAGATCTATAACCTTCCTCCTTGGTTGTGTATGAAGCTAAAGTATATTTTGTCGTCGATACTTATCCAAGGGCCAAAGCAACCTGGAATGATATTGATGTGTACCTAGCACCATTGGTGGAAGATCTAAAAGTACTATGGAACGAAGGGGTACAGTATGGGATGCGATAAACGAGAGAACTTCACTTTGCGCCTTTATTGTTCTCGCACCATAAATGATTATCCTGCCTTGCTAACCTATCGGCCAAAGTACGAAAGGTGCCAAAGCTTGTACTCACTGCTTAGATGGTACCGAGAGTGTGTGGTCGAAACACTCACGCAAAACCGCTCTACATGCGCCACCGCTTGTTCTTCCTGAGGGCTCACCCATACCGCAAGATGAAGAAACAATTTGACTGGAGAGAAGGAAGACTGTTCAGCTCCAAGACATTTAAAGGAAAAGAGGTTTATAATATGGTTAAGGATTTAGATGTTGTCCCTGAAGGGACGCAAATTGAGGGCTCGTGAGAAAACACCGGAAGAAGAGATCAATATTTTGGGACTTACCTTATTGGGAGTACCTAGATGTTCGACATCGCATCGACGCCATGCACGAGAAAAAATGTATGTGACAAATTGATTGGTCTCTTATCAACATTCGTGATAAAACAAAGGACTCGCCAATGCACGGCTTGACTTGGCCGAAATGGACATCGTGCCCGAGTTAGCACCGACATGCAATGACAATAGACGAACATACCTTCCCCCGCGTGTTACATCGTCTAAGGTGGAGAAAATGAATCGTGCTGCTTGCATGGTGTCAAAGTTCCGTCTCGTTACTCCGCAACGCCAAGAAACTTGTCATGTGTCGATGACATAGATGCTCCCTATTGCAATTAGAAATATTTTACCGATTAGAGTCCGAGAGACAATTATGAGGCTATGTTATTTTTTAACACAATTGCTCGTAAGGTCATCGATCCCGAAGGACTAGATGCTCGCAATACGATGTGGTGATGACTCTATGTCATCTTGAAATGTATTTCCTCCTTCGCTTTTCGATATCATGGTCCATCTCATTGTTCACCTTGTGTGGGAGATAAAATGTGTGGGCTCAGATTCCCACGTAGCATGTACCCATTTGAGAGGTTCATGGAATTCTCAAGTCCCACGTGCGGAATCGTTTCTCCGCGAGGGCAAGATCGTCAAGGTTATGCAAGTGAAGAGGTCATTGAGTTTTGTGTCGATTATATGGCTCGATTCAACCGATAGGTGTGCCTCAATCTCGCCATGAGGGAGGTCAAGGGTATCTAACTATCGAAGGAAATCAATCACCCAGATATGGACGCCAGATACTCAAGCCTATTTCACGCCTTGCAACACATGATCGGTGGCGCTTATGTTGACCAAAGACAAGGATGTGCTTCGCAATGTAATCCGGAGCGCCGATGTTTGGATCATGAGGCAACACAACACTCGGCTCAACCAATGGTTGAAGGACCAAATCGCTAGGAGCTCGCAGTGAGTTGTTGACATGGTTGGCAAAAGGACCAACATTTACGCCAGACATGGCAAGGGTATGATATAAATGGGTATACATTCTATACACAGATCGGATGTAAAGAGCACTAACTGTATCAGCGGTGTCCGTGATAGATGCTGCTCAAGATCGATGGGTTGAGAAGCTCGTACTATGGATTCATAGAAGAGATTTGGGAGCTTGACCACGTGCTTTTCAAGATCCCCTTATTTCACGCCGCTGGGTGCATCCGCCACGTGAAGGTTGACAAGTACGGTGTCACTACCGTGGACCTCCAACGTGTCCTGTACAAAGACGAACCATTCGTATCGCCAATCAAGTTGTTCAAGTTTTCTATGTAACCTAATTCTATAAATAAGAAACGACATGTAGTTCTTCATGGAAAAGGAGAATTGTCGGAGTAGAGAATGTAGTGGACGAGGAAGAATACAATCAATTTGACGAGTTACCTCCTTTTGAAATGGCATAGGGTCGACGATGAACAACGTGATTTAAACTAGTTACGCACGCACCGATCATCATGAAGGGCTAATTTTTAAAGGAACTAAGCAAGTGGATTGAGTCATACACCCAATTGTTCAAAATGTGTGATATTTAGGTGAATGTTGAAATGACAATTCATGTATGTGATGTATATGTGAATTTGCATTTATGTATATAACAATGCATGTATGTGATGTATATGTGAATTGATGTTTATCCGAGAAAATGTGTATGAATGTCGGTAGGTGATGTTGATGAATGCCGGTAGGTGATGTTGATGAATGCCGGTTGGTAACTACAGTTTAGTTATCACTGCATTTGTTCTAATTAATAACCGCCTCGTGATAATATATCACGACGGTTAACAATTGAGAACCGCTCATATCAATTGAGAACCGCGCAACCCCTCAAAAGAAAAAATCACACTATAGGGTGAGATAAACCGAGCGGCGGTTGGCTACCGCCGCCACTCCTTCCCGCCCTCGGTCGCGCTCGAGCCCCGCCACGCAGCACCGAGGTTGAGCCTTTCTTTTATTTTTGAGACCGACCGGTGGCCCCACTGTCGAACAACATATCACGCACGGTTCTCACCACAACCTTCGTGATATATATTATTACGCACGGTTATTAGTTTACAACCGCTCGTGATACTGCCCTTATATAACCCCACGCGCACTTCACTAGGGTTAGTCGCCCAGCGATCCCGATCGAGCCCATCGCCCGCCGCCGCCGCCGTGCCTCCGACCCCGCCGCCGCCGCGGAACCCCGCCGCCGCCGCCCTTTCGCCGCCATCGCTGCCCTCCTCCTCGCCCCGCCGGGCGCCGCCGCCCTTTCGCCGCCGCCGCCCTCCCCTGCCTCGCCCCGCCGCCGCCGTGGAACCCCTGCCGCCGCCCTCCTCCTCGGCCTGCCGCCGCCGCGAACCCCGCCGCCGCCCTCCTCGCGGCCCGCCGCCGCCGCTGAACCCCGCCGCCCACCTCCTCACCGCCTCTCGCTACTTCTACTCCTTCTGCTGAATCCATTCCCCATCTCCGCTATCGCTCACTTCACTTCACTTCACCGTTGTACTGAAGGACATAGATTGCTTGTGGGATCGGTTGTTGCTCTATGATGATTAAAATCTTATGCTGAGATTGGAGGATTTAATCTTTGAGCTCTAATTATTGTCACTTGTTGTCTTTTGATTCATGCTTATATCATGCAACTATTGTTAATCGTGAGCTTTGAAGAATATATTATCTGTCACTTGTTGTCTTTTAATTACTGTCACTTGTTGTCTTTTAATTACTGTCACTTGTTGTCTTTAAATTATCTGTCACTTGTTGTCTTTTAATTACTGTCACTTGTGTCTTTTGATTCTCGTCATTGGTAGAATATGTGCTATATCTTGAATGATTTGTTCACTCATATGATTACATTTTCATTATGATTTGTATATATGGATTGATGTCATTGGTGTGCTTATATAATTATAGAGGAATTATATTTATGCTTATATCGCAAATTTTTATCCTAATAGACCCACAAATTGTCGAATAGCAACATGTCATCCGCGATTCTTCAACATCATCGCGGAGGCGCCCGCCCAAAATCAAGACGCCAAGGAAGAGGGCTATCAAAGAAGCTCGAGGGACGATTTACCATCACACAAGTCGATGATCGGGGTCCCTCTTTCTCCCAAAGCAAGAAGTTTATGGAGAAGAACGATCGAATAGTTGCACGACAACGAATTGAAATCACATTCGATTCGTGGAAGAGCGTGCTCGCGACTTAAACGTGAGTCGGTGATGTAAATTTTGGCATCGCTCGAGATCCCGAAGAACACCAAGATGCCGTGCAACCGACAAGCCTTGCTAGGGGCATGCAAAGCATGGAAGAACTTCAAGAGCACGCTTATCAAGGACTACGTGGAGAAGGACGAAACACCTTTCAAATATACCCATTCCGGAACCACAATGGGAAGAGTTCAAGGCGATGAAGACAACCAAGAGTTCAAAAGTACAAGGCGGCGCACAAGGCCCTCCAGCAAAAACACACACCCCACGTACTTGGCATACTGGGTATGCGGTAAAATCCCGCAGCGGAGGAGGGAGGACGAACAGTACCAAGACATCGCCCGCCATTTGTTAATATCCCGATGACCGCCGAAATTGATTAGAGCAAGGTCATCTACAACGACATCGGGGATGTTTTTCAAACCCCGCACCAGCAAGTGTCTCGGCATTGGTAAGATATCGATCGAACCACGTAGCTTGTAATTACTCCACAACTGCACGGTGAAATGACATGTCGTGCTCTTGCGAAGCGTTGATTGTTGAATCTTCCTGTGGGTCATTCCATGGAACAAGGAGAAGGATATACTCTCCGCCCCGGGAAACAAGGAGCACCCGGTCGCACGAGAGGCCTTGGGCTTTACGCCCATGGAAACATGAGCCAAGATGACCAAATGTATCGGTCAGAAGAGAAACAAAGCCGAGCGTGACGCACGGCCGAGAAGAGCTCAAGGCTACCTAAGAGAGGAGATAATGGGTGATCCGCCGATAAAATCGTAGATGAGGTGCGGAAATGCATTTAAAATCAGCAGCCGCCCGCCCCTATGCTAGCTAGCCCGCACAACCATCCGAGTAGTTGCGCGTCCAATCCGACGCAAACCGAGGCCGATTTTCTGTGGACGACATCCTCGGTAATAATTATTATCTCGAATGCTTGCTCCATTGATAGGCCTATTCGATGAGCTAATTACAGATCGTTATGTAGGAGCCACGGCGTGTGCTCCAAGTGAGATATGCCTCCGCTCCTTGTACGCGCTAGCCGTGCATATCGACCGTATCGGGGCCGTGGTGCACGGTCAAGCTTTAGCGCCAGTTTCGCAAAGTTCATGTGGATGGTGTGCATGTTAATTTTGAGGTCGCCCCGCCATCAAGCCGCCCAACGACGAGATCGTGGTTCTAGGGCGTGCCATTGGAACATTCATCCAAAGGCCTAAAAGCGACATCTCCCCGAGGCTTCTTCACCGTGGCGTGACTCAGATCTACAGCACCGGTGCCATCTCCACCGCAAGACTTGTCTCCACCACCGCTAGTCGCACCGGTGCTATCTCCACAGTGCTCTTCTCGCCAGAGCAACTTGCCCCATTGCTACCTTTAAAGTCGACTCACCGAAGTCGACCCACACCGAGGCGTTAAGGCGGCAAGGGCAAAGCACGAAGACCAATGATGATATTGGCCCGCACTGCCATTGGGTCCGTAAATTGCGTGCTTGGCAGCCGTTGCTCGAGAAAAGGGCCTCCAACACCTACCAATTAGTTGCCGAATTGCACAAGTGGTACATGGAATACCCAATCACCGAGGGCTAACGGAGATCGTGTATCATCACCAAATTCGCTGGAGCATTTCCATCACAATTTTCAAGACGGTGTCTTCGTGGTCGCCGAGGACTTATTCGATCTTTTCACGCCAACGCCTCGACGCCTCACTCATTCGATGTCGGACCGTAAGTGTGCACAATCACGCCTCCGCTCATGTCATACCGATAAATGCCATATATAATTTGTTGCTTTCGTGTGTATATGTAGACACGCATGACTAAAGCTAGAACATCCCACCATCATCGGTTGGTTTCTTGACCCACACATGGTCGCCAGTATACCATCGACGAGGATATGTCCGCCGTCGAGAGGTACATTGCATCGTGGCTGCGGGCTCAACACAATAAGGATTATATACTTATGCCCTACAATCAAAACTTTCATTGGATTTCAATAGTCATTGTACCAAAATGGAACAAGGTATATTACCTTGATTCCTTAAGTAAGAATAAATGGACTTCACAGTTGTCGCCCAAGTAATCGATAGGTAAGTTTATTTTCCATACATACCTATATTGTACTTTTCTTTCATTCCGATTGACTAAGGTTAACTTTTTGAATCACGAGGGCGCTCGCGATGTACGCTGAAATGGGGTGTCTCAAGCAAGGCCAAAGGCCCGAGACATACTCAGATTTTAAGGTATTCGCTATTACACATTAATTAATCCTATGCAGCAGTCAGACAATGCCTCTTGAATTATTGCTCATTCTATTTTGCAAAGCCACCAAAGCAATCACGGGCAACACATGTGGATTCTATGTTTGCCACCATATGGACCTACTCCTCGATTCCTCGAGGATCACCAATTCCAAGGTTTATCAATCTTTCCATATTTACTTCATACTTATCACGTTACATATATACGCATATTCATATCCCTATCCACAGTCGTGTACATCCCGTCAACCGCATTGGAACAGCCCGATATTTCACGAATTCGAGGAGAGTTGGCGTACTTTTGGTGGCTCAAGTCATAAAGTCGAAGGACAGCCCACATGCACCATGAATTTTTATTGCATTGTAATGCAAAGGTAATGGATATTTTATTTCAATTCAATTGATTCATTTAAGTGGATACTTTATGTTTGTGAATGAAATGTGATGTGTATTGGATGTTTATGGATGCCTTATATACTTGTTCATCTGCTTGTTTCAGAGGGCATGGCTAGCATTTCCTGAGGCTAGCCAATAAATAGGAATAGATTTAGGGGTAGAAGGAATATCACAGACGGTTTTTAACTAAAAAACGTCTGTGATATCTGATAATCCCAGACGGTTTTTAATTAAAAATCGCTCGCGATTATCATAACCCGACGGTTTTAACTAAAACCGCTCGTGATATCGACATCCCGCACGGTTTTAGTTAAAACCGCTCGATTATTCGATATCACGACGGTTTTAGTTAAAACCGCTCAGGTACATGATAATCACGTAAGATTTTAATTAAAACCGCTCGATTATCGATATCACGACGCTTTTTAGTTAAAACCGCTCGCGATTATCACCATATCACGACGGTTTTAGTAAAACCCGTCGTGATTTTGAGCTATCACGACGGTTGAAAACCGCCCGTGATGACCTCGACATCATCGACCCATAAATTGAGGCGGTTCGCAAAACCGCTCGTGATGACGTTTTTGAACCGCCCGTGATGACCGTCCCGTAGTATATAGCTCTAGCTCTCCCTCTTGAACAGTAGCGAGCACACGCATACGTGACACGCACGCGCACACGTAGACCGTATATATTTTACTAGTACAAATGGCTTCCGGCGCCGTGAGCGCAGCGTGCTCGTCGCACGCATGCACGCCCAGCTCGCCACAGTGCATAAGCGCTACGCATCGCGCACACCGTCTCGACGGCGAACCGGCTACCGGCAGACGGCAGTCACGCTGTTGTGCCACAAGGCGGCAAGCGTTGCTCTGAGATCATTCGAGGATTTCGAGCGGCGCAGCAGGCGTGGCGAGTGAATCAGCGAACGAGGCAACGAGCGAAGGTTCACGTCCACCGCCACAGGGTATGCCGGGGCCCACCCGGCATACCCTGTGGGTCCGCCACTGAGTATAGCTTGACTATCATTTCTTGTTTAGGAGGATGACAGACTTGTTATGCGCTTATATGTGGTCAATCAGGCAGCGGCTTGCTGACTACTGAACTGACAGATATTTAGTCTAGCTACTCTTCATTTGTTTGCACACCTACGATACATGCATGTGGGAATAATATTTCTGTTACCGAGTACGAATTCAAGTTCTTGGATCTGCATGTTTCTGCCATTGTATCTGTGTTGAGATTTGGTTATCATGTATTGCAGCCATGGCCTCTATTTGGTGATATCAAGTTGCACTGAATTTGGTACTTTACCTTTCTCTAGCTAAGGTTCAGATATGAACCTAAGCATGAATACGCTGCAAGACGACACGTTGGTGAGTGCTGCAACCAACTCCTGCAAGGACTTAAGTACTATGCTCAAATTCAGGCCATTTTGTATAATGTTCAGACTGTCGAAGGAGTATAAATTTGTGACAAGGTGGCTGGGCTATGATATTTGTCAAAGGCTGAATACATGGCACAACAACCTAGCTGGTGTGATGACACAACTTGGAATGCTATGACTGATGAATGGTGCCATCCAGATTGGAAGAAAAAAATCTGAGACGAATCGAGCCAATTGCTACAACAGTAGATACAAACCTCACAAAGGAGGGTCCAACTCTATTGCTACGATACCAAAAGCTGGTGACTCACTAAACTTTTGTTCATTATGTAATGGACTCCTTGTGTATGCATTTAAATTGATATTGTTGTAGAGGTGACCCCCACCTAAACCCAACCGGCCTGCTAGAAAGCTTTAAGGCCCAAAATTGGATATGTACACGACGTATATACCCCTATAGGGTATTTGGGTGCAAGGGTATAGTTGTAAACGCCCCCCATGTAAATCAGATATATATATGGAATCCAACCTGTGGAAAACCCTAGAAGCATTGTTCACCTAACTCTCCACTACCATTTCTCTCTCTTTGGTCTCAGAGCCACAGCAGTTAGCGTCGTCCGTGGGGAGGACAAGAGCAAGCCTTAAGATCTGAAGAAGGATGGCACCAAGGAAAACTTCATCATCGGCGGCGAAGAAGAAGGGAAACACGACGGAGTCCCGCGTCAACACCAGGGCCTCGGCGTCAGCAGCAGCGGGCACGGACGACGACACGGCCGCCGCGAGCGTCCACGCCCGTAACGCGGCGATCGACCCTGCTACCGCTGGCACGACGACGGGCACCATTCCGCGCGCAATGATCAACCCCGCTACTGCTGGCACGACGACCGACACCACCGCCAACGTTGCGGGAGTAGCGGTTCCAGCGGTAACGCTGGCCTCATCGCTGACCCCGGAGCCCACCGCGCCGGCGCATCGGGTAGCCCGGGAGAGCAGGCCGTGGTCCCCACGCCCCCGTCGGCACGACCAGGTGCGTCGACGGCCCCGCCGCACTAACGGCCGAGAGCGCTCACGACAACCATCGGCATGCTCCAAAGCAGAGCTAGCGGACCTCCGAGAGTCGTGGCGAGATATGCAAGAGGCTCGAGTCGGCAGACTCCCGGTGGTCACACGAGCTCACGCCGAGCGGTTGATTGGCGACGCCCCCCGCCCAACAAGGCGTCCGCGGCGACGCCAGCGCACTCGAGTCCCCACTCTCGGCGGGCTCGCAGCAGTCGGCATGGCCGAGGACTTCAAGTTCCCTAGCGCCATCGAGCCATACAAAGCGACACGGACCCCGGAGTTCGTGCGGCGTGTACGAGACCGCCATCGAAGCCGCAGCGAGACAACACCACCAAGGCGACGGGGCTACCCCTCGCGTTACAAGGAGTGGCGCTCTCTTGGTTTTTCACCATCGAGCGAAACTCCGTTTACGCATGGGAACAGATCCGCGACCGCCTATGCAACAACTTCCAGGGAAACTACATTGAGCGTGTCAACGCGAATCAGCTATTCGCAGTCAAGCAGAAACCCATGGAGAAGCTCCGGGAATACTTCAAGCACTTCGCGAAAGTGCGCTGTCAGGTCAAGGACGTCAACGAGACAACCATATCAACACAGCTGTATAGGGCCTTCGCCTGGGGCCGCTGGCCGAGTACAACGCGCGAAAGCCAATCAAAACGGTGCTCAATCTCTTCGACAAGATGGAAGAGTATGTGTGGGCAGAGGAAGACGCACGAAGGCGACGATTCCCCTGGACATGGCGATGATGGACCCCGCAGGAGGTCGCCGAGAGGCAAGCACAAGCCCACGCGCAACCAGCGCCGCCCCCAAAAGACTCGTCATGACCTCGACGTGGTGGGTGCCCCTTGGGACTCCCCTGCGTTCCGCGATAGGGGTTGGGGCAGCCGGCAGAGGGGCGTTTCAGGATTGTGACGACCCGCGTCATTACCGCGGGGTAATAACGCGGGGCAACGGATTATTACTCGTTTTAGCCGATAAAACATCGCTCTAACGAATAATAATCCAATCAGAGTGTTGCAACAGAACAATAATTAGAGACAACAAGATATTACAAAAATATCGCTACGCAGGGCTAAAATTTCTTACCAAGCCTCAAGGGCTAGAATATCCTGTTCTTCACTCAATCTTCACATGGGATGTCCGCCTTGTACCCATTGTAATCCGAGTTCACGGTATTTCACCCAAGCTAAACTGACATATTCCTAAGCAAGGGGGATAATAGCAAGGGTGAGTATGTATACTCAAGAAGCGTTATTAGCAAAATGCACAAAATGCTCATTTCCACACTCTTAGGAATATCAATCCCTATTCTCAATTTCTGGCTCAATCTTAGCCTCTTTTCCTTCCTTATTTTCTTTCCAATGGCATATAGAAAATAAGGTTTGTTGGTTTTGAAAGAACTCCAATTTATTATTTTAGAAAACTACTGAGCATTCGCATGAACAGCAAAAACCCCCATAAATTTTCGTAATTCCCCTTTCCCGGAGACAGGCATGAATTCATGATTTGGTAAGCATTGCAAGCTTATATCACTTTACCCATCACCACTCGATCCTGCTATGCCTAGATCTCCGTATTTCCTTAGATGCGGTGCCCGATCGTAACAAGACGCTTGCATCTATCTCGAATTATATCTCCACCCGCTACTCACAAATGGCACCTGGGCGGTAACACCCTCATGCACTCCACCGAAGCGACATTAACTGTTGGTCGGGTGGTTTCGACCTCACCCAACACCCAATCACAGAATATATCGCCTGCACTCGTTCTTGAATATACCGACCGCCTTGGGTTCTTGCGATCCGCCTCCCCACTTCGGCCCACGTGCAGCCTACGGGTTCTCACATGCACAGGATCCCCACTCCGCATCGGTCCGGCTCTTGTGGGTTCCTCCCATAAATAATACTTACCCATGTGGAGAATGTAATACCTCAATAGAGCTACTAGTCTGTCCGCCCACAAACGGAATGTTGGTTGATACGGTTTAGTACGGTCTGTTCACACGGAAGAAGTTTGTAATTCCTTATATTCTATTCTTATGCAGAGGTCTCAACCTGCCCCTTGTCACCTGCCCTGGCAACCTCTGCCCACCTTCTTAATTAACTCAAGTGGCCAACTGCTCCATCAGTTGCCATCTATTTCCTTTTTCTTATCTCTTATAACCATTGCTTGATTTAAATACCTTTTATTTCTTTCATGCAAGGTGATACTAGATTAATACAAAATACTTGTTTTACTAATATAATCAAGACTTGATCAAAGGAATGCTTGCCCGGACTTTAACCATATATTGGATTCAAGTAGGATCTGTGAAATCCCTCCCATGGCTTGGATTGTCGCCTGCAATTAAATACGTCGGCTACGACTTAATTTACAGAACATAATAAAATACGAGGTATCGATGTGCTTATGCTCCTAATGTAAGACTTTGCTCAAATTAACCTAATCGCGTAATTGAGGTTAATTTCAGACACTACTAGTTGTTCAACATCATCGCACTAACATCATGAGATACTACCGATTTAGCGATATGCTCGGTGTTTTGTTGGTTCCTAGCAATACTTTTGATTGAACAAAATTAATTAAATGTATGTATAATTATAATGGCTAACATTAATCCTCGCCGATCTTGTGCATGCAATTATACCGCTTAATTCCTCCTAGGTGCGTATCTATTCACCTCTCTAATTCATTTTAGGTCTTAGGGTTGTTTAAATAAATTCTTTCTTCTTGGTACCGATGCTTTTCTCACATTTAGCATGCGTGATGAGTTAAATTATAAATCCAAAAGAAAATAGTTCTTAATTAATCAATTACTTAATTCCTTAATTAAGCTATACTCAGGTGTCCTTAGGGGATTCATAAATTCTACTTTAGTCATTTGCATATTTTTACAGCTTAACTGCTATTTAAATCCGGTACAATTTTAATGGCTACTCGTAATCTTACTTGACGAGTACTACTATAATTCTGCATGCTATTCTAACTGTCAGAAACAATTTTAAGTCTTCTGATAGCTATGAATTTATTCTAATAGTTCAGAATACTTATTAGTGGATTTCTATAGTTTATAATTGGCTAATAAAATTAATTGAGCACTTACATGCACAATGGAGGGATCTAAATGATATTATGACAATTTACTTTGCATGTATGCAATATCCAAATATGGGCATCATTTAATTTATTTTAGATAACCAAGAATGTTCATTAGGGAGGTTCTGCAATTTAACACAATTTAGGTTAATTAGATATTCAATTATAACCTGGAATAATTTAACCGGCAATGCATCGCTTAAACTGCACTGCCACGCTTTTATTCTATAGATGGCAATTCATTTATTCTAATTATCACAAATACTAATTAATAGTTTTCGATCGCTTAGATGGACTTAATCGAACTATTTATGATTTAAATTCGCTACCAAAAAGGTCTAAGACAGCTGTCCCTTAATTTAATCCGTACGCATATAAGTTTAGTCAACTAGCATCTTTTAAATCGTTGGACTGCAGTTAGTTTGTCCTAATACTCCAAAGTAGTCAGGGGTGGATTTCTATAATTTAACTGCTATTAACTAAATTGTTTGAGTAATTAAATATACCATGGAATGGTCTAATGACGATACACAAATTTAATGCATATGCGCACCAGCTTTAGTCCATTGACGATAATACATTTATTATAAGAACTTGAGAAATATTCTATGTTTATACAACTTAATTTATGGCGTCGAACAAATGCTATGGTTTAAGAAATTAGATGAATCCTACTAAATGTGCTTGCCGGTTTTCTAATTTGTCAGTTTGCTTATAATCGGCTCCTAGGGTTCCTTATTGCTTTGAATTGGTTATTTGACACTTGTTATTGATCATGTTATTTATATGCGTGAAAGTCTAAGAATATTATACTAACACCAAGGATTTTACTAGATTTCAGGTAGTTTCTAAAAGAATTTCTATCACAATGTTACGGCTATTATTCTAGTCTTTTATTAGTTTATTTAATTGCGATAACTCGTTTATGATCAGTTTTTACGAAGCCCAATTACAAGTATCTCTAAATTTCATCAAGTCTAGTCTATAATCTTTTATTTTACTTAATTTATTTTCTTTTCTCTTTTTGTTTTTCTCTTTCTTTTCCTCTCCGCCCGTCCCCTTTTCTTGCGTCTTCCGCCGACGCCTGCTTCTCCCCGCCTCTCTCTCTACCGCTCTACCCGCCCGGCCGGATCCGCCTGCGCGCTGCTCTCACCCTTGATGCCGCCGCTGGACCCCTCGGTCCCGACTCTCGGCCTGCGCCTCCTCCCTCGGTTCGGCTTCAAACCGCCGACATCGTCCTCCAGCGCCGCGGCTTCTCGCCGGGGCGCCTCCCGTGGTCAATCGAGCCTCCACGCCTCGGCTCCCTCACGCCTCCTACTCCGCCTCGCCGCCCGCACCTCAGCGCCATTACCAGAACCCTAGGTTATCCTAGGTTTGGGGCTTTTGCCCGTCGGCCCCGATTTGCGCTTCCTCCTCCATCTAGACTCAATTCTTCTACTCCCTCCCCCTCTATTTCTTCGATTTGATTCTAGATTTTAATTTGTCTACTGTGATTTTTGGGATCTACTCGAGGGTGGTCCAGCGGGGCTCGAGGTCATGCCATGCGCCGGGGGAGCATGCCATGGCTGTCGGGTCTTGGCGTCCCACCCACACCATGATGGCTCTATGTGATGGTTTCATGGTTGCTAGTGGTGCTAGTTGACAACGAATGGTGGCTTGCTATGTGTGGCATGCAAGATTTACTATTACGGTTGATGTTAATATTATGGGTGATCGTGGGCTACCTTTCTTTGGTTGATTTGGGTTCTTTGTGGAAGTAATCGGGGTTGCTTGTGGCCGCCGCTCTCTCGGTGATGTGGGCGTCGCTGGTGGTGACCTCCTCCTCCTAGGGCCGACGGTCTCGGGCTCGTGGTCCGACTTCTGCCGCCGCCTCTCTGCCGCTCGCTTTGGCCTTCGCCTTGTGGTCTCGCTTGCCTCGGGTCAACCCGCCAGTGCCGCCCCGGTGGTCGGCTCTGTCTGCATTGCCGGTTCTTGCTTGGGGAAGATGGTGGTCGCCGTCTTGCTTCCGCCTTGCTCCTGGTTGACTTGTCCCAAGGTTGTCTTGCGGTGGCCGGTGAGGCTTGGCTGTGGAGTCTGAGGGTTTGGGAATGTGGATGGAGAGGTGTGGCTTCTTTGAGCCGTGGTCTTCTCTCCTTCCCTTTGCTCTCGGCTGGTTTGGGGAAATGAGAACAAGTAGCGATGGCTTGCTCGCCGTGATATTTCTTTGCTCTCTGTTGGTGTGTGGAATATCTAGGTGGTGGCGGTCTTTGTCATAGTTGTGTTGTCTTTGGTGGCCAATTGTGATTTGGCTTCTCCCTTGCCTTGGGGTGGTTATGCCCCTCGTGGCTTGCTACCGTGTCCCGTCCCTTACTTGTGACCCTCATCAGGCAGTGGATTGATATTTTTGGGGTCTTCGGCATTTGGCCGGTTGCTATGATGATTGAGCTCAGTAACAGGTTTGTTTATGCCGAATGATGAACCTATGGGCAAGGCCCCCGGACGGTCAGGTACCTCCGTGAACGGATTACCTCGCCCGACTTAACCCTTCGGGCTCTGACGGCAAATTTTCTATTTATTTTCTAACTTCGTTTATTTTTATTTGTTCTTTTGTTCGGTCTTTTTTCGGTATTAAAATAATGGTTCACTCACAAATGGAATAGCGGTGTGGTGGCAGCTCAACGATAGTTTCTAATGTATGAAATGACATGAATGTATTATGGCTTTCTCTTAATATTAATGTATGGATGAGAATGTATGCTACTAGAATGTAATCGCTATTAATCCGGATGCGAATGAATATGTATGAGATGAACTAGGTGTAAATAAAGTTCTGTAATTTCTAATGTTGCAGTTGTGTTGCAATTATCTGAGTTTGTGAGGCAGTCAATTGATTAGGACCGATGACTATAAATTTACAGTAACTTGTATTGTCATTTGAGAGACCATGTGGAGGTCATCCCGTTGTGTATGATAAGTAATTGATATTGTTTTACTAAAAGTCGAGTTTGAGTCGGTTGGTTCGGACCTAGACGTTGCGCGCGAACGGCTCGATCGGACTTGGTCGAACCTAGTCGTTTGGGTTTAGGTTGCATATTCTGATGACTCGACAGGTTTGATCTCTATTTACGCTTTCATGTATCGAGCGGTGCTATTTGACGTGTTTCTTGTCTGTGTGACTGCAAGACGTCGAGACGGAGTCGTGGCGAGACACGAGGGGACCGGACTAGGCGCAGGTGGCGCTGAGGTCAGAACGGTCATGATGTGTCGAAGACGACGTGGACTCGAGGTGGTTGCGGGCGTGCGAGGCAAGGAGCGAAGCTTCCGGGTGCGCGGAGGGCTAAACGGGAATTTCGCAAAAGCGCACAAGCGGGAGCGGGCGCGTTGGATTTAGCGGGCGAACGGCGGCGACCCGTTAGCCAAGGCTATAAATAGAGGAGAGGGGCTGCATGCCTCCTCATGGATTTTAGAGTGGATTAGGGTTTCAATTGAGTCAAAAGAGGCTTTAGAAGTTTGTTTGCTTTTAAGCCTTAGTTGTTGGGGAGAGAGTAGGGGGCAAGGGCTGCCTGGTGGCTCACAATGATGTTGTGAGTTGTGGCCTCACGTAGCTAGCTCTCCTCTCTGTGTGTTCTTGTTCTTGAGATGGAGAGGGAGGTGATGGTTTGAGTTACCATGTAATCATTCCTTTGTATTCAATAGCGTATCGGGACTTCTTTGTGATCCCTGTGTTCAATGGAATGAATCATTTATGAAGATTGTTTGAGTTCTTGCCTCTCTGATATTTTTCCCTTCGATTGCCCCTTTTGGTTGATTCTTGATATTTTGAGTTTTGGTGTTTCCCTTGCGGAGGAGCTGCAAAATGGGTTGCTCTATGATAGAATTGCATTTCTACATCCTCTAATCAGTTAGTTTCATGAGAAAATTGAGTTTAATTTCAGTTCTTGAAATTTGGCTCTCTGTTCATGTTTTGACATTTCTAGGGTTTTGGTGCAAATCTCTTTTCCCTTCATGAGATAGCATGAAATTTGGTATCTAGAGTTCTGAGACTCTTGAGAAGATATCCTCAAAGTTTCATGTCCAAAAGATTAAAGATTGAGGACAAAATTGAATTTTGGTGTTGCCCCTGTAACTTTTCGGTTTATTTCAGTTTTAAGTTCATTTCTCAGTCAAGTTGTTTCTTGTCTGAATCCTCTTCCCCCTGAGATCCTCTTGGCTATTAAGGTTGTAATCCTGCTCTTCTTTCCTGAGAATCATAGCAGTTATGCAATCCTTTTCGGTTTTGGAAATCCCTCTCTGAAATTACTATGCATTGCTGTCTTCGGCCGATTTCTCTGAATTCTGGTTTTTCAGTCATCTTTCTGCAATCAGTTTCTTGAGCATCAGTTTGTGTCTTTTTGCTCTGACTGTTCACAACCAAATATATGCTCCTTAGTCTTCATTCTGCTGTTCGGTTTGTAAAAACCTGAATTCTATCTTGTGAACTGTCTGCAGCTTCTGTTATCTCCTTCGGCTGCTGTTTCATATTTTTACTTCTGGCCGTTAGCTGTATTTACTGAATGCAGTCTCCTCAACCGAATGCAATATGCTGAACTCTCTTTCAGTTTGCAATCTGTAGAGTAACTTCTACTGTTAGCTGCTGATTTCAGCAATCAAAATCAAGATTTCAGTGAAATCAAACTGCTGCAGTATCTCTGCATTTCAACTGCTGCTTTTGCTGTTTTTCTGTCCTGTTTTCAGCATAGCTTTCCTTGCTGTTTTCAGCCAAACTGAGCCAAACGCAGTGCTGATTTTCAGCCAAACTAAAGTGCAGATTTCAGCCAAACTGTGGTACAGATTTTAGCCAAATGCAGTGCAAGTTTCAGCCACAGTCCATGTTCAATTTGTCTCTATTTTCAGCAGCAGCTGTAGGCTCTTTTAATTTCAGTTTTCACTGTTTGTTTTCAGCTGGAGCTGCAGTTTCCTTTGTCTTCATTTGTTTGTTGGCCAGTTTGGTTTTGGCTTCGATGAGTGAATTTCTTCTGTCTTCATAGCCTTTCTAGCTATCGGAGCGTATGTGTGCACTGAATTTCTTGCTTCATAGCTTTTAGCTAACGGAGAAGAAAGTTTGTGTGAATACTTGGGCGATTTTAAAAAGGGCACCATTCACCCCCCTCTATTGCCATTTCCGATCCTACAATTGGTATCAGAGCCGGTTAGCTCTTTTCTATAGATCTTAACCGATGCAGGAGCCATGGCGACGGACAAGTACTCGACCAAGCCCCGATCTTCGATGGGATGGACTATCCCTCTCGAAGAGTCTGGATGGAGACCTACATCCGTGCTCGTGGCTACGCCATCCGCGAAAGGTCAAGGTTCGGTTCTTTGTTCTGCCGATGAGGACATTAATGCCGTAAACATGGGCGACGTTGAGGCAAACGCTAAGGCAAGGAACATCATAACCCGTGGCTCGAGTCGTAGTGAGTTTGACCGATATCTCATCTTCCATCCGCGTTCGATATTTGGGCGACCCTCAATGCTTACCATGAGGGCACCACCCAAATAAAGACCGTATGACAGACAGTTCAAGCGAGATTACAACAAGTTTGAAATGCTCATTGGCGAGTCCTTGATGAGTGTTTTGCGTTTTCACAAGATCTTGAGCAACCTTCGACGGTCGGTCTCACGCACTCGACTCGGACAACGCCGTCGATGCTCACCGCACTCGATCTCGTGTTTGGGAGATGAAAGTGACCACCATCAAAGACACGATGCATCTCTCGACCACGACTCTTAACACGTTGTACTCGCGCCTCAAGACTCACGAGATTGACATTGTCTCGAGGTCAAGTCACGCCGATGGCCTTGGTCACCGATCCCGCTTTCTTCTTCTGGCCCCTCTTCCGATTCGATTGGCGGTTTCTCCTTGCTCTCTCGTGACGAATCGATGATCGAGAGAGCGACTGGATGATCGCTTGGCTCTCCTTGCTCGCAAATTTTCTCATGCTTACAAGAGAAGGAGGGACGGAAGAGAGGAGGACCCGTGATTTGCTTCGAGTGGTGGCCCTAACCACATTCGACAACCGCCCAAGGCGGAGAAGGGCAAGAACGACTACGGTTCGGGCAAGAATGATTGCACCGACAAGAACCGCAACAAGAAGCCTCCACTCGAGACGCAAGGCAAGAAGAAGTTCCGCGACTTTGGGAAGGCCAAGAAGCTTTTCCACCGCGTCCTCGCCGCCTTCGACGACCTCGACCTAACCGAGGTGGAGGGATGGAGCGACGACGACGGACGGGTGATCAAGACCCCAAGGGCGACGACGACTTCTCCCAAGATGTGCTTCATGGCCCTCAAGGGCTTAACCGAGCGACAATGAGTTGTACTCCGACTCGGACGAGGTATGCCCCACCTATGACCACTCAATCATGCTTTTCTTAAGCTAGGTGGATTTCATGCTAGAGCTAAGGCTAGGTGTACTGAGTTAGAGAAGGAAGTAGCTAGATTGTCATGGGAGCTTACTTCACTTATAGCTGTGCCTTGTTAGGAGATATGGAGAAACTAAGGACCTCGCATGATAGTCTGTCCTCGGAACTTGACATAATTAAGGTGGAGAACATTAGTCTTCTTGTTGAGCTTGAGATGAGTAGGGTAGTTCTGCTTCATCTACTATCGTTGAGACTATTTCTTGCACCTCATGTGAGGATAAGGACAATGCTTTTAGAAGTCTTTACACTATGCTCCTTGATCTGCCCGAATCTTGTGAAAGTTGCAATAATTTAAAGATGAACTTCAAAAAGGCAGATCACAAAATTGCTGAATTACGTGCTTCCCTGTTAGAGCATATTGTTTCTTGTACCAACTGTCCTAAATTAACTTTTGAGCTTGAATCGGTTTCTAAGCAATTTCAAGAGATGGTTGATCATAACCGAAAATGGCTCAATTTGCTACTAAGGATCCCGTTAGCTCACCATGCAATAGTTGTAATAAACTAAAATCAATTGATTGCATTGATGAAAATGTGTGAAGCTAACTAAGGATCTTCTAGAAAATCACATCCTTCCCGTGCTTTCAGGTCAAGTGTTGAAAATGATAAGGACATGGTAGAGACGTTTAGGAAGAGTTACGAGAACCAAATGGCTAGGATTAGGGCTGCCCTTGTGTGTCTGCGCGAAGCCCTCAAGGTTGAGGTGGCTGCATAAGGAGAAATATGCACGTGCTATTCGCTTCTTCCGCTATTGGTTCTTCTCCTTTCTCCTCCCACTGCCTCTTCTTCTTCTCCTTGCTCCTCTTGCACCTCTCTTTTTCGGGAGTGTCGATCTTATGAACACTCTCGAGAAATTTGTAGGAGGCAAGAAAAGCTTAATCTTATTTTAGACCAATCAAAGATTTGCAAGTTCAATCGTGGTCTAGGATATGATTTCCGTGAGGATGTGAGGAAGCATCCACCGTGGTGCTCGCACCCATAGCGCGGTGTGATTGAGGTCAAGCCCGTAACAAGAATGTTCAATTTAAATCGTGGGCTTTGTCCAAAGGATTTCGGCGACAAGGTGATTTCACCCGCAGCCTTGACCTCTCAAAAGGCGGTCATCTCATGCTACTTCACCTCTCGTATATGGCATCGTATGTTGCCTTCCGTCGGAAGGATGGACATTTGATTGACCATTGCTTCAAGCGCGCCAAGATTGCGCCAAGAGACCGTGTTGAGTCTCTTAGGCGAATCTGTGGTCGCCCGCACCTTGAGTGCACCTAAGACCAACACAAGGTCTAGGCTTGCTATTGTTGGTAGTTTTGGGAAGATCGAGGACTTGGTTCTTCCGAAGCTTCGCTTTTCGTCCTCATGCTCCCTCCGGTCATGACTTCCATCGCTCGAGAGTAGATCTCGCTTTCCCGCCGAGATGCCTACCACGGCGTGATCGAAGATGTTCGCGGTGTTCGACTCGCTCTTCAGTAGCGGTCGGACTCAAAGAATGCCTGTGTCCGCACACGCACCTTCTACTTCTTTGGTTGACAGAGCGAGGGTAGGTAGAGGTCACCGTGCTTGACTACTTCATCCGCCGACGTGTTACTCAAGATTGGGTGCCAAAATCACTCTTGATTTACCCCGCATCGAGACTTTACTCTCTTTGACTCGTGTTCGCACGGGGAAGGAAAGGTTTGGCTTGTAGACTCCGGTGTTCACGACACATGACCGAGATTCCGTTGGTTTTCTTCCTTGCCTGTGCTCGTGTGATGAGATGATCACCTTCGAGATGCTTCATCTCGGGCGCGTTATCGCCAAAGGTACTGTCTGCATTAATGATTCATTTATTTTAAAAGATGTTGCCTTGGTGAGTAAGTCAAGACAATTTGCTTTCGCCTCTCACCATCGATGATGATTTCGAGGTGAGCTTTAAGAAAACAACCGCAAAATTCTTGATTCTTCTGTAGTCTAGTTTATGGATTTCTCGCTTTGGGAGGATCTTTCGTGCTGATTTTTCTAAGTCTTCCGCGATCCTCTCCGTTGTTTGCTTGCTTCGAGTCCCGCCACCTCTCTTTACGGTATAGGAGACTTGGTCATATTGGATTTGACCATTTGACCCGAGTTAGCGGCCACGATCTCATTCGTGGTCCGCCAAACTCAAGATGGTCAAAGATCTTGTTTGCACTCCATGCCTAAGATGCGGCAAGATGGTTGCCTTCTCATCCTCCCACACAGCATTATGACCGATGCACCGGACACCGCTCCATATGGATATGGTTGGACCAAATGAGTGCGATCGCAGGAGGAAGTGGTATGTTCTTGTCGTGGTCAATGACTTCGAGGTATTCTTGGGTGTTTTCTTGGCCTCAAGGATGAGACGCTTACATATTTCCGAGGTCTTTTAGTAGGCTTTCTCATTGAGCTTAGGGTGCCTTACGAGCGATTCGTAGTGACAATGGCACGGAGTTCAAGAATTCCTACTTCGAGAGTTTCTGTGATGAGACAGGTGTAGAGCACCGTATCTTCTCCGCACGTCCCACGCAGAATGGCGTCGTGGAGAGGAAGAACCGCACTTGGTCGAGATGGCCGGGACGATGCTCGATGAATACTCTACACCGGAAGTTTTGGGTGAGGCTATAGCCACCGCGTGCCATGTTTCGAACAGAGTTTTCTCGGGCACACTTGCACCACACTTCTTATGAGTTGAGATATGGGCGAAACCCGGTGTTTCTCATTTTCGTGTGTTTGGACGCAAGTGCTTTATTTTGAAGTCCGGAAACCTAGATAAGTTCGAGTCACGCTCTTGTGATGTGATCTTTCTAGGCTACTCGACTTCTTCGCGGGCCTATAGGGTCTGGAACTATGAGTCTAGCAAATGGTAGAAACCCGTGAGGTGACTTTCGATGAGGCCATCAGGGACTAGGCCCGATATCTCGGGTTCTCTAGAGCATCCGAGACCATCTTTGTGGATGATGAGGATGATGGAGACGAGGGTTGTCTACCCGATCCAGCCCCTCATCCACCCCTTGAGGTGCCTTCTTCCACCGCACCTCGAGGTGATCAGCCCATGCCTTCTGCTTCCTCTGGAGCTAGTGGCTCTGTTCCTATCCCGTCAGCTCACGAGGTAGAGGCCACTTCTTCATCTTATCCTGGACCTCCTAGACATATCCAGAAAGCTCATCCTTCTGAGCAGATGATTGGAGACCTCTTTGAGCAAGTCACACGCTCAAAGTCCCAAGATGTCACTCTTCCGCTCCACTCGCTTTCTTGCCTCATTTGAGAACAAGGACGCTTGTCATGCTCTATCTGATGAGTCTTGGGTAAATGCCATGCATGAGGAGTTAGAGAATTTCGAGAGAAACAAGGTCTAGTCGCTTGTTGAGCCCCCACGAGGTCACAATATCATCGTGACTAAGTGGGTGTTCAAGAACAAGCAGAGTGAGGATGGTGTGGTTATTCGAAACAAGGCTAGACTGGTAGCTCAGGGGTTCTCCCAGGTTGAGGGTCTAGATTTCGAGGAGACCTTTGCCCCTGTAGCTAGACTTGAGGCCATTAGAATCCTGCTTGCCTTCGCAGCTTCTAAGGGTTTCAAGCTTTACCAGATGGACGTCAAGAGTGCCTTCCTCAATGGCCTTATTGAGGAAGAAGTCTATGTGAGACAGCCTCCTGGTTTCGAAAACCCCAAATACCCAAACCATGTCTTCAAGCTTTCCAAAGCATTGTATGGACTTAAGCAGGCCCCTAGAGCTTGGTATGAGAGGCTTAAGTCCTATCTGTTGAGTCATGGTTTTGAAATGGGTAAAATAGACAAGACCTTGTTCATCCGCCGGCATGGCAATGATCTTCTGCTCGTCCAGATCTCTGTTGATGACATCATCTTTGGCGGATCCTCGCATGCTCTCGTTTCCCAGTTTTTTGATGTTATGAGCTCGGAGTTTGAGATGAGCATGATGGGCGAGTTGAGCTTTTTCCTTGGCTTCCAAATTAAGCAGACTCGGGAGGGTACCTTCTTGCATCAAGGCAAGTACACTCGAGACCTCCTAAGACGCTTCGATATGAGTGATGGTAAGCCTGTGTCAACTCCGATGGCTTCTACAGCTTCTCTTGACCCAGATGAGGATGGCGAGTCATTGATCGAAGGAGTATCGCAGATCATTGGCTCCTCTTGTACCTCAACGCCTCGAGACCGGACATACACTTCTCGTGTGTCTTTGTGCGGTTTCGAGCTTCTCCTCACAGATCTCACCGCTAGGCGGTGAAGCGCATCTTCGGTACCTTCGAGCTACCATTGACTATGGTATCCGGTACTCTTCCTCGCTCAGTATTTCCTTAGAGCCTACTCGGATGCGCACTTTCTTTGGTTGTAGGATAGACAGAAGAGCACTTGCACCGCCAATTCATTGGCACTTCTCTCGCTTCCCGTCCTCAAGAAGCGATCCTGTTGCACACCCATCGCAGGGCCGAGTATGTTGTCAGCCCGATTCTTCGTAGCAGTGCTCTGGATGGTCTCGACTCGGGACTTTGGGTTAGCTATCGATGTTCCACTCTTACGTGATAGCACTTCGCGATTTGCATTGCTAAGAACCCAATGCAGCATTCTCGGGCCAAGCATATCGATATCGAGATATCATTTCCTTCGAGACCATGTGGAGAAGGGTGACATCGTGCTCAGCCAGTGGAGAGTGACCACCGCTTGGTCGATATCTTCACCAAGCCTTTGGATAGCACGAGGTTTTCGACTCTGAGGGAGAGCTTGGGGTGGTTTGTCCTTACGGACTGTTGTGAGGGGAGCTTTGGGCTTTATTGCTTTATCATATTTATTATGCTTCATTTCCTTACTATTGCATCGCATCTGCGGTGCATTGGATTTTAGTCCTTCTAGCATAGGTTAGAGTGTATCTCTTCTTTGAGTTGCTTAGACTTCTTACTCTTATCTTATGCTTCGGGATAGTTGTTTCTTATCTCACTAGGTTGAGCTCACTCACTTCTTTTAGGTTCTAACGAGGGTTGGGCCACTCTGCACACAGTGGCGTGTTTGCTATCTAGTGTGTGTTTTTCTCGGCATTTGTTGTCCCGGAGTCATATGGGGTAGATAAGAGTTAGTCTGAGCCATTAGTATTCTCTATCTTATCTATGCTTTAAGGACTGTGTGTTTATCTTTCTTTGCCAGCTTCTCGTTTTTAGTACTTTGGTTCAGGGGGAGTTCAGTTGGGAGCTTCGGAGCTTAATATTGACATAACTCAACTTGAACTAAAAGTTGCATCACATGTTGAGGGGAGTGGATTTTATGCATGTCTTTCTCGCATTGTAATATAACTACATAGAGCCTTGATTATTATCTGTTATGACATGCTTAAAATGCTTTACATCTTGCCATGATTTATGCTCATTTGCTAGATTCATCATGACTTCATATGTGTAGACTATCTTTTGCCATGATGAGTTAATTAAATTTGCTCAATTTGAACTAAAACTTGTCATGTTAGCATTTGAGATTAGTCTTTCTTGAGCTATCCTTTTATGATTCATGCCATGTCAAATAGGCTAGGTTGAGCGTTGAATCTCTATTTTGAGCCTTAGATTGAGTCGTTCTAGCTTCTTGATGATGCATATGTTAGTACAATCATTTCAAAAGCAAAAAGATCTCTTTTGTGCGAAAAAACTGATCTCACCAATTCTTTCTCATGAGACGGCTTGCCATTGCACTATGCATGAACTCGGGGAGTTTTGATGACCAAGATCATTTCCTTAAGCTTCTCGCTTGGAATGATCGCATAAGGCTTGAGATCTAGCACATGATAAAAATATGGGTTGAAAACAACCATGAATTTCAAAAGAAAAATGTCATTTGTGCTCAATTTGCCTAAGCTATTAAAAGAATCAAGTACTTGAACCAATGTTTCACTCTTGAGCATATAGCACTCTATTTTAGACTCAATATTAAATTCTTGGTTCCGTTTAGCTTGATTGACATGGCTTGCATCATCCATGGATATCTCTAGCTAGACTTTGCTTATTCATGACTTGACATGTTCATAAAATGCACTAAAATTCATATTGTCATCTAGTAGCTTCTAGCTGGCTTATACATATTTTGGCATGATCTTGATAGCTTTTCATTAAGTTATGGCTTGGTGTAATACATTATGGTCATTTTGGATAATTCTCATGGCTCTAAATGCTTAGAATAAACAAACTTTAGCCATTTCATCCATCATCATGACTTATTCTCTCTTTTGCATTCTTGATGTGTTTATTGCCAAAAGGGGGAGAATAGATTGGAGAAAAAGTCTTTTGGGAATCTAGAGCTTGGATAACAATTTACTCTTTCTTGAGTTGCTCTAATGATTCTTTCTGTCGACATGGTCATGAGTTTCAAATCTTTCTTTGGACCATGTTGGACTCTTCAAACTCAACTTCTTGCTTTTTCTGGGTTTGTCAATATACTCATCAAGGGGGAGATTGAGAGACCATGTGGAGGTCATCCCGTTGTGTATGATGAGTAATTGACATCGTTTCTGAAAAGTCGAGTTTGAGTCGGTTGGTTCGGACCTAGACGTTGCGCCGCGAATCTGCCTCGGTCGAACTTGGTCGAACCTAGTCGTTTGGGTTTAGGTTGCATATTCGATGACTCGGCTGTGTTTGATCTCTATTTACGCTTTCATGTATCGAGCGGTGCTATTTGACGTGTTTCTTGTCCGTGTGATCGCAAGACGCCGAGGCGAGTCGTGACGAGACACGAGGGACCGGACTAGGCGCAGTGGCGCCGAGGTCGAACGGTCGTGATGTGTCAAGACGACGTGGACTCGAGGTGGTTGCGGGCGTGCGAGGCAAGGAGCGCGAAGCTTCCGGAAGGTGCGGGGGGCGAAACGGAATTTCGCAAAAGCCGCACAAGCGGGAGCGGCGCTGTTGATTTAGCGGCGAACGGGCGAGACCCGTTAGCCAAAACTATAAATAGAGGAGAGGGGCTGCATGCCTCCTCATGGATTTTAGAGTGATTAGGGTTTCAATTGAGTCAAAAGAGGCTTTAGAAGTTTGTTTGCTTTTAAGCCTTAGTTGTTGGGGAGAGAGTAGGGGGCAAGGGCTGCCTGGTGGCTCACAATGATGTTGTGAGTTGTGGCCTCACGTAGCTAGCTCTCCTCTCTGTGTGTTCTTGTTCTTGAGATGGAGAGGGAGGTGATGGTTTGAGTTACCATGTAATCATTTCTTTGTATTCAATAGCGTATCGGGACTTCTTTGTGATCCTTGTGTTCAATGGAATGAATCATTTATGAAGATTGTTTGAGTTCTTGCCTCTCTGATATTTTTCCTTCGATGGCCCCTTTGGTTGATTCTTGATATTTTGAGTTTTGGTGTTTCTCTTGGAGGAGCTGCAAATGGGTTGCTCTATGATAGAATTGCATTTCTACATCCTCTAATCAGTTAGTTTCATGAGAAAATCGAGTTTAATTTCAGTTCTTGAAATTTGGCTCTCTCTGTTCATGTTTTGGCATTTCTAGGGTTTTGGTGCAAATCTCTTTTCCCTTCATGAGATGGCATGAAATTTGGTATCTAGAGTTCTGAGACTCTTGAGAAGATATCCTCAAAGTTTCATGTCCAAAAGATCAAAGATTGATGACAAAATTGAATTTTGGTGTTGCCCCTGTAACTTTTCGGTTTATTTCAGTTTTAAGTTCATTTCTCAGTCAAGTTGTTTCTTGTCTGAATCCTCTTCCCCCTGAGATCCTCTTGGCTATTAAGGTTGTAATCCTGCTCTTCTTTCCTGAGAATCATAGCAGTTATGCAATCCTTTTCGGTTTTGGAAATCCCTCTCTGAAATTACTATGCATTGCTGTCTTCGGCCGGTTTCTCTGAATTCTGGTTTTTCAGTCATCTTTCTGCAATCAGTTTCTTGAGCATCAGTTTGTGTCTTTTTGCTCTGACTGTTCACAACCGAATATATGCTCCTTAGTCTTCATTCTGCTGTTCGGTTTGTAAAAACCTGAATTCTATCTTGTGAACTGTCTGCAGCTTCTGTTATCTCCTTCGGCTGCTGTTTCATATTTTTACTTCTGGCCGTTAGCTGTATTTACTGAATGCAGTCTCCTCAACCGAATGCAATATGCTGAACTCTCTTTTCAGTTTGCAATCTGTAGAGTAACTTCTACTGTTAGCTGCTGATTTCAGCAATCAAAATCAAGATTTCAGTGAAATCAAACTGCTGCAGTATCTCTGCATTTCAACTGCTGCTTTTGCTGTTTTTCTGTCCTGTTTTCAGCATAGCTTTCCCTTGCTGTTTTCAGCCAAACTGGAGCCAAACGCAGTGCTGATTTTCAGCCAAACTAAAGTGCAGATTTCAGCCAAACTGTGGTACAGATTTTAGCCAAATGCAGTGCAAGTTTCAGCCACAGTCCATGTTCAATTTGTCTCTATTTTCAGCAGCAGCTGTAGGCTCTTTTAATTTCAGTTTTCACTGTTTGTTTTCAGCTGGAGCTGCAGTTTCCTTTGTCTTCATTTGTTTGTTGGCCAGTTTGGTTTTGGCTTCCAGTAAGTGAATTTCTTCTGTCTTCATAGCCTTTCTAGCTATCGGAGCAGAAGTGTGTGCACTGAAATTTCTTGCTTCATAGCTTTTTAGCTAACGAAGAAGAAAGTTCGTGTGAATACTTGGGGCGATTTTAAAAAGGGCACCATTCAACCCCTCTGTTGCCATTTCCAATCCTACATCATTATTAACGTAAAGAGAGTTGTAATATCTTCATTTACTTTAAGCTAATTTTAGTTGTAGCTCGATGCATGTAAATTGATTTACTGTACAAGGATCGTGAAATTGCACTGTTGTACTACGGACTGTTCTATATATTTTAATTGAGTACAAAACTTTTACATGTCGTGCAATTGAATTTTTATCTCACTTTAGCCTATACAAATTGGGATTCGCCCTTGTCGACGGAGTTACGGTAGTAGTATTAGTTTATCATTCGTTAGTTTCGCCCTACACAGATACACATAAAAGTTTTAAATTCCTCCATATTTTATATCATTAGTCGCATAATTAATCTTGTTTAACGCCTTAACTCGTCATTTAGGGTTAGTTAACGACGTGGGTTGCTTCAGGGCCCACGACGAAACACCGCGATTACGGGGTGTGGTGCGAGGTGCACGGCTACGGTAACCACCCCACGCGAACATACGCTGTTGTTGCGATGTTACGGCACACCGCCACGGCTCGGGCCCCATTAACGCCACCCCCGTATGCGGCCACGTGCGAAAAGGAAGGAGCAAGACCCCCGGGAGGAGCTCAGCACCGAATGGTCAGCGTCATCTCCGGAGGGTCCTCGCTAGGGTGCTCCCCGGCGCGCCCACCTCCGGGAATAGTACACCATGAAATCACCTTCGCGACAGCCGATGCCCAGGGCGTCGAGTTCCCCCCACCAAGATTCCTTGGCCATCCAGGTCGACATCACAGGCTGCAACGTCAAGCGGGTCCTCATCGATGGAGGCAGCTCCATGAACATCCTGTTCACGGAGGCCCTCGACCGTATGGGGATCCCCGGAGTCGCTTGGGACCGTTGGGGACCCCGCTCCAAGTAAGTCTCTGAGTCTCCTTTCGCCAGGCCAATAACACCCGGAGCGAAGACATCGTCTTCGACGTCGTGCACATCCCGCACCTATACAATGCCATACTGGGCCAGCCCGCCATCAACTCCTTCGAGGCGGTCCCACACCAAGCCTTTCTATGCATGAAACTCCCGGGTCCGCGAGGTGTTATTACCATCAGCGGCGACCAAGATATCGCCGAGCGCGTGGAGGCCGGCGCCAGGAGTCTGCACCGCAAGGTGCACACCCTCATCGACGAACTCAAAGCGGACACACTGTCCGCTCCGGGGTGGACGCCTAAGCCCCGGCCGAAGGGCAGGGTCAAGAGAGTACCCCTCCTAGCCGAAGGCCAATTCATGTCCATCGGCGAAGGCCTTCCCCCAAAGGTGGAGGGAGACCTGCTCCGGGTGCTCCAGAACAACGTGGATGTCTTCGCGTGGTCTCCAGAGGACATCAAGGGCATGGACCGTGCCCTTATCGAGCACAACCTAGCGGCCCGCACTCACGCCAAGCCGATTAAGCAGAGGCTTCGGTGTATGTCCATTGACCGACAGCAGCGGCCAGGGCGGAAGTAACGAAGCTCCTCTAGGCCAGAGTCATCCGCGAAGTCCAGCACCCGGATTGGCTAGCCAACCCGGTGTTGGTCAAAAAGGCCAACGACGCATGGTGTATGTGTATCGATTTCACTGCCCTCAACAAGGTGTGCCCGGGACGACTACCATCGCGCGCATCGACCAGCTGGTCGACGCCACCGCGGGGTGCGAGCTCATGAGCTTCTTGGACGCCTACTCCGGTTACCACCAGATCTACATGGCAAAGGGGGACGAGGACAAGACCAGCTTCATCACGTCGATCAGAACATACTGCTTCATCAGGATGCCCTTCGGGTTGAAGAACGCAGACGCAACTTTCACCCGCCTCATCGCGATCGCGCTAGAGTCCCAACTCAGGAGGAACGTGGAAGCTTACGTCGATGATGTAGTCGTCAAGACCAGACGGCTCGCCTCTCACACCCAAGATCTCCAAGAAACTTTCGACAACCTTAGGAAGGTGGGCATCAAGCTCAACTTGGGACAAATCGTCTTGGTGTGTGGCGGGCAAGCTGTTGGGCTTCCTTGTATCTGGACGCGGCATACAGGCGAACCCCGACAAAGTCGATGCGATCCTTGCCATGGAGCCACCCAAAACGACAAGGGAGGTCCAGAGGCTTGCAGGCCGCATGGCTGCATTAAGCCGCTTCCTGTCCAGGGCAGCGGAGCGGGGCCTACCATTTTTCAAGACCCTCTGCGGCTGTGACGGGTTCCATTGGGATGCCGACTGTGCGAAGGCCTTCGATGACCTCAAGAAGCACCTCGCAAGCCTCCCAACGCTTGTCGCCCCAGCGCCAGAGGCTCCCTTGCTGCACTACCTCGCCGCCTCCACGACAGCGGTTAGCGTCGTCCTCATCCTTGAGGAAGGCGCCCTCCAGCGCCCCGTCTACTTTGTCTCTGAGGCCCTTCAGGGCGCCAAGACACGTATACAGAGCTCGAAAAGCTATTATACGTGCTAGTCATGGCCTCCAGGAAGCTCTGATACTATTTCTTGGCCCACCCAATTACGGTGCCTTCCTCGTTCCCCCTGGCGGAAATGCTGCATAATAAGGACTCCACAGGGCGCATCGGCAAATGGGCCGCCGAACTCGCGTCTTTCACCTTAACATACGCCTCCCGGACAGCGATCAAGTCCCAAGTCCTCGCGGACTTCCTCGCAGAATGGACCCCACCGCCCGAGCATCCGGCGAATGAGGACTCGGAAATCGGTTTCCCTCGATATTTACCGAAAAAACGAATCAGAGAAATGCCACTTTTCTAGCTACCAAACCGAATACCGAATACCGGTCAAACCGAGTTGACCGATTCGGTGTGGTTTTTTCGGTACGGTTTTTTCGGTACGGTATGAAACTGCACAGTAATATTTTAATCTGAGCCATGATAACATAGATCGTCTAGATAGATGAAATCTTTCTTTCAATTTAAGTCAATATAACCGTTGGGTTTAAGCCTAGGATCAACACACCCGAGTATTCTCTTAGTTCCTGTATTTTCAGAAGATGAACAGTTTAATTTTGTTCAAATATAACTCGAGTCAAATCGGCTAGAGCTGCGATATGCAGAACGCAGGATTTTGTTCATTGTTTTTTCCCTCGTCGTATGAGTCAGATATACAGTAGCCTGTTGTGGATTCAACCATTTTAAAAAGTGAAAATTATACTTTAGTTCTATGAACTTATGAGGTTATACCACTTTACTCTCTAATCTTATATTTTATTTTCTTGGCTACCTAAATTTGTTTCTGTTTGTACCGTAGGTCGTTTTCTCTGTTTATTAATAGAAATATCTGAGCTGGCGCACACCCTTCTATAAGTGGCACATATGACTGCTTAGGTGGATTATATTCCAAATGTAACCTTGATGTATTCCTGCATTGATATTTGTTTGTACAAGACTGCGTCCTGGGAATTTTCTGGTAGTCATTTTTTAGAGAGAACTAACTTTCTAGTAGCTATTTGCGCGCAGTGAATACTCAAGCTATATTCCAAATGTAACCTTGATGTATTCCTGCATTGACATTCGTTGCCCTGAATACATAACATGTAGTATACTCACACATTAAAGTAACAGGTCTGGTATTATTTCCGCTATCCTCGCGGCCACCGCGCTCGCCAGGGATGAGTTTGAGTTTGAGTTTGAGTTTTGAAGAATACGCAAACTCATGAAGATGAGTATGAGTTTTGAAGAAAGTCACACATGATCTAAAAAGAGTGATAGATAAGCTATGTCAATATTTTAAGTGGAACCAAAAAGCTAATATTGAGTAAATTTAGAGTGCTACAAGTTCAAGAATGATACATTTGTTCAAGTACTTGCCTTTTTGTAATTGAACAAATTTAGCACATTTGGTACGATTTTCCTATTAGAAATTCATGGTTGTTTCTAACCAAAATTTTGTAGTTTAGCCATGTGCTAGATCTCAAGCCTTATACGACCATTTCAAGCAATAAGCTTAAGAAACGATCTTGGTCATCCAAAATTCCTCCTGAGTTCATGCCTAGTGCAATGGCAAGTAGTTTCATGAGAAAGAATTAGTGAGATTAGTTTTTTCGCACAAAAGAGATCTTTTTGCTTTTGCTGAATTTAGTTCAAGAACATAGAGTTAGCTTTTAACTCATACTTCATGAAAGAACTAGCATAGCTCAATCTAAAGCTCAACATAGATTTAAGGCTCAACTTAACCTATTTGATATGTGAGAGATCATGTGGAGATGACCCCATGTTTGTGATGAGTAATTGACTCTTGCCTTGGGAAGATTGAGTTCATTCCGGACGTTTCCTGTGTAGTCGTAGCTCTCTAGCTGTGGTCGAAATCCAGCCGAGTCTGTAAGACCACACTCTATCAGTAGTCGAAAGCCATTTACATCTCGTTGTCCATGGTCGAAACCTGGGAGATATGGTCTTGTGTGATCGGAAGGCTGTTGGTCGTAGTCGGAAGCTGTGCGCACTATGTACGACCACTTTGTGGTATTTTCGATCAGTTTGGGCATGGTCGAAAGTCACCGGAGAGGTTTACGACCACACTGGGCGTGGTCGTAGGTTACCCAGAGGTTTACGACTACTCGGCTGTGGTCGAAGGGCACCGGAGGAATTACGACCACATTGGCCGTGGTCGAGTTCAGCATGCGACCACGCCGTGGCGATTACGACCATTCGGCCGTGGTCGAAAGCCACGGGACCATTTACGACCACGTTGTGATGACTACGACCATTCTGGTCGTGGTCGGAGGTCGTCAGGGAAGTATTCGACCACGTTGGCCGTAGTCGAAGTCTGTTTCGACCGCGTTGCCCGCAGTCTGAGGTCGAAGCTCAACTACTGCGGTCGGATGTCGGCTCTTGGGCGTACGACCACGGTAAATCTCGTGTGCGTTGTCAGAAGGGTTTCGACCACGGTGAAACTCGAGTGCGTGGTGCGAGCGGGTTCGACCACGGAGGAAAGCGGTTGGTCGTCTCGAAAGTGCGAACGTGGTCGTAGTCACTTTGAAACCGGTCGTATAGTTTCTAGGATCGGTCGTTTGAGCGAGAATCGATCATCGGCTTTGTATCTGCGATCGTGAACCTCGTGCATTTGATGGTTCATCATTTCGTGGGTCTTAAATGCATTTTAGACTTTGTGGAGTATGGTTTGAGCTCTGTTTGTCTAATGCAGATGGTTGTACACATTGTTTTGTGCGGTGCTATGAATGCTTTGTTATGCGTGATGCTTGCGGGACTTTGAGACTAGTCGTGGTGAGGTATGGATGGTCGAGACTAGGCACGGGGTCTTGGTCGTGAGCGGTGGGACATGCCAAAGACGACGAGGTCTGAGGTGGTTGCAAGCGTGATCGGCAAGGCGGGAGGAAGCTTCGGTGAAGGCGGCGAGTGGCATTTTGGAGAAATGCGAAAGTCAAAAGGGAAGCTGTGCCTCTGCGAAAGCACGAGAGTTGTTGGCGCTAATGGGCAAAGTGCGGGTCTGTTAGGGATGGCAGGCAAAGCACTTTGGTTAGCGGGTAAAGAGAGTGGTAAAACCCGGTGTTTGTTGGGGTTAACGGTCTTCCCTTGGTAGCTTGAGGCTATAAATAGAGATGAAGGGTTCGGTGATCGGTGAGGTTGTCCCGAGTTGCTTGAGCCGTTTCGTTTCTAGCTTGTAAGAGTTGACTACGGTAGAGCATGGTTGCTCGTGTACCTCCGATGGAGTGGTGAGAAACCTCCATGATCTAATGCGTGGGGACTCATCTCTCTGTATCTATTTGAGTTTCATTTCGCTTGAGATGTTTTGATTTCCCTGTCAGTTATCTGTTTGCATCTTTGGGTCTTGAAGAACTGCTGTTTATTCTGTCTTTTATCTTTTGAGCAGAGTTCTTTGCCCAAGTTGTCTTGGTTTCTTCTGCTCTGAACTGGGATTTGTACTCTAGGCCACTTGGTCAGTTCATTCCTGAGAGCAAGGGTCGAATCTGAGAAGAGTTTGCATTACTGGTGGTGCGCATCAAGATGCTCGCTTTGGATCGACCATTACGATCTATCCGACCATAGCAAAGACTTCGATTTTCTTGGTCTTTTCTCTCATATAGGAAGTCTTGGTCTTGGGTTAAAATCTCACGTCCTTCGATTGAAGGATCACGAGATAACCGGATTTTGGTCTTTCTTGAGTCGTGCTTTGGTGCGACTCTGTTCTTGGTTCGACTACACGATTTCTTGTTTGGAATCGTTTGTTGGCTCAAGTCAGGTTTCAACCAGGTCAGGGTATTTGAGTTGAGTCACGACTGCTCTGAAACTACCTCGGTCGTGTCGACCGCAGCAGAGAGTCCGTCTCGTTGTTTTCTCTCTGTCTTCATAGCTCAATAGCTATTGGAGTAGAAGAGGTGTGTGAATACTGGAAAATTTTAAAAGGGCATCATTTCGATCCTACAATTGGTATCAGAGCCGGTTAGCTCTTCTTGATAGATCTTTAACCGGTCTGTGAGCCATGGCAATAGATAAGTATTCCACCAAGCCGCCCATCTTTGATGGCTGGATTACCCTTCCGAAAAGCCGAATGGAAACATACATCCGTGCTCGGGGTATGCCATCCGCGGAAGGTGAAGGTCGATTCTTTGTTCTGGCCGATGAAGACATCAATGTGGCGAATATGCCCGATGTTGAGGCCAATGCAAAGGCAAGGAACATTATTATACAAGGCTTAAGTAGAAGCGAATTTGATCGCATTTCTTACCTGTCGTCTGCTGACATCCGGGGACCCTCAATGCATACCATGAGGCACCACCCGGATCAAGACAGTTCGACAGGACCGCCTCAGCGAATCTGACAAATTCGAGATGCTTGCTTTGGTGAGTCTCTTGACGAGTGCTTCTCACGCTTTCACAAAATTTTGAGCAACCTCCGAGCGGTCGGTCTTACATACTCAAACTCGGATAACACTCGACAGATGCTTTACTGACTCGATCTTCGTGTTTGGGAGATGAAGGTGACTACCATCAAGGACTCCACGAACCTCTCGACCACGACTCTTGACACGCTTTACTCGCCTCAAGACTCACGAGATTGACATAGTCTCGTCGGTCAAGTCACAATCGATGGCCTTAGTCACGCATCCCACTTCGGTCTTTCTTCCGAGTCTTCTTGCGGATTCTCCTTGCGCCCTATGTGATGTAACTGATGATCAGTTAGAGCAGCTTGCGGATGAGCAGCTAGCCCTCCTAGCGCGGAGATTTTCTCATGCTTACAAGTGAAGGAGGGACGGAAGAGAGGAGGACCCGTGATTTGCTTTGAGTGTGGTGGCCCCAACCACATTCGACAACCGCCCCAAGCTAGAGAAGGGCAAGAATGACTACTGACAGTTCGTGCAAGAACGACTACACCGACAAGAACCGCAACAAGAAGCTTCCATTTCTGAGCGCAAGGCAAGAAGAAGTTCGCGACTTTGGGAAGGCCAAGAAGCTTTTCCACCGCGTCCTCTCGCGTTCGACGACCTCGACCTCGGCGAGGTGGAGGGATGGAGCGACGATGACGGACGGGTGACCAAGACCCCAAAGGCGGCGACGACTTCTCCGACATGTGCTTCATGGCCCTCGAGGGTGAACTGAGCGACAGCGAGTTGTACTCCGACTCGACGAGGTGAGCCTACTTATGACCCGACAATGGTGCTTTCCTTAAGCTAGGTAGATTTCATGCCAAGTCTAGGGCTAAGTGTGCTGAGTTGGAGAAGGAAGTAGCTAGACTATCACGGGAGTTTACTTCGCTTACATCTGCTCCCTCCCGTGATGATTGTGATACATGTTGTGCCTTGATTGTTGATATGGAGAAATTAAGGACCTCTCATGCTAGTCTATCTTCTGAGCTTGATTTGATTAACGTGGAGAACATTAGTCTTCTTGCTGAGCTTGAGATGAGTAGGGTAGCTCCTATTTCATGTGAGGATAAGGATAATGCTTTTAGAGGTCTATATACATTGCTTCTCGATCTGCCCGAGACTTGTGAAAGTTGTAACAATTTGAAGATGAACCTAAAACGGGCAAATCATAAAATTGCAGAATTACAAGCTTTTCTTCTTGAGCCTATTGCTTCATGTGTGAATTATCCTAAGCTTACTGCTAAACTTGAATCTGTCTCAAAACAGTTTCAAGAAATGATTGACTACAATAAGAAAATAGCTCAGTTTGCTTCTAAGGACCCTGTTAGCTCACCCTGCAATCATTGTAACAAACTAAAATCTGACTTGATTGCTTTAGATGAAAAATGTGTGAAGCTAACTAAGGACCTACTAGAGAAGCAACCATCTGCTTGTAATGTGTGTGCTGGGAAGAAGCAGGAGGGCTTGGTAGAGACGCCTAGAGACTTGAACCAACTGGCTAGTAGTAGGACTGTCCCTTCAGAGTCGGCTGTGCGTGCACAAGCCATTCTTTCCTCTTGTTGGTTCTTCTTCTACTCCTTACCTTCTGCCTCTCCTCTCCTCCTCGCTCTTCTTGTGCCTCTATTTTTCGGGAGTGTCAGTACCTTATGAACACTCTCGAGAGATTTGTAGGAGGCAAGAGGAAGCTTAATCTTATTCTAGACCAATCGAAGATTTGCAAATTCAATCAAGGTCTAGGATATGATTTTCTAGAGGACAGAAGGAAGCATCCACCTGCCGTGCTCAGACCCATAGCGCCAGGTGTGATCGAGACTAAGCCCAGGACCGAGAAGGTCAAATTCAAGTCAGCGGGCTTTGTCCAAGGGATTTCTGACAGTAAGGTGATTTCACCTGCAGTTTCGGCCGCTCAAAAGGCGAAGCCCCATCATGCTACCTCTGCCTCTTAGAAGGCGAAGCATCATTGCACCTTCAGTCAGAAGGATGGACATTTGATCGATCGATGCTTCAGGCACGCCAGGATCGCGCGTAGAAACCGTGTTGCAGCTCTTAGGCGTATTCAGGGTCAGCCCCAGACCTTGAGTGCACCTAAGACCAACACGAGGTCTAGGCTTGCTACTATTGGTGGATTTGGGCAGCATCGAGGACTTGGTTCTTCCGAGTTTTTTGGTTTTCGTCCTCATGCTCCCTTCCGTCATGACTTCCGTCGTCCTGAGGGTAGATCTCGTTTCTTCCGTCGAGATGACTACCCACGGCGAGATCAGCGTGTTGCCGGTGCTCCGACTCGCCCTCCGTAGCAGTCGAACCCAAGAATGACTTCAAGTGCGCTCCGGACCTTCCGCTTCTTTGAGCGACGGAGAGCGTAGGGTAGATAGAGGTCAGTCGTGCTTGACTACTTCATCTCGCTCGACGTGTTACTCAAGATTGGGTGCCAAAATCAATGTTGATTTACCCCAAGATCGAGACTTTACTCTGTTTGACCGTGTTCGGCGGGCGGGAAGGAAAGGTTTGGCTCGTGACTCGGGTGCTCACGACACATGACCAAAGATTCCGTTGGTTTTCTTCCTTGCACGAGCTCGGTGATGAGATGATCACCTTCGAGACGCTTCATCTGGCGCGTCATCGCCAAAGGTAGTCGCATTAATGATTCATTTATTTTGAGAGATGTTGCCTTGGTTAGTAAGCTGCGGATAATTTGTTTTCCGTTTCTCGACTTACGATGGCGACTTTGAGGTGAGTTTTAAGAAAACAATTGCAAAATTCTTGATTCTTCTGTAGTCCGGTTTCTTTGGATTTCTCGCTTTGGGAGGATCTTCGTGCTGATTTTTCCGAGTCTTCCGTGATCCTCTCCTGTTTGGTTGCCTCGAGTCCCGTGACCTTTCTTCCGGCATAGGAGACTAGGTCATATTGATTTGACCATTTGACTGAGTTAGCGGCCACGATCTCATTCGTGGTCTACCAAACTCAAGATGGTCAAAGATTTGGTTTGTGCTCTATCTTGCCGCGGCAAAATGGTTGCCGCTTCTCATCCTCCCACCACGATTACTATGACCGATGCACCGTGACAATTGCTCCATATGGATACGGTTGGACCAAATCGAGTGCGGTCGGCGAGGAGGAAGTGGTATGTTCTTGTCGTGGTCGATGACTTCTCGAGGTATTCTTGGGTGTTTTCTTGGCCTCGAAGGATGAGGCGTTTACACATTTCGAGGTCTTTTAGTAGGCTTTCTGTTGAGCTTCCGTGTGCCTTCTGAGCGATCCGCGGGACAATGGCACGGAGTTCAAGAATTCCTACTGAGAGGTTCTGTGGTGAGGCAGTGTAGAGCACCGCCTCTCTTCTCCGCACGTCCCACGCTAGAATGGTGCCGTGGAGAGGAAGAATCGTACCTTGGTCGAGATGGCGGGACGATGCTCGATGAATACTATACACCGCGAAGTTTTGGGTCGAGGCTATAGCTACCGCGTGCCATGTTTCAAATCGAGTTTTTCGAGGGCACACTTGCACCGCTTCTTATGAGTGAGATATGGGCGAAAGCCAGCGTCTCTCATTTTCGTGTGTTTGGTTGCAAGTGCTTTATCTTGAAGTCCGGGTACCTAGACAAGTTCGAGTCATGTTCTTGTGATGGGATCTTTCTAGGCTACTCGACTTCTTCGAACTTATAGGGTCCAACCTGAGTCTAGTAAAATGGTAGAGACACGTGAGGTGACCTTCGACGAGGCCGGTCAGGGACTAGGCCCGATATCTCGAGTTCTTGAGAGGTCCGAGACCATCTTTGTGGATGATGAGGATGATGGAGACGAGGGCTCTCTACCCGATCCAGTCCCTCATCCACTCCTTGAGGTGCCATCTTCCACCGCACCTCAAGGCGATCAGCCCATGCCTTCTGCCTCCTCTGGAGCTAGTGTCTCTGTTCCTACCTCGTCAGCTCACGAGGTAGAGGCCACTTCTTCATCTCATCCTAGACCTCCTAGACATATCCAGAAAGGTCAACTTTACGGCGGATGATTGAGACCTCTTTGAGCGAGTCACACGCTCAAAGTCCAGCATGTCACTCTTGTCTCCACTCGCTTTTGTTGCCTCATTTGAGCCCAAGGACGCTTTTCATGCTCTATCTGACGAGTCTTGGGTAAATGCCATGCATGAGGAGTTAGAGAATTTTGAGAGAAACAAGGTCTGGTTGCTTGTTGAACCCCCGCAAGGTCACAATATCATTGGGACTAAGTGGGTGTTTAAGAACAAGCAAAGTGAGAATGGTGTGGTTATTCGAAACAAGGCTAGACTGGTAGCTCAGGGGTTCTCCCAGGTTGAGGGTCTATATTTCGAGGAGACCTTTACCCCTGTAGCTAGACTTGAGGCCATTAGAATCACCTTGCCATCGTAGCTTCTAAGGGTTTCGGGTTTTACCGATGGACATCAAGAGTGCCTTCCTCAATGGCCTTATTGAGGAAGAAGACTATGTGAGACAACCCACGGTTTGAAAACCCCAAATACCCAAACCATGTCTACAAGCTCTCAAAAGCGTTGTATGGACTTAAGCATGCCCCTAGAGCTTGGTATGAGAGGCTTAAGTCCTATCTGTTGAGTCATGGTTTCGAAATGGATAAAGTAGACAAGACCTTGTTCATCTGCCGGCATGGCAATGATCTTCTGCTCGTCTGTTTATGTTGATGACATCATCTTTGGCGGATCTCGCATGCTCTCGCTTCCCAGTTTTTCGATGTCATGAGCTCAGAGTTTGAGATGAGCATGATGGGCGAGTTGAGCTTTTTCCTTGGCTTCCAAATTAAGCAGACTCGGGAGGGTACCTTCTTGCATCAAGGCAAGTACACTCGAGACCTCCTGAAGCGCTTCGATATGAGTGATGGTAAGCGAGTGTCCACTCCGATGGCTACATCAGTTCCACTCGACCCAGATGAGGACGGCGCAGTTGATCGAGAAGGAGTATCGCAAAGATGATTGGCTCCCTCTTGTACCTCACCGCCTCGAGACCGGACATATACTTCTCCGTGTGTCTTTGTGCCCTGTTTCGAGCTTCTCCTCAGTATCTCATCGCCAGGCGGTGAAGCGCATTCTTCGGTACCTTCGAGCTACCATTGACTATGGTATCTGGTACTCTTCCTCATCCTGTCTTTCCTTGAGAGCCTACTCGGATGCAAACTTTGCTGGCTGTATGATAGATAGGAAGAGCACTTTGGGTACCTGCCAATTCATTGGCACTTCTCTCGTTTCCTGGTCCTCTAGGAAGCAGTCCGGTGTTGCACAGTCCACCGCAGAGGTCGAGTACGTTCTTTGCCGATTCTGCAGACCAGTACTTTGGATGGCGTCGACCTTGCGGGACTTTGGGTTAGCTATAGATGTGTTTCACTCTTTGTGATAACACTACGCAATCAACATTGCTAAGAACCCGATGCAACATTCTTGGACCAAACATATTGATATTCGCTATCACTTCCTTAGAGACCATGTAGAGAAGGGTGACATCGTGCTCCAGTTTGTGGAGAGTGACCACCAGTTGGCTGACATTTTCACTAAGCCTTTGGATAGCTCGAGGTTTTTAGCTCTACGGGGTGAGCTTGGGGTGGTTTGTCCTTATGGACTGTTGTGAGGTGGAGCTTGGACTTTACTGCTTTACTATATTGATTATGCTTCTGTCTCATTTCTGTTGCATTCCATTTGCGGGTGCATTGGGGTTAGTCTTTCCAGCATAGGTTAGAGTGGTTTTCTTGCCGAGATGCTTAGACTTCTTACTCTTATCTTGTGCTTTCAGGATACTGTATATTAGTTGTTTCTTATCTCACTAGGTTGAGCTCACTCACTTCTTGTAGGCTCTAGCAAGGGTTGGGCCACCCTCGGATAGACAGGGTACGTGTTTGCTCTCTAGTGTGTGTTTTCCCGTCAGCTGATAGTCCTGGAGTCATTTGGGGTAGATGTGAGTTAGTTTGAGCCATAGTATCCTCTATATCTTATTTATGCTTTAAGGACTGTCTTCTTTGGTTTCTTTGCCAGCTTCTCGTTCATTTTGCTTTGGTTCAAGGGGAGTTCATTTGGGAGCTTCTGGAGCTTAATATTGACGTAACTCAACTTGAACTAAAAGTTGCATCACATTTTGAGGAGGAGCTAGATTTTCTGCATGTCATTCTGCATTGTAACTATATTTGAGCCTTGATTATTATCCTGTTATGACATGCTTACAATGCTTTACACCCTGCCATGACTTGTGCTTATTTGCTACATTTATCATAACTTCATATGTGTAAACTAGATTTTGCCATGATAAGTTAATTAGTCTTTCTTGAGCTATCCTTTTATGATCCATGCCACGTCAAATAGGCTGAGTTGAGCGTTGAATCTCTATTGAGCCTTAGATTGAGATGTTTTAGTCTCTTGATGATGCATAGGTTAGTACAATCATTTCAAAAGCAAAAAGATCTCTTTTGTGCGAAAAAAACTGATCTCACAAATTCTTTCTCATGAGACGGCTTGCCATTGCACTAGGCATGAACTCAGGGAGAGTTTTGGATGACCAAGATTATTTCCTTAAGCTTCTCGCTTGGTATGATCGCATAAGGCTTGAGATCTAGCACATGATAAAAATATTGGTTGGAAACAACCACAAGTTTCATAAGAAAATATGTCATTTGTGCTCGATTTGCTTAAGTTACAAAAGAACCAAGTACTTGAACTAATGTTTCACTCTTGAGCGTATAGCACTCTATTTGGACTCAATATTAGCTTCTTGGTTCCGCTTAGCTTATTGACATGGCCTGCATCATCCTTGGATGTCTCTAGCTAGACTTTGCTCATTGATGACTTCATTTGTTCACAAATTGCACTATAATTCAGATTGTCATCTCTTTGGTTTAGCTAGCATATACATATCTTGTCATGATCTAGATATCCTTTATTGAGTTATGGCTTGGTGTAATCCTTAATGGTCATTTTGGATAATTCTCATGGCTCTAAATGCTTAGAATAATCAAACTTCAGCCATTTCATCCATTTTCATGACTTATTCTCCTTCTTGCATTCTTGATGTGTTTATTGCCAAAAGGGAGAGATTAATGATAGAAAAAGCCATTTTGGGAGCTTTGAGGAAAACTTGTTCTTTCTTTTGCGCCTTTTCTCGACATGGTCATTAGCTTCATTTCCTTCTTTGGACCATGTTGGATTCTTCAAACTCAACTTCATATACTTTTTCGTTGTTTGTCAATATACTCATCAAGGGGGAGATTGAGAGATCATGTGGAGATGACCCCATGTTTGTGATGAGTAATTGACTCTTGCCTTGGGAAGATTGAGTTCGTTCCGGACGTTTCCTGTGTAGTCGTAGCTCTCTAGGCGTGGTCGAAATCACCGAGTCTCAGAAGACCACACTCTATCGAGTCAAAGCCATTTACATCTCGTTGTCCATGGTCGAAACCTGGGAGATATGGTCTTGTGTGATCGGAAGGCTTTACGACTATGTTGGTCGTGTCGTCGGAAGGCGCGCTATGTACCGACCACTTTGTGGTATTTTCGATCGGTTTGGGCATGGTCGAAAGTCAGGAGAGGTTTACGACCACCTTTGGCGGGGTGGTCGAGGTTACCCGAGAGGTTTACGACTACTCGGCCGTGGTCGAAGGGCACGGAAGGAATTACGACCACATTGGCCGTGGTCGGAAGTCTGTGCGACCACGCTGTGGCGATTACGACCATTCTGGCTGTGGTCGAAAGCCACCAGGACCATTTACGACCACGTTGTGATGACTACGACCATTCTGGTCATGGTCGGAGGTCGTCAGGGAAGTATTCGACCACGTTGGCCGTAGTCGAAGTCTGTTTCGACCGCGTTGCCGCGATGCGAGGTCGGCTCAACCATGCGGTCGGATGTCGGCGCTAGGCGTGCGACCACGGTAAATCTCGTGTGCGTTGTCGGAAGGGTTTCGACCACGGTGAAACTTCGGTGCGTGGTCTCGAGCGGGTTCGACCACGGAGGAAAGCGGTTGGTCGTCTCGAAAGTGCGAACGTGGTCGTAGTCACTTTGAAACCGGTCGTATAGTTTCTAGGATCGGTCGTTTGAGCGAGAATCGATCATCGGCTTTGTATTTGCGATCGTGACCTCGTGCATTTGATGGTTCATCATTTCGACCGGTCTTAAATGCATTTTAGACTTTGTGGAGTATGGTTTGAGCTCTGTTTGTCTAATGCAGATGGTTGTACACATTATTTTGTGCGGTGCTATGAATGCTTTGTTATCCGTGATGCTTGCGGGACTTTGAGACTAGTCGTGGTGAGGTATGGATGGTCGAGACTGAGCACGGGTGCTTGAGTCGTGGCGGTGGGACATGCCAAAGACGCACGAGGTCTCGAGGTGGTTGCAAGCGTGATCGGCAAGGCAGAGGAAGCTTCCAGGAAGGCAGCAGAGTGGCATTTTGGATAAATGCGAAAGTCGCAAAGGGAGTCAGCCTGCAAGGGCATCATTCACCCCCCCCTCTGTTGCCATTTCGATCCTACAATATGGCATGAACCATAAGAGGATAACTAAAGGCAGACTAGTCATAAGATCTAACAGACATGATTTAATTCAATTTGTGCACAATTAATCAACATATCATGACAGACTAGACTACACATATAAAGTCATGATAAATCAAGCACCCTAGCATAAATCATGGCAAGATGTAATGCAGTTTAATCATGTCATAACAGGATAATAATCAAGGCTCCATGTAGTTATATTACAATGCGGAAAGTTGAAATGACAAGAAATGCAAGAAAATCCAGCTCCCCTTAGCATGTGAAGCACTTTTAGTTTAAGTTGAGTTATGTCATCATTAAGTTCTAGCCAATCTCAAATGACCTCCTCCTGAACCAAAGCAATAAATACGAGAGGCTGGCAAAGAAATCAAAGAAGGTAGTCCTTAAAGCATAGATAAGATATAGAGAATATTATGGCTCAGACTGACTCTCATCTACCCCATATGATTCTAGGACTAATAGCTAGTCTACTAACACACTAGAGAGTAAACACGTTCCCTGTCTACCCAAGGGTGCCCCGACCCTCCTAGACCTATAAGAAGTGAGTGAACTCAACCTAGTGAGAAGAGAGGCAACTAGAAGCAGCATCCTACAATCACAAGATGAGAGTAAGAAGTCTAAGCAACTAAGCGAGAGAACCACTCTAATCTATGCTAGAAGGACTAACCCGAATGCACCCTCATGACATGCAGCAGAATGAAACAGGAGCATATATATAAGCAAGGTAAAATATAACACACGAAGCTCCCCCTCACAACAATCCATAAGGACAGACCACCCCAAACTCTCCCCGCAAGGTTGAAAACCTCGAGCTATCTAAAGGCTTAGTAAAGATATCAGCCAACTGATGGTCACTCTCCACAAACTGGAGCACTATGTCACCCTTCTCCACATGGTATCTAAGAAAATGATATCTGATATCAATGTGCTTGGTCCTGGAGTGCTACACTGGGTTCTTGGCAATGTTAATGGCAGAAGTGCTGTCACAAAAGAGTGGAATACTATGGGTGTGTTTGGTTGAGCTGTGGTTTCGAGAAAGTCATGGAGTCGTGGGTCAGGAAAAGCTCAGAGGTTGTGGGTCGTGAAAAGTTGTAAGTCGCTTTGGTTCAAACAAGTATAAAACTTACCTCCTATCTCTATTTTCCTTGAAACAAGCTGTGAAACAGTCTCTATTTTCACCATTTCAAAAGCGAAAGCCAAAAGCCAAAAGGGGTCCAAGGTGCTTTCAAAATCAGATTACCCAAAAGTAGTCGCTCAAAAAAAGCGACACGGTTTGCACCCCTTTGGTTGGCTTTTGGCTTTTTGGAAGCAAAAGCAGCTCCCAAAAGCTCAACCAAAGGCACCCTATCTATGACTAACCAAAAGTCCCATAGGGTCGAAACTATCCAAAGCACTGATCGCAAAGAATCGGCAAGACAACGTACTCGGCCTCTGCGGTGGACTGTGCAACACTAGACAGCTTCCTAGAAGACCAAGAGACAAGAGAAGTGCCAATAAATTGGAAAGTGCCAGAATTGATCTTTCTATCTATCCTACAGCTGGCAAGTCTGCGTCGAAGAAGGCTCTGAGGGAAAGACTGGAAGATGAAGAGTATCAGATACCATAGTCTATGGTAGCTCGAAGGTACCGAAAGATGCACTTCACCGCCTGGCGGTGAGATACGCGAGGAGAAGCTTGTAATCGAGCACACAGTCACACGGAGAAGTGTATGTCTGGCCTCGAGGCAGTGAGGTACAAGATGGAGCCAATCATGCTGCGGTACTCCTTTCGATCAACTGGCTCGTCATCCTCATCTGGATCGAGTGAACCTGATGTTGCCATTGGAGTTGACACTGGCTTGCCATCACTCATGTCAAAGCGTCTCAGGTGGTCACGAGTGTACTTGCCCTGATGTAAGAAAGTACCCTCCCGAATCTGCTTAATCTAGAAACCAAGGAAGAAGCTCAACTCACTGTCAGACCCGGATTTTGCAATCCGAATCTCATCGTGCCTTACCGCATTATTCCTAGATCGAGATAATGCACACGATACATTGTTGAATCATTTCATACACGCGGAATTCACAACAAGCCATAATAATATTACATTGCAAAAGTGTAGCTAGGCCTTCACAAAGGCGCAGTAGTTACAATAGGGCCAAGCAGGCCAAATATTTACATTACAAAATTCTAGCAGCGGAAGAGATACAAAGTAGGCCTTTAAACCACAAGCAGAGACTGAGGGCAAAAGTGGCCATGCAAATAATACTAGGGTTCTAGTACTATTTGGGGTAAAGCCACACCTTAGTCTAGATGCCTAAGGTTCTAAGCGCGGATTATTCGTCCTAATTCGTGCCATGGTCTTCTCCATCTGCAGAGGTGCTTCCTCGTAGGCATACGGGTCTTGAGCTCCGCGAGTCCGGATTTTGGTATTGCGAGTGAGCACACTAACCACCGTGCTCAGCGAGTCAACACACAGAATGCAGTAGGTAGTATGCAAGGCTTTTAACAAGGGAAGGCTCAAGTTGTTTTGTTTGCTGAAATATGCTTTTTGAACTATGATACTTAAAATTCCCTAGGACCTAGCCAGTTGAATTTTTAAACTTGATACTTAACGACATATACATTTATTTTTACCGAATCAGAGACCATCCACCATTACATGGTCTCTGCTCCTCATACCAAGCCTTCAGCGTATAGTCGCTTACATAACCACTGGGACGACACCCAGGACAACTCAAATGAGGGCCTTACTCTGCCCTTCTTAAAAGATTTTGAAATAGAACTATATCTAGTTAAGTTCCCATGTCTGCCCATAACCGTGGGCGCGGCTATTCGAATAGCTTTAACTCTGCAGAGTGTGTACACTTTACCCACACGAGATAGATCTGCTCATTGCCCCACATGATTCCTTGGCCATGCGGTTGAGTAGACTATCACAAGGCTTTTACAGTGCATTTTCCTAGCAGAGTTGCGACCGCTAAGGTTTCCACTTCCTCCTGCACGACCACCCTTCCAGAAGCCCCCTCTTGCGCCATCACGTCGGAGGATGTGGCCATCCTCTACCCGCCCGTGTTCACACCGACGCAACTCTTACTAAGTCAACGCAAATTAGTTGGCCCTGCCTACACTTTGCCAGCATGTGGTTGTACTTGTTATATCGTGGGAGATTATCACAAGATTCAGTCCTTAGGTGTCATCTGGGCGGTTCTACCACAATCTCTTGTGCTATCACGGCACCACTTTATCACAAATCTATGCTATCACGGCACCATTCAACACTCCCGCCCTCAACCATCCGCCCAGATAATTAAGCATGTGAGATTCTTTCGAAAAATATTCTTATACCCACATAAACCACTCATCATCACAATGACGCCCAATACTTCTTTCTTTAGTTTGCAAGATATGCTAGGTGCTCTCACACCCTTGTTTATCTAAAACAACTCTAAGCATGCATTTATAATTATAGACTTAGTTTCAAAAGAGTTGTAGCATTATTACTTTTACTAGGGTGACAAGGATCACATAGCCAAAAGTATTGCAAAGGACATATACTAAATCAAGAGAACATGGGCATATATCTAAAAGCTAAAATTAACATGTATTGCAACATAGATATAAGCATGCAATTTATAATACTTAAACCAAAATACTTTATTGAAAACATAGGCTCAAAATGATCAAAGCATTGACTCGCCTTGGATGCAAAGGTCGGGGTTCGGGGTGTTGGAGTCCACAGCAGAGGCAGCTTCCTCCTCTTGAGTCTCGAAGCTACGTTTTATCTGTGAAAATTTAGATAAAATTATCATAACAATCAAATAACACAATGAAAATTTGAACAAGCTTCAAAAGTGTTGGTTCTGGTTTCATTAGGTAGCCCTTGATTTTAGATGAATTTAGAAATTGATTTCACTAAATTTGGAGCTAAAATGAATAAGTTATACACATTTGAATATCTTGGTTTGAATAAATCCGAAAATATTAAACTCGACATGGGGCCCATCGTCGTGACCGCCTTCAGCGACGCCGACACGTGGGGCCCAAGCGCATGGCTCACGCCCGCCCCGCCGCCCGACGACAAAGGGTCCCGGAGGCGCTACCGGACTCAACTGCGGTCGGTGGTAGGTGGGGCCCACCGTCGATGGTTTTAAAAGAAATGGCTCAACCTCGGTGGCTGCGTGGTGGGGCTCGAGCAGCGCCGAGGGAGCCGGGGGATAGAGGGTGAGCGGCGGTAGCCAACCCGCCGCCGGTTTATCTCACCCTTAAGGATGATTTTTCCCTTAAGAAGTGCGAGGGGTGGAGCAGGCGGCCTTAGGCCGGGAAGGCGGTGGTCGCCGCGGCGAGGGAGGCTCACGAGGTTCGGAGCTTCGTGAAATGCAAAGCCGAGCTTGCGGCGGCAGTTGGTGGCGACGAGGAGGACCGGGATCACCGGGTGGGTCGGCGACGAGCGGCGGCGGCGGCCGAGGAGGGCTCACGGCCGGCGAGCTACGGTCGTCGGCGAGCTCGGGAGGCCGGCAATAGCTTGGCGGCGGTGCGAGATGGTGTGGGAGCAAAGGATCGAGCTCCCACAAGGAGGATCGACGGAATTGCGGCGAGGGCCATCGGCGGAGTTGGGGAAGAAGGGGCTCACCGTGCACGGTTGGCTTTTGGGGCAATTGGCCGGGAAACGCTGAGGGTGTCACGGTGATTCTTTTAGGCGCATCCGGGCGGGCGGCCACAGCGGACCCGCCATGAGACATGGGCGGCTGCCATGTGGCGTCTTGTCGGCGGCGGCCGGCGGCGGCGTGGTGGGTCGGGCGTCGTGGGGTCCTTTCCCATAACGCCCCCTCGGTGGGGTCTCCGCGGCATGGGCGTCGCACTGCCGAGGGGGTCCGGAGCGCGCGGAGGAGGAGGAAGAAAGGAGAAGCAGTGCCACGACAGTGGGGTCCGCTTGCCGAGAGAGAAGGGCGCGGAGGCGACCGCGGGTGGTCGAGATGGCGCCGGGTGGGGCGTGGCCCCATCCGGACCGGACGCTGGACTGAGAGAGGGGGAGGGCAGATCCGGGCGACGGGCGGATCCGGCCATCCACAGCGTCGGCGGGTGTGGTCTTGGGTTTTATTTTGATTTTGAATTTTCGAAATACTAGAGGGCATAATACAATTCGGAAAATACTAAATTACCACCAAAATTCTAGAAAATTTACTGAAAGCTTGAAGAGATATTTTTGGGTTTAATAAAATTATTTCGCCACAAAGTGGCTATTTCTTGTAATACTCTTAGGCCTACAACTGACTTCTTTTCCTTTTTCCTTTTTATTTTTCTCCTCTTTTTCTTTTATAATTGGGGATATATTTACTTTGTGTAAAAGCACTCATGTATATACATATATATACATGCATATACATATACATATATATATATATATATATCTATCTAAGTTTGCCCTACTCATTTCTAAGAAGCTTTCATCGGCATTCGCCACTTGTATTTCTTGAAGTTTAAATCATCCTGTTTCTTTGAAAACCTATGTATGGTAACTTTGAGTCCTCTCTATGGATCATCTTTTGATTCGAATTCAACTTTTGAATTTCCTATTAAGTAAACCGACGGGTTCTTCCTCGAGATTTTCGTGAAAGTATTTTTATAATACATCCCAACATGATATGTTCTGAGCGACCAACAATATTTTTATTACACAATCCTTCTAAGTTTTTCGGGATGTTACAAACCTACCCCTAAAAAGAATCTCGACCCGAGATTTGACTTAGCTAGAAAACAAAGCGGGGTAATCTTTAAGCAATGATCTTCACGCCCCAAGTGGCTTCTTTCTTTGAATAGTGACTCCACCGCACTCGCACATGCGAATGGATTGGGTCTGGTTTTCTTTTCCACTGTGTCCAAAATTTTGATGGGGCGCTCTTTGTAAGTTAAGTCCTCCTCGAGCTCGATTGCTTCTAATGGGGCTCGGTCTTACGCACTGCAAGCACTTTTTCACCGGGACACATGGAAAACATCGTGTACTTGGACATGTTCGAGGTAAGGTTAGCTAGTATGCAACCTCCCCTTTCTTGGCTACAATCGGGAAGGGCCCAACATAGCGCGGGGTAAGCTTGCCTTTGACCTTAAATCTCTTGACTCCCATAGGGCGACACCTTCAAGTACACGTGATCTCCAACTTCAAAACTTAGAGGCCTCCTTCTTTTATCGGTAGTAGTCTTACGCTCGGATTGGGCCGCCAAGAATCGATCCCTAATCGATTTAACTTTTTCTTCTCGCTTGCCTTAGAGTTTCGGGGCCGAACACGTAGTTTTCTCCCACCTCGGACCAATGGAGTGGGATCCGACATTTTCTGCCATATAGAGCTTCAAAGGGTGACATCTTCAGGCTGGACTGGTAACTGTTGTTGTAGGCAAACTCGGCGTAGGGCAGACATTTATCCCATTCCTTTGAGAAGTCTAGTGCACATGCCCGGAGCACATCTTCTAATATTTGATTCACTCTTTCTGTTTGTCCATCGGTTTGAGGATGGTGGCGATCTTGAAGTCTAAATGGGTACCCAGAGCTTCATGCAGACTTGCCCAAAAATGTGAGGTAAATTGGGAACCTCGATCCGAACAATTCGCTTGGGTATGCCATGTAGGCACACAATGCGGACATGTACAACCAACTAACTTATCTCCCTTGTACGTTGTTTTGACGGAATGAAGTGGGCAACTTTGGTCAATCTATCAACGATGACTCGAGATCGAGTCACATCCCGACTTCACATGGAACCCGTGATGAAGTCCATGTCAACTTCCTCCCATTTCCATTGGGGTATTTGCAAAGGCTGCAGCAGTCCTGCCGGCCTTTGGTGCTCGGCCTTTACTCTCTGACAGACATCACAGCAGGCGACGTGCTCAGCAATGTCTCTTTTCATGCCTAGCCACCAGTAGTATTGCTTCATGTCTTGGTACATCTTAGTACTACGGGATGAAGGAATAGGCGGAGCTATGTGCTTCCAAGCATTAGATCCCTAAGGTCCTTTTGAGGGGTATGAAAGCACGATTTCCGTTTTAGAATTCCTTGATGATCCAGATTCATTTTAGGGCCTTCCTTCTTCCATCGATTTCTTCCACTTCAAAACATTGGGTCTCCCTTACAGGCAGCTTCTATCATTTCTTCAATACTTATTTGATCTTCCAGGATGGTTAGGGCTCCTTCTTCGACAATCCCTAGGTTCGAGTGTCGACTCTTTATCTGATTCGAGTTGGTGCTCCCGAACCATAAGGTGATTGCAGAGGCTTTCCTACTCGGGCGTACGCCACTACGTTAGCTTTTCGAGGGTGGTAGTGGACGCTCATGTCATAATCCTTAATCAATTCCAGCCACCTTCTTTGCCTCAAATTCAGATGTGACTGGGTGAAGAAGTACTTGAGGCTCTTGTGGTCTGTGTAGATATCACAATAATTGCCAATAAGATAGTGCCTCCAGATCTTCAGGGCATGAACCACGGAAGCTAACTCCAGGTCATGGGTTGGGTAGTTGGCTTCGTGAGGCGGCTACTGGATGCATACGCCACAACCTTGCCTTCTTGCATAAGCACACCCCAAGCACTTGATGTGACGCATCGCGAAGATACTTCAAAGTCTCGACGACATCAGGCGGGACCAAAGACCGGGTGGTGGTCAATCTCTTTCGCTTGAAAACTCTCTTCGCATGCCTTGGTCCACCCAAATGCCCGCTCTTTCTTGAGTAAGCGGGTCATTAGTCCGGCACCGGAGAACCTTCAATAAACCGCTGTAGTATCCTCGCTAGTCCAAGAAAGCTCCTCACCTCTGGATCGAGGTAGGTTGTTGCCATTCCGCTATCGCAGCAATTTTGGCGGGTCAATGAGACACTCCTTTTTCGCACACAATATGCCCCAGAAGGCGATGTCCCGCAACCGTAACTCACACTTGCTGAACTTGGCATAGAGTTGATGTTCCTTCAATCTTGTCGGCACCAAGCGTAAATGCTCGGCATGCTCGTCGCGGTTTTGGAGTAGATGAGAATGTCATCGATGAACACTACCACAAACTTATCCGTAGTCCATGAAGACCTTGTTCATGAGATTCATGAAATAGGCGGAGCATTGGTCAACCCAAAAGACATAATCAAACTCGTGCAGTCCATATCTAGTGGTAAAGGCAGTCTTCGGGATGTCTTCCAGCCTAATCTTCAGTTGGTGATAACCTGACCTTAAATCAATCTTGGAGAATAATGTGGCTCCCCCAAGCTGATCAAATAGGTCATCAATCCTCGGCGGTGGATACTTATTCTTGATGGTTACTTCATTTAAAGCCCTGGTAATCTCGCACATCCTAGCGGTGCCATCCTTCTTCTTTACAAAGATAACAGGGGACCCCAAGGTGAGGAACTCGGCGGATAAAACCTTTGTCCCGTAGCTCATGAAGTTGCTTCTTCAATTCTTCTAGCTCATCTACGGTCATCCCAGATGGTCTCTTGGAGGTAGGGGCAGCACCAGCTTCAAGTTGATAACAAACTCGAGATCTCGTCGTCCCGGTGGCATGCCGTGCGGTTCCTCGTGGAAGACTTGGTGTAGTCTTGCACCACCATCATCCCTTCTAGCGGTACATCTTCACAATATTATATCCCTCGGCCCCATCTATACGGTCGGTCCACCTTCACCACAATGGTCAATCCTGGGCACTTGGTCAATTTAACTTGCCTTAAGGCACAATCTAATATTCCTTGGTGTTTAGCTAACCAATCCATTCCTAGTATAATATCCAAGGTCTGGGAGGTTAGCACGACTAAATCTGCTAGGAATATAAATCTTTCCATGACAATTTCTACTCCGGACACACTAAGGTGGCCTTAATCATCCTCGGGTGAACTAAGCATCAATGCTTTCTTCAGCAGTGGACAGCGACTTAAGTTTATCCGCATACCCTTTTGCTATAAATGAATGCGATGCCCTGAATCAAAAAGGACACGTCTTGGTAGTGTCTTGACGAGAACGTGCCAGAGGGACTCCGGACTTCCTCGGCTTCTTCACGGTGACATGATTAATCCTTCCACGATTGGGAGTCGATGCAGCCCGGTTGGATTGGGGAGCCTGATTCCCTCTGCTGGTCTCAAGCTTGGCCTCGAGTGGGTAGTGCCCAAATTGAACTTCACCGGAGTGGTGCGCCACGAGGGCGCAGTGAGGCATAATGCCCCTTCTCCCCACAGTGGAAGCAGTTGAAGGAGGTCGCAGTATTTGTCCCTGCAGTCTGGCCCGAGGGGCGAGGAGTCTGGAACGAGCTACCACCAGGGCGAGGTGCTGGGTTTGGGCTCTGAGACGGGGCTGTCCCAGAGAAGGGGGAATTGTTGAAGAACCTCTGGATGAATCTTCCTTGCGGTCGCTGAACCACCTGCTTCCGTTTGCGACTAGTCTCCAGGTTCTTCTTCTCATTTTCCAGGACCAATGCCTTATTCACCGCTTGGTGAAAGCTGAGAAGTCTGTGTGATGAGTCGCACACGGAGTTCTTCATTCATCCCTTGAAGAACCGGTCAATTTTCTCCTCTTCATCAGCCACATCCTTGGGGGCGTAATGGGCCAGTTGATTAAACTTGGTGAGATAATCATTGACAGACAGGCCGCCCTGCTTCAAGGTCCTGAACTCATTCTTCTTTATTCGCATTACTCCAGCTGGGACGAAATTGGCCTTAAAGGCCGCCTTGAATTCTGTCCAGGTTATGATTGCGGCACTAGCTCCGGTGGGGGTATCCTCATATCCTTTGGTGGCTGTGTAATTCTCCCACCAGTGCACCATGCCCCTTGGAGTTGATGGGTGCAAAGAGCACACAGTCGCCCTCCGCAGATTTGGCCAAGCGGACTTCCTTTACGTGTCCCGACCAATCTTCCGCCTCTAGGGGCTCATCCGCCCCGCGAAGGTGAGGGGCCGGTCTGATAAGTCGCCCGAGTTGGAGGTGTGAACATTGGCGTGGAGTGCAGTTCGCGAAGATAGCCTGAAGTATTTGCGTTTGCTGGGCCATCACTTGCGCCATGGATGGGTTAGCCGGTGGGGGTGGGAGGTTTACCCCTTGACCTGGGCCTCTTCCCCTTCCTGCTTGCTGTGCTTCTTGACTGGCTTCCACTTCTGCCTGCATGTCCGGGTTGGCTCCAGCTTGGGCGTGGGTAGCTCTATGGCTAGCCATCTGTAGATAATTTAACATTCTTTTAGACCCTTGTTCTAACCTCCCTATAAAAGTTAATAACCCACGACCAGCACAATAAAGAACCAATACAAACATCAAACAACTGTAATTAAACACAAGGCCGTTTTCATTAAGCACAGACGAGACATCACATAGCCGACTTTTTATGGCTTCACAAGCCACGCTGGGTTTTAAAAACATACACATACTTAGCGATACTAAGGTACTGGCATAAGCTGCTACTAGAAAGGTGGGGCCTATGCTTGCTACTACTAGCCAAACTCTAGCAAGCACTGCACTAACTGACCCACGTACTGCCTACTCCTCCATGTCACCAACACTGGGACTGGAGGGGGTATAGTCCGTACACTGGGAACAGGACCTGCTACCACTAAACTCAGACGGGTCGGTGTCGGAGTGAGAGCGTGAACGGCTGCGTCGAGTCTCTCCACGGTGTAGCGGATCGAGGCCCGGGGTGCACGCTCTTGCGTCTTGTGAGCTCAGTGCGAGTCCCGGAACACAGTGGAGGTCTTGGGAACCGAGTCGGTGTAGGTGTCTGCTGAGTCTGGGTGCGGGCAGCGGCCGCCTCTGCCTTAGCCTCTGCCAAGGCCCGCTCACACTGGGCGAGCTGCTCACGCAAGGAGTCCACCTCGATGTGGCGTGCGAGGAGGCGCTCCCGAAGTGTGGTGATCTCCTCCTGAGCCACCACATGGGCTGTACCCATGACCCGAGTGAGGTCCACCTGGTAGGTAAGCCTCGGGTCGTCCTCTAACTCTGTCACCCTGGTCCCGTCGAACCTGGCGTGCTCTGTCCGCAGAGGGTGGTAGGTAAAAGGGGACTCAAGCACCAGCGTCGCGTGGATGTCGCAAAGTCGGGCGCGGCTGGGCGGCGGCATCTGTGTCTTCTTGCCACGAGCTCCTCCGTGGGTGGTGCAAACACGTGAGACCGGTCTCCCTCGCGGCGGGGTAGATGAAGATCTCCACCAACCAGACTCATCTCCTCCTATCCAGGTCCTCCGACCGCGGTAGATGGGCGCGTCCTCGTAGCCCAAGTAGTGGAGTAGTTTGCGAAGTATATCCACAAACTCTCCCTCACGCACCCCGTGAGCGAAGAAGTCCCAATGTCCAACGTCTGCAACTCCTGCCATCTGTAATTAAATAATATCGTTAGTAATTTTTCGAAATAACAACTGAAAGGTAGATCGAGTAGAGCTAGGAAGGATGCGGGAAGAAATATTACGCTATATTTAAGAAATTCCTTTTATACATTTTAAATATACAACAGCCTAAGTACTAATGGCCAACTAAGGTTTTTACCCTACAGTCGTATGCTCTGATACCACTCTGTCGGACCGGATTTTGCAATCCGAGAATCTGCGTGCCTTCGCATTATTCCACGGATCGATAGATAATGCACACAGATACATTGCTGAATCATTTCATACACGCGGAATTCACAACAAGCCATAATAATATTACATTGCAAAAGTGTAGCTAGGCCTTCACAAAGGCGCAGTAGTTACAATAGGGCCAAGCAGGCCAAATATTTACATTACAAAATTCTAGCGTGGAAGAGATACAAAGTAGGCCTTTAAACCACAAGCGAGATCGAGGGCAAAGTGGCCATGCAAATAATACTAGGGTTCTAGTACTATTTGGGGTAAAGCCACACCTTAGTCTAGATGCCTAAGGTTCTAAGCGCGGATTATTCGTCCTAATTCCCGGCGCGGTCTTCTCCATCTGCAGCAGGTGCTTCCTCGTAGGCATACGGGTCTTGAGCTCCTGAGTCTGGATTTTTGATATTGCGAGAGTGAGCACACTAACCACCGTGCTCGTGAGTCAACACCTGAAATGCGATGGGTAGTATGCAAGGCTTTTAACAAGGGAAGGCTCAAGTTGTTTTGTTTCTTTGAAATATGCTTTTTGAACTATGATACTTAAAATTCCCTAGGACCTAGCCAGTTGAATTTTAAACTTGATACTTAACGACATATACATTTATTTTTACGAATCGAGACCATCCACCATTACATGGTCTCTGCTCCTCATACCAAGCCTTGATATAGTAAACACATAACCACCGGGGCGACACCGGGACAACTCAAATGAGGGCCTTACTCTGCCTTCCCATAAAGGCCTATCTCTGCCCTTCTTAAAAGATTTTGAAATAGAACTATATCTAGTTAAGTTCCCATGTCTGCCCATAACCGTGGGCGCGGCTATTCGAATAGCTTTAACTCTGCAGAGTGTGTACATTTTACCCACACGAGATAGATCGCTCATTGCCCCACATGATTCCTTGGCCATGCGGTTGAGTAGACTATCACAAGGCTTTCTGATGTATTTTCCTAGCGAGTTGCGACCGCTAAGGTTTCCTTCCTCCTCAAGATGCGACCACCCTTCCAGAAGCCCCCTCTTGCGCCATCACGTCGGAGGATGTGGCCATCCTCTACCCGCCCGTGTTCACACCGACGCAACTCTTACTAAGTCAATGCAAATTAGTTGGCCCTGCCTAAACTTTGCCAGCATGTGGTTGTACTTGTTATATCGTGGGAGATTATCACAAGATTCAGTCCTTAGGTGTCATCTGGGCGGTTCTACCACAATCTCTTGTGCTATCACGGCACCACTTTATCACAAATCTATGCTATCACGGCATCATTCAACACTCCCGCCCTCAACCATCCGCCCAGATAATTAAGCATGTGAGATTCTTTCGAAAAATATTCTTATACCCACATAAACCAGTCATCATCACAATGACTGCCCAATACTTCTTTCTTTAGTTTGCAAGATATGCTAGGGTGCTCTCACACCCTTGTTTATCTAAAACAACTCTAAGCATGCATTTATAATTATAGACTTAGTTTCAAAGAGTTGTAGCATTATTACTTTTACTAGGGTGACAAGGATCACATAGCCAAAAGTATTGCAAAGGACATATACTAAATCAAGAGAACATGGGCATATATCTAAAAGCTAAAATTAACATGTATTGCAACATAGATATAAGCATGCAATTTATAATACTTAAACCAAAATACTTTATTGAAAACATAGGCTCAAAATGATCAAAGCATTGACTCGCCTTGGATGCAAAGGTCGGGGTTCGGGGTGTTGGAGTCCACAGCAGCGGCAGCTTCCTCCTCTTGAGTCTCGAAAGCTACGTTTTATACGCGCGAAAATTTAGATAAAAATTATCACAACAATCAAATAACACAATGAAAATTTGAACAAGCTTCAAAAGTGTTGGTTCTGGTTTCATTAGGTAGCCCTTGATTTTAGATGAATTTAGAAATTGATTTCACTAAATTTGGAGCTAAAATGAATAAGTTATACACATTTGAATATCTTGGTTTGAATAAATCCGAAAATATTAAACTCGACATGGGGCCCTTCGTCGGTGACCGCCTTCAGCGGACGCCGACACGCGGGGCCCAAGCGGCGATGGCTCACGCCCGCCCGCGCGCCCCGACAGCGGGTCCGGGAGGCGTGGTGGACTCAACTGCGGTCGGTGGCGGTGGGGCCCACTGTCGGCGACGGCTTTAAAAGAATGGCTCAACCTCGGCGCTGCGTGAGCGGGGCTCGAGCAGCCGAGGGAGCTGGGGATAGAGGGTGGCGGCGGTAGCCAACCCGCGCTCGGTTTATCTCACCCTTAAGGATGATTTTTCCCCTTAAGAAGTGCGAGGGTGGAGCAGGCGGCTGAGGCGGGAAGGCGGTGGTCGCCGCCGGCGAGGGAGGCTCACCGAGGTTCGGAGCTTCGTGAAATGCAAAGCTGAGCTTGCGGCGAAGCTGTTGGTGGCGACGAGGAGGACCGGGGATCACCGAAGGTGGGTCGGCGACGAGCAGCAGCGGCGGCTCGAGGAGGGCTCACGGCGCCGGCGAGCTACGGTCGTCGGCGAGCTCGGGGGAGGCCGGCAATAGCTTGGCGACGGTCTGGAGATGGTGTGGGAGCAAAGGATCGAGCTCCCATAGTGAGGATCGACGGAATTGCGGCGAGGGGCCATCGGCCGGAGTTGGGGAAGAAGGGGGCTCACCGGCCACGGTTGGCTTTTGGGGCAATTGGCCGGGAAGCGCTGAGGGTGTCACAGTGATTCTTTGGGCGCATCCGGGCGGGCTGGCCACAGCGGACCCGCCGCAGACATGGGCAACACCCATGGTCTTGTCGGCCGGCCATGGCGGCGGGGGCGTGGTGGGTCGGGCGTCGTGGGGTCCTTTCCCATGCGCTGCCCCTCGGTGGGGTCTCCAGCGGCATGGGCGTCGCCGGCCGGGGGGTCCGGAGCGCGGAGGAGGAGGAAGAAAGGAAAACAGGCCACGACATGCGGGTCCGCTTGCGAGAGAGAGAGGCGCGGGAGGCGGCCGCGGGTGGCAGATGGCGCGGGTGGGACGTGGCCCCATCCGGACCGGACGCGTGGACTGAGAGGGAGGCGGATCCGGGCGACGTGGGCGGATCGAGCCCGTCCACGCGTCGGCCGGGGGTGTGGTCTTGGGTTTTATTTTTGATTTTGAATTTTCAGAAATACTAGAGGGCATAATACAATTCGGAAAAATACTAAATTACCACCAAAAATTCTAGAAAATTTACAGAAGCTTGAAGAGATATTTTTGGGTTTAATAAAATTATTTCGCCACAAAGTGGCTATTTCTTTTAATACTCTAGGCCTACAACCGACTTCTTTTCCTTTTCCTTTTTATTTTCTCCTCTTTTCTTTTATAATTGGGGATATATTTACTTTGTGTAAAAGCACTCATGTATATACATATATATACATGCATATACATATACATATATATATATATATATATATATATATATATATATATATAAAGTTTGCCCTACTCATTTCTAAGAAGCTTTCATCGGCACTTCTGCCACTTGTATTTCTTGAAGTTTAAATCTGTCCCTGTTTCTTTGAAAACCTATGTATGGTAACTTTCGGAGTCCTCTCTATGGATCATCTTTTCAGATTCGAATTCAACTTTTGAATTTCCTATTAAGTAAACTGGCGGGTTCTTCCTCGAGATTTTCGGAAAGTATTTTTATAATACATCCCAACATGATATGTTCTGAGCGACCAACAATATTTTTATTACACAATCCTTCTAAGTTTTTCAGGATGTTACACTCACCCATCATGCTCATCTCAAACTTCGTGCTCATGACATCAGAGAATTGAGAAACAAGAGCATGAGAAGAACCGCCAAAGATGATGTCATCCACATAAATCTGGACGAGTAGAAAGTCATTTCCATGCCTGCGAATGAACAAGGTCTTATCTACAATACCCATCTCAAATCTATGACTCAACAAATAGGACTTAAGCCTCTCATACCAAGCTCTAGGGGCTTGTTTAAGTCCATACAGGGCTCTGAAAAGATTATAGATATGGTTTGGGTATTTAGGATTCTCGAAACCTGGAGTCTGCCTAACATAGACCTCTTCCTCAATATACCCATTGAGGAAGGCACTCTTGATTTCCATCTGGTACAGCTTGAAGCCCTTAGACGCTGCAAATGCAAGCAAGAGCCTAATGGCCTCTAGCCTAGCTACAGGGGCAAAGGTCTCCTCAAAATCTAGACCCTCAACCTGGGAGAAACCCTGAGCTACCAGTCTAGACCCTCACTTTGCTTGTTTTTGAAGACCCACTTGGTACCTATGATGTTATGACCTCTGGGGGCTCAACAAGCAACCAGACCTTCTTCCTCTCAAAGTTTTCTAACTTCTCATGCATGGCATTGACCCAAGACTCTTCAGAAAGAGCATGACACACATCCTTAGGCTCGAAGGAGGTGACGAAAGCAGAAGGGAGACAAAAGTGAGACAAGCCAGATTTTGAGCGTGTGACCCGCTCAAAGAGATCTCTTATCATCTGCTATGAAGGATGGCGATTTTGGATATGTCGGGGAGGTCCTAGATCAGAAGAAGAAGTGGCATCTACCTCATGAGCTGACGAGGTCCACTAGCTTCAGAAGATGTTGAAGGATTGGGCTGATCTCCTTGAGGTGCGGTGGTAGAAGCAGGCACCTCAAGGGAAGGATGGACTGGATCAAGTAAACAACTTTCATCTCCATCCTCCTCAACATCCACAAAGATGGTCTCGGACTGCTCTACAGAACCTGAGATGTCGGGCCTAGTCCCAAGACTGGCCTCATCAAAAGTCACCTCATAGGTCTCTACCATTTTGCTAGACTCGTAGTTCCAGACCCTATAAGCCCGCGAAGAAGTCGAGTAACCCAGAAAAATCCCATCACAAGATCGTGACTCGAACTTATCTAGATTCTCAGACTTCAGGATAAAACACTTGCAACCAAACACGCGAAAATGAGAAACGCTGGGCTTTCGCCAATATCTCAGCTCATAAGAAGTGCGATGCAGGTGTGCCTTCAGAAAAACTTTGTTTGAAACATGGCACGCGGTGGCTATAGCCTCAGCCCAAAACTTCATCGGTGTAGAGTACTCATCGAGCATCGTCCTGGCCATCTCTACCAAGGTACAGTTCATCCTCTCCACGATACCATTTTGTTGGGGGATGTGCGGAGAAGAGAACTGATGCTCTACACCTGTCTCATCAAACTAGGAATTCTTGAACTCCATGCTATTGTCACTACGGATCGCTCGTAAGGCACTAGGAAGCTCAACAGAAAACCTACTAAACAAACCCCGAAAATGACTGAACGTCTCATCCTTCGAGGCTAAGAAAAACACCCAAGAAAACCTCAAAGACTCATCGACCACGACAAGAACGTACCACTCCCCTTCGGCCGACTGCACTCTAGCTAGACCAACTGTGTCCATGTGAAGAAGCTGTCCTACTGCATCGGTCATAGTCACAGTGACTGGAGGATGAGAAGCAGCAACCATCTTGCCATATCAGCAAGGAGCACAAGCTTAAGTCTTTGACCATCTTGAGCTTGGGCTGACCACGTATGAGATCATGGCTGCTAACTCGGGTCAAATGATCAAAACCAATGTGACCAAGTCTCCTATGCCAAAAAGAGATATCACTGGACTCTGACGCGACTAAGCACTAGAGAGGATCGCTAGAAGACTCAATAAAATCAGCACGAAAGATCCTCTCAAATCTAGAAATCTCGCAGACAAGATTCCCCGAAGAATCAAGAATTTTGCAAGCATTTTCTTAAAACTTACCTCGAAATTGTCATCGGTAAGCCGAGAAACAGAAAGCAAATTGTATTGTAACTTACTGACTAAGGTAACATCCTTAAGAATAAACGAGTCATTAATGCGCACAGTACCTTAGCGATGACTCATCCAGACGAGGCGTCTCTGAAGGTGATCGACTCATCACCTGGACCTCGGACTAGGGAAGAGAACCAACGAAAGTCTCCGGTCATGTGTCGAGAATAGCCGGAGTCAACAAGACAAACCTCTCTCTTCCCATCCTGGCGAACCTGAGTCAACAAGAGAGAGACATCTGTGTCTTAGTGCTGGGGTAAATCAGAATAGACTTTGGAACCCATTATTGAGTCACACGACAAGCAGAAGAAGTAGTCACAGCCGACTAACCTCTAAATACCCTACGCTCTCCGCCACTCAGAAAGCCAGAAGGTCCATGAGCAGACCTGAAGCTGTTGTTGGGTCCGACTGCTATAGAAGAGCGAGTCTGACCGACAACAACATGTTGAACACACCGTGGATAGCTGTCTCGACGAGGGAAACAAGATCTATCCTAAGAACGACGGACATCATGACCAGAAGCAACTCGAGGACTAAAAATAGAAGCAGAAAAACCAAGTCCTCGATGCTGCCTAAACACCTCATAAGAGTTTTCTACAACTCTAGATCTTGTGTCGGTCTTAGGTGCACTCCGAGTCTGGGGCTGACTCTGAATACTCCTAAGTGCACGATCTCTTCGCGCAATCTTGGCGCGCTTAAAACATCTCTCAACAGAATGTCCATCTCTCTGACAGAAGGTACAATGATACTTCACCTTTTGAGAGGTTGAAATAGCATGACGAGGCTTCACCTTCTGAGAGGTCGAAGCAACAGGTGGTACCACCTTACTGTCAGAGATCCCTTAGACAAAGCCCGCAGATTTGAACTCAACTTTCTTTGTTCTGGGTTTAACTTCGATCACACCTGCTGTTATAGGTCTGAGAACAGCAGGTGGATGCTTCATGACATCCTCTAAAAAATCATATCCTAGACCTTGATTAAACTTGCAAATATTGGATTTGTCTAGAATAAGATTTAGCTTCTTCCTGCCTCCAACAAATATTTCAAGAGTGTTCATAACATACTGACACTCCTGAAAGAGAGAGGCGCAAGAAGAGCAGGGAGAAGATGAAGAAGACACAGCAGAAGGAGAGGACGAAGAACTAACGGCTGAAGAACGAATGGCATGTGCATGTCTCTCCTTGTGCACAGCCACCTCAACTTTGAGGGCTTCGCAGGACATGCAAGGGACAGTCCTAATTCTAGCCATTTGGTCATCGTAGCTCTTCCTAAGAGTCTCTACCATGTCCTTAGACTTCTCCCCCACCACAGCACACACAGCACAACCAGATTGTGGCTTCTCTAGTAGGTCCTTAGTTAACTTCATATACTTGTCATTCAATGCAATCAATTCATATTTTAGTTTTTTACAGTTATTGCATGGTGAGCTAACATGGTCCTTAGAAGCATACTGAACCATTTTGTTGTCGTGGTCAACTATTTCTTGAAATTGTTTTGAAATAGATTCAAGTTTAGCAGTTAATTTAGGACAGTTAGTACAAGAAATAATGGACTCAAGCAAGGAAGCATGTAATTCAGCAATTTTATGATCCGTCTTCTTTAAGTTAATCTTTAAGTTATTACACATTTCACAAGTTTCAGGCAGATCAAGGAGCATGGTGTAAAGACCTCTAAAAGCATTGTCCTTATTCTCACATGAGGTACAAAATGTAGTCTCAACAGAACTAGATGAAATAGATGCTACTCTAGTCATCTCTATCTCAGCAAGTAGATTAACATTCTCCACCTTAAGCAAGTCAAGTTGTATGATCGGAAATGGCAACAAGGGGGTGAATGGTGCCTTTAAAAATCGCTCCGACGTATCCACATACTTCTCCTCCGATAGCTATAGAAGTTATGATGAAGAAAGTTCATGCTCACTAGAAACTGAAGAGATCATAAACGAAAACGAATCAAGGAACACAAACCAGAAGAGAGCTTTGACGGAAGCACAAACTGAAAGCTACAAGAGAGATTTGACCAAAAACTGAAAATACATGACATGCCTAAAGAGCTAACTGAAAATGCAAAATACAGACTTACAAACACTTCTCCGAAGAAGCTTCACCAAAGACTAACAAAAAGGCTACAGCCAAAAATGTAAAAGCTGCAGAGAAAAGAAACCTAAAAGACTAGGCTGCAGACTGCAAGGCATCGGCTGAAAACAACAGTGAACAAAGGCTACAAACAGCAGTGAACAAATGCTGATAACAGCAGAAATGAGTGCAGATTTGAAATGCAGAGCTGGCCGAAACTGCTTGCTGAAAACTGCACTGCACAACCTGAAACAAAGATCAGCCGAAAGCTTCAAACAGTGGACTGTATGCAGGCAACCGAAATTGCAGTATGAAAATCTGAAGTACAGTAAATATTCATAGCTGCCGAAAACAGAAATGAACCGAAAACTGGAGAAGAAAAACCAAACTGACAAAATGTTCTCTGAAGAAACAAAAACAAGCCGAAAACGGATGGCATAGAGATTTCAGACTTAACTGAAGGAATGAAGCAGAGAAGAATAAAAACGAAAACATAAGCAGCATCAGACCGAAGACAAAAACTGAACACACACATCCATTATCTGTGACCAAGAGGTTGAGTACCATCTCGTGGTTAATAGAATCGCTCGGATAACCATATGCTCCACTGGATGCAGGCAGAGCACAGAGGATGCAGGCAGAAACTCAATCGCAAGACTTGTTGTAATATTTGCGGTATAAATATAAATATAATTCCTCTGTAATTATATAAACACAGCAATGACATCAATCCATATATACAAATCATAATGAAAATGTAATCATATGAATTGAACAAATCATTCAAGATATACCACATATTCAAAACAAGAGACAAAACTCCTCTAAACATGAATATGTATGACCAAGTATAAATCATGTACTAATAAAACTAGCAATAAGATCAAGACTAATTGAATAATTTGTGCTCTCAAACTGTAAGGTTACACAAGATTACTCTTGGCCGTCCCGCTACTAAATCATACACTTTTCATCGATTGGTTAAATCAAATTAGAATTCAATCTTTGAGCTCTTAAAACTTTACACTCTCAATTTAGACAATATATTCACCACATGTGTGCATTCGGTCATCAGCCAGAAATTAACTACAGCAAGTTCAACCACATATAAGATGTCTTTTTGCAGTAACTGAATCAAACTTAATTAGCAAAATATGACATCTAACAGATCTGCAACAGATATGTAGAATTTCTACAAGCTAGAGACAGCTCCAATCACACATATACAATATATCTTTGTCTAGTGATTATCATTCAAAGCTCACAGTTCGTCTCCTCCAACCAAAGACCCAGCCGCCATATATAGCCAAGAGAGGGGAGGAGCTGAGCACTCGACGGTGCCGCCAACGGCCACGACCAAGTCTCACGCATCACCACCGCAGCCCACTCTCACCTCATATGCCGGATCGAAGGCCGAGCCTCACGGGATGAAGAGGCGAGCTCACGAGAGAGAGGGGCGTGATCGCGGGAGGGAGGACCGCGGGGAGACCGGCCGCCACCGAGCCGATCCGCCGGGCCCGCCTAGCCCTTTGCCTCACGGCCGCCCCCTCCGAATCGCAACCACCATCGCCCCAAAACCGCCCGCTCATTCGCTGAAGGGAGGCGGGGCTCCTCCTTTGTTTTCTCTCCGGCCCACAAGCGGTGGCCCCTCTTATCTTTTTTCTCTTTATCAAATGGGAAATTCCCATTTTGCCCTTGGTTTATACAACAGTCCCACCAATTTTCCGGTTTGATAAGCGGTGCTCAAAGTCTTGTTTAATATCTGACAATTCGACGATGGGTACCTTTCGGGTTTGAACCCAAAGCCTAGCGACAAGGACTACGACTCTGCACAGACAAAGGAGGACTACACCTTGATCCAATGCCTTGGTTGCAGAATTTTCACCCAAATCACATTCTGTGCTGGGCGGCTTGCCCTTTCCCTCTCGGGTTGGGACGTTACGGTCATGTCCCGTATCTATCTCATGAGTGTTTAAGAAGGTATACCCTCAACTTTCTATGATTGCGACCTCACAATCACACTCACGTAGGTGAACCCTTCTAGGAGTCCTGTAGGACGACTCCATAAGTCATATAGACCTCGAATTCATTAAGATCCAATGCTCAACCTTCCATACGAAAGAGCACTTTGCAGCTAATGGGACCCGTTAGATGTGCTCTCTAATCTCCACGTTTGTTGTCCTAGAGCCTAGTTCACGGGATCTCCGATCTCCTAGGATAGGTTACTACCAATGTCAGCCTTCATATGGGTATAAGCCCCATTCCCTGAGATGCTGCAAGGATGACCTTTTGTGCCAATCCTTTGGTGAAAGGATCTGCCAAGTTCCTTCGGTGGATGTATTCTACAGAAATAACACCCGTCTCTCTAGCATGCCTTACTGACTTAAGTCGTCTCTTTATGTGTTTTGAGGACTTCATATTGTCCTTTCTACTCTTCGCCTTAACCGAGCGGTTTGGTTATTGCGATGAATTAATATAGCGAATAGGTTTTTCCAAAGACAGCGGTCGGAAAGGAGTTCTCGAATCCATTCGCCTCTGATCAGCGAATCAAGTGCAACTAGCTCAGCCTCCATGGTGGACCGTGTAAGGATAGTCTGTTTTGAAGACTTCTAAGAAACGGCCCCACCAGCTAGAGTGAATACATAACCACTCGTAGCCTTCATGTCATTCGAGTCACTGATCCAGTTAGAGTCACTGAATCCTTCCAAGACTGCCGGATTTCCAGAGTAGTGAATTCCCAATTTAGAGGTTCCCTTCAAATATCTGAGTACTCTTTCTAGTGCTATCCAATGATCATCTCCTGGATTGGACGTATAACGACTCAATCTGCAAACAGCATATGAGATGTCTGGCCTTGTTGCACTAGTTAAGTACATCAGGGATCCTATAATTTGAGAATATCTAAGTTGATCCTTCCCATGCCCAGTGTTCTTATGCAGCTTTGCATTTGGATCATAGGGTGTGGATACTGGCTTACAGTCCATAAATCCAAATCTGGTTAGGACTTTATCCACATAATGGGATTGTGAAAGAGTAATCCCATTCTCACCCTTTATGAGCTTGATGTTTAGAATAACATCAGTTTCACCCAGATCTTTCATATCAAAATTCTGGGAAAGGAAAGACTTTGTATTATTGATCACATCCATGTTGGTCCCAAAAAGCAATATGTCATCTACATAAAGGCATAGAATGACACCTTCGCCCCCACTAAACCGATAGTAGACACATTTATAAACCGTTTACACAAAAGCCGACCGACATCATCGTACTATCAAATTTCTCATGCCATTGCTTGGAAGCTTGCTTTAGACCATACAGGGATTTAATCAATCGACATACTTTCTTTTCTTGCCCTTCAACCACAAATCCTTCAGGCTATTGCATATAAATCTCCTCATCCAATTCTCCGCTTAGGAAAGCGGTCTTTACATCCATTTGATGTACTAGGAGCTTGTATGCAGCAGCTAGTGCTAAAAGCACTCGAATTATGGGTAGACGAGCCACCGGAGAGTATGTGTCAAAGTAGTCTTCTTTTTCTTTTTGCGTGAAACCTTTAGCCACTAAGCGGGCCTTGTACTTTTCAATAGTACCATCAGGTCTACGCTTTCTTTTAAAGATCCATTTGCAGCCTACTGGCTTACAACCAGGCGGGAGATCTGAAATTTCCCAAGTTCCATTAGCTATGATGGAATTCATCTCGCTACGGACTGCCTCCTTCCAGTAATCCACATCCGGAGATGCGTATGCCTCTGAAAGGGTTCGTGGTTCATCATCCACGACATAGGTGACAAAGTCATCACCAAGTGACTTTTCGGTTCTCTGTCTCTTACTCCTCCTCAACTCCAAATCTGGAGCAGTGTCATCCACATTAGGAAGAATAGTGAGATCATCTAAACCAGAATGGTTACTGACTTCTTTTGGTCTCATAGGAAACACTTGCTCAAAGAATGTCGCATCACGAGGTTCCATCACTATATTTGTAGTGATGTCACTCACCTCGGATTTGACCACCAAGAATCTATAAGCTGTGCTGTGATTAGCATATCCTAGAAAGACACAATCAACGGTCTTAGGACCAAGCTTCCTTTTCTTCGGTAATGGTACATGCACTTTTGCAAGGCATCCCCAAGTCCGGAGACATGATAAGTTGGGTTTTCTCCCCTTCCATCCTTCATAGGGTGTTTCCTCCTGATTGCGAGGTGGCACCCTGTTTAGGATATAATTAGCTGTGAGAACTGCCTCACCCCACCAATAGTCCGGCATACCTGAACTCTAAAGCATGGCGTTAACCATGTCACAAAGAGTTCGGTTCTTTGTTTCAGCTATTCCATTGGATTGGGGTGAGTATGGTGGGTAACTTCATGAATTATTCCACTCTCTTCACAGAATTGGGAGAACTCATGTGAGACATATTCACCGCCTCGGTCCGATCTTAACCGTTTGATTTTCTTTTCTAATTGATTTTCAACTTCAGCTTTATAGATTTTGAAATGTTCAAGGGCTTCATCTTTCAACTTAAGTAGTTAAATGTAACAATACTTAGTCGCATCATCTATAAGAGTCAAGAAGTATCGTTTGCCACCTTTAGTTAATATTCCATTTATCTCACAAAGATCAGAATGAATTAGTTCAAGTGGAGAAGTGCTTCGCCCTTCGACGCTATGAAAAGGTTTTCGGGGCTGCTTAGCTTGCACACACACTTCGCATTTTGAACCTTTCTCATAATTATAGCTTGGAATTAAACTCATTTTGTTTAACCGCATAATGGCTTCAAAATTAACATGACACAACCGTGAATGCCAAATATCATGAACTTTATTGCAATGGGAAACATTGAAGATGTTTACATTATTCAAATCAAGAGTGGATAAGCCGAACATGCCTCCGCTATCATAGCCTTTGCCCACAAAGTTACCAAATTTGGTCAAGATGACCTTATTGGACTCGAATACAAGCTTTATTCCTTGCCTGCATAGCATTGACCCACTTAGAAGATTGCGAGTCATAGCGGGCACATACAGTACGTCTTTGAGGGTGAGCGTTTTGCCCGAAGTAAGCTTCAGGCAAACCTGTCCAATCCCATGTACTGTTGCAGCGGCTCCGTTGCCCATTAGGACGGATCCACCACCTTCACCCTGAAATGAAGAGAAACAAGATCGTTCAGCACATATATGTCTAGTAGCACCTGTATCAATCCACCAATCAATAGATGGACTTGCCATAAAGGCACGAGTGCGTACTCTTCCAAGTCGGAGCTTGCCAACATGACATTTGCTTGACCTTATGGCCTTTGTGCTGACCAGGAGTTGGACCCTTTCCTTTACGATTGCGGCAGTGATTGGCCTTATGATCAGCCTCTCCGCAAACAAAGCAGACAATGTCCTCCTTTTTCTTCTTCATTTTCTTTGGTTGGAGCTTGAATTGGGTCTGACTCTTGAATTTGGGTTTCCCAGGGCCTACAGTTCTCTTGACTTCCACTTGATGAGCTTGGACTTGAGCCTTTCTCATGCCGTCACCTGCTCTGGCACGCTCTTCGATATTTATAGCAGCTAACAGCTTATTGAGCGTCAAGCGCTCCTTTATATGTCTACGAGCGGTCACGAAGTCACGCCACGAAGGCGATAACTTAGCCAGGATGACGTTAACTTGGAACTTCTCTGGTAGGGCGCAGTCGTACTGACTTAAGTCACGTACATGGAGTTGAAGCTCGTGGAGCTGCTCCATCACCGACCGTCCTTCTACCATTTTATAGTTCAAGTAGTTGGCTGCCACAGAGGACTCATTTCTATTATCTCCTTCGGAGTACTTTTCATCAAGCTCGTCCCAGAGTTGCTTGGCATTCGTGAAGTTGACATAGACATCAAACAGACGATTAGACAGGATGGCCAGCAAACGGGCTAAGACTGCATTATTAGTCTCTTCCCATCGCATCGTTTCAGGTATCTCTAGCGGAAACGCCGGAGGACCTGAAATGACCCAGAAGAGTCTAAGATCAGTCAGCCAAAGCTTGGCTCTCGCCTGTCACCGCTTGAAGTTGACACCGTCAAAAACTTCGGGTTTTACAACATCAGATGAGGAAGCCATTTCTGTGACCAAGACAAAAACTCCTCGTGGTTGAACATAAGCGACATCGGATCAAGACAAAAAGCGAACACACACATCCATTATCTCGTGACCAAGAGGTTGAGTACCATCTCGTGGTTAATAGAATCGCTCGGATAACCATATGCTCCACTGGATGAAGGCAGAGCACAGAGGACGCAGGTTGAAACTCAATCGCAAGACTTGTTGTAATATTTGCGGTATAAGCATAAATATAATTCCTCTATAATTATATAAACACAGCAATGACATCAATCCATAAATACAAATCATAATGAGAATGTAATCATATGAATTGAACAAATCATTCAAGATATACCACATATTCAAAACAAGAGACAAAACTCCTCTAAACATGAATATGTATGACCAAGTATAAATCATGTACTAATAAAACTAGCAATAAGATCAAGATTAATTGAATAATTTGTGCTCTCAAACTGTAGGGTTACACAAGATTACTCTTGGCCGTCACTCTACTAAATCATACACTTTTCATCGATTGGTTAAATCAAATTAGAATTCAATCTTTGAGCTCTTAAAACTTTACACTCTCAATTTAGACAATATATTCACCACATGTGTGCATTCGGTCATCAGCCAGCAATTAACTACAGCAAGTTCAACCACATATAAGATGTCTTTTTGCATTAACTGGATAAAACTTAATTAGCAAAATATGACTTCTAACAGATCTGCAACAGATATGTAGAATTTCTACAAGCTAGAGACAACTCCAATCACACATATACAATATATCTTTGTCTAGTGATTATCATTCAAAGCTCATGATTAAACAGTAGTTACAGAGCATGAGAATGAATCAAAAGACAACAAGTGACAGTAATTAGAGCTCAAAGATTAAATCTACCAATCTCAGAATATGATTTCATATATCATCGAGCAACAATCCAATCCCACTGCAATCTAAGTCTCCCAGTGGTAAATAAAGAGTAGGAGATTTCCAATTTAGCACAGCACACAAAGATTGCAAAGACAAGTGACTGATTTACTCACAAAACTGGCGATACTGAAAATCACCGAGAAGGTCACGGGCTAGGCACGCTTGCGCGCTGTCCCAGAAAACCTATTGCCCTCACACCACTGTGAGTAAGAGCAGTAGGCACGGAGATACAAAGCCCTCTTGCCGAAGTGAAGCCGCGTCGGAAAGTCGAGGTAGAGGAACGCCGCACAAGCACAGGGGAGAAGCCGGCCAAGCAACTCACCAAAAGCACCAGGGAACCACAGTCGTCAAACACCACAGGCAAAACTCAAAGAAGAGGAAAAAGCTCACGGTTCGTCTCCTCCAACCAAAGACACGGCCGCCATATATAGCCAAGAAAGGGAGGAGCCGAGCACTCGACAGTGCCGCCAATGGCCATGACCGAGTCTCACGCATCACCACCGCAGCCCACTCTCACCTCATATGCCGGATCTAAAGACCGAGCCTCACAGGATGAAGAGGCGAGCTCACGAGAGAGAGGGAAGCGATTCGCAGGAGGGAGGACCGCAGGGAGACCGGGCCGCCACCGAGCCGATCTGCGGCCCGCCTAGCCCTTTGCCTCGCCATGTGCCCCTCCGCGAATCGCCGCCACCATCGCCCCAAAATCGCCCGCTCACCTTACCAAGGGGAGGCAGGCTCCTCCTTTGCTTTCTCTCCGGCCCACCAACAGGTGGGCCCCTCTCTTATCTTTTTTTTTCTTTTATCAAATGGGAAATTCCCATTTTGCCCTTGGTTTATACAACAAGACTCGGTTTTCTGAGAACTTTTGACTCACGAATCTTTTGGATGCGAGACTTCAAACCTTAGCAAGAAAACAACCTCTAACCGAGATAAACTTCAAGAAAGCAATACTTCTCTGTCAGGAGGTGAAATCGAATCCAGAATTAAGGGGGAACCAAAACCGCACAACCACTCAGCAAAATATGCAATCAAAAGTTCTGCTCTCGGGAAGAAATGGCACGGAGCCTTGAAGATAATCCCAGTTCAGAGCGAAAGAAAATCGCGGCTGTTAGATCCAAGAACTCACTCAAACAGAAGTGAATAGAGTCAATCAAAGCATTCGAGAAAGAAACACAAGACCGAGACAGAACAGACTTGATCAATCCATTTTGGACTAAAACACTTGACAGAGAGAAGCAAAGAGATAAAACAGGGAGACCGCCAGCTAATCAATCAGAACAACACATAAAGACAGAACTTGAAATGGATGCAAAGAACTGTATGATTGCATTAACGAAGAGTTCTACAGCCATTTCTACAAAGTCTCACAAACCGAGAGCAACATACCCAAAAATAAAGACACAGCAGCTAAAACTGCCGAACATATCCTACAGAACCACTCACGCAGGAGATGGAGACAAAAGCAGAACCACTTCTGCTCTCCTCACCAACCCTTCAACAGAAAGAGGCACAAAGCAAAAACCCTCTCAACAACCCTAAAAATCCATACTACTACAAAGAGACACCCCTCCTTTATATAGCCTCTCATTACCGGGTTTACAAATGCTTTGCCCGCTAATTCTCACACTTTACCCATTAACTCGAACTGAATCCGTTTCCGCTTTTGCAGCCTTGTGTTTTTACCAAAACGTCCCTGCTGCACTTTCCGGGAAGCTTTCTCGTTTCTTGCCGTCCAAACCTCGCAACCACTTCGAGTCTCGCCGTCTTCGGCACATCCCGACCGCTCTGACCTCAGCACCGCCTGTGCCTAGTCTGGTCATCCCGTGCCTCGCCACGACTCCATCTCAAAGTCCTGCAGCCATCACAGACAAGAAAACACATCACATAGCACCGCTCGAGATAATGGAATTAACATTTACATTAGTCGCACGCTCACGCACGAATCACATAAATCAAACTCAAACTTTTAGAACACGTGTCAATTACTCATCACAAATATGGGAGCATCTCTCACATGGTCTCTCACAAGTTTAGTAAGCATACTATCATGAGAGGTCCTTAGTTTCTCCATGTCATCTAGCAAAGAAGTACAAACATCGCAATCATCACAGGAGGGAGCAGATTTAAGTGAAGTAAGCTCCCGTGACAAGCTCTCTACTTTCTTCTCTAGGTCACCACACCTAGCTCTAGATCTAGCATAAAATCTCCCTAACTTGAGAAATGCATCATTGAGCTGGTCGTAGGAGGGACCTACCTCATAGGAGTCGGTGTAGAGATCGTCATCGCTGATGTCGGTTTCATGGGCCATAAAGCACATGCGATGAAGTCGTCGTCATCCTTGGTGTCCTTGTCTTGATCATCTTTGTCGTCATCGTCACTCCAACCTTCCAAGTCGCTGAAGTTGATGTCGTCGAAGGCGGTGAGGATGCGGTGGAAGAGCTTCTTGTCTTTGCCAATATTGCGGTACTTCTTCTCTTTTCCTTGGCCACGATCTGGGGGCTTCTTGTTGCAGTTCTTGCTGATGTAATCATTCTTGCGTACACCGCCGTAGTCATTCTTACCCTTCTCCAGCTTGGGGGCAATTTACTGGAATGTGGTTGGGGCCACCACACTCAAAGCAAATTACCAGCCCTCCTCTCTTTCTCTCCCTAACTCTCTTGTAAGCATGTGAAAATTTTCTGGCTTGGAGAGCTAGTTCGTTCTTTGGAAGCTGCTCAAGTTGATTATCATTTATTTCACAGAGTGCCGCTAGAGAGAAGCCAGAAACACTATCACAAGAAGTTCTAGAGGCTAGACTAGGATCGGTGACCAAATCCATCAACTGTGATTTCGACTTGCGAGAGACAATGTCAATCTCGTGAGTCTTGAGGCACGAGTACAACGCATCAAGAGTCAATGTCGAGAGATCTCACAGAAGGAACTGAGACGAAACTCACTGTGCAGGGAAATGGTCGCCGGAGATACAGTGCCCTCTCCGACCGCAAAAAGCCACTACCGGAATCGAGGGTCAGGGTAGTGCCGCACAACACTGCAAGAACGCATCAGCCGAGTGCGCTCAAAACAACAAGGAGCCGTCGTTGTCTCCGTCCTCTCCTCGGATTGGCCTCCAGATTTCCTCTCACACCCCAAAGAGCGCACGGAAACCGGAAGCAAAGACTTCAATCGTAGATGGTGCCGAAGACCCAAACCTCCGCACAACCCGAAGAACAAAGAGGAAGAAGGAGACCCAAAAGAGAGAATCAGATTGGAAGAGAAATGTCCTTCGCACATAGGAAGAGCCCAGCCTAAAAATAGAGGAGGCCGGAAGTTGCGGGAGATGACGCAAGCGGCCGGCTTCAAGGAACCCGGGCCAGCTCGCGCCTTCGTCGCCGCCCCCATTCGCTGCTTTCCCACCGCGCTGCCGAAATCGCTGGATCTGGGCGAAGAAGAAGAAAGCGTCAGAACGCAGCAGCGCTGCAGGGGAGGAGACTGCGTCTCCTCCCTTATCTCTTCGAGCAGCTTAACCGACAGGTGGGCCCCACCTACATTTTTTTCTTTTCCTTTTTCTTTTTCTCAATTGGGAAATTACGGAAATGCCCTCGCATAACAACATTTAGTGCGTCCTAGTTGTGTCGTATCCATATCCTAACGATGAAATATTTTCACCTTGATATGCAAAACCTAAGTAGCTTCACCATTTCAGCCTTCAAGTTATACGCTACACTTCCCCAATATATGATCGTGTGTAGTGTTAGGTTTCACAGTTCGGCACGGAGTGACCATCCCAAGCTTCTTTCGTCCAAAACCTAGCTCCGACCAGCGAGGCAGCAAGTGCTCAATTGATATGCAGAAGTTTTCGCTGGGCATTGCCAAGGAGGACTTGCACGCGGGGCTCTGAGTTTTTTTAAAAAGTAATCCATTTTTTTATTCGAAAATATAGAAATATACATGTGTTTCAATTTTTTATAGAAATAGCCTCCAGTCGCTCAACGGCAGAGCGACATGCAAGCAATATCTCTACCGCTGGGCGACAAGTACATGGTCGAACCAACGTGGTCGACCAGCATGGTCGAAGCAACGTGATCGATACAACGTGATCAAATATTAGTGAGTGGTCGAAGAGAACAGTATAGTCAAAACATCGTACATCGTGATCGAAGACTAGTGAGTGATCAAAGTGAACAACATGGTCGGAACATCATACATCGCGGTCGAAACACATATAGCATGGTCGAAACAGCATACATCATGGTCGAAGACTAGTGAGTAGTCGAAGTGAACAATGTAGTCAAAACATCATATATCATGGTCAAAACATCATACAACGTGGTTGAAACATCATACATCGTGGTTGAAGTGAACAACGTAGTCGAAGAACTGTCGCCAAACGGTTGGGCGGCTGCCCTATGTGTCGCTCGGCCCTTGAGCGAGAGGGACTAGTCGCCCAACGGTTGGACGGCTGGAGGCTATTTTTGTAAAAAATTAAAACGTAGGTATATTTCTAGATTTTTGAATAAAAAATAGATTATTTTAAAAAAATTGTAGGGCTCCTATATGCAAAGAAGCTGGTTGCCTGGCCAAGTGGTCTTTATGTCTATGGTCTCGTCCTAACCATATCAAATATGTATTTATTATCTTAAGAAATAAGTCCCTTTTACACTTTACAAAAAGTCCACTTAACACCCTCAATTACAAAACCAGATATTTAATTTCCTAAACTTCCAAAAGCAGGCATTCAAAAATATATTTTCAGAAGAGATACCTACAGGTTTACCTCCTATGCATGGCATTGAGCATCAAATTGACCTTATCCTTGGCACATTACTTCCCAAACGGCCACCTTGCCACACCAATCACAAAAAAGCAAAACAAATACAACGCTAAGTACAAGAGCTACTCGATAAAGGGTACGTACATGAAAGCCTTAGCCCTTGTGATAGTCCTATCATTCTAGTTCATAAGAGAGATGATTCATGGAGAATATGTGTAGATTATCATGCCACTAATAATATAACTGTTAGGTATCGTCATCATATTCCTAGGCTTGATGATATGCTAGATGAACATAGTGGCTGTATTATATTCTCTAAAATTGATTTAAGAAGTGAATACCATCAGATGAGAGAAAAACTTGGAGATGAATGAAAAACTACTTTTAAAACAAAGTTTAGTTTGTATGACTGGTTAGTCATGCACTTTAGTTTAACTAATGCCCCGAGTACATTCACGCATTTAATGAATCACGTTTTAAGAGAATTCATTAGTAAATTTATTGTTGTATACTTTGATGACATTATGATATAAAGCAAATCCATAGAAGAACCCATTGAGCATATAAGGCAAGTGCTAGAAGTGATTAAGCAAGAAAGAATGTATGCTAATTTTGAGAAATACACCTTTTGTACAAACAAGGTTATGTTGTTAGTCTATGTGGTTTCAAGTCAAAGAAGTAAAGTAGATTGATCTAAGAATGGAGCTATCACAAAGTCAAATTAGAAGCTTTCACGATCTTGCCGGTTTTAACCATCGCTTTGTAAAAGACTTCAGTACTATCGCTACCCTACTTAATGAATTAAGTAAAAAGGGAATTGTGTTTAAATGGTGAGGATCACAAGAAAAATGCTTTTCAAGAATTTAAAAAACCGCTTAACAAAAGCATCATTCCTTGCTTTACCCAACTTCACTAAAACATTTGAAATTAAATGTGACGCTAGTGAAGTGAGTATTGGTTGTGTTCTCATGCAAGAAGGAAAATTAGTAGCCTACTTTAGTGAGAAACAAGAAGAAGCTCAATTGAACTGTCATGTTTATTAAAAAGAATTGCAAGCTCTAATATGTGAACTCAAATGGCAACACTACATTTGGCTAGAGAATTTGTTATCCATTTCGATAATGAATCTTTAAAATATTTAAAGAGCTAAGCTAAACTGAACCAAAGACTTGCCAAATAGGTAGAATTCATAAAATCTTTCCCATATGTTGTAAAGTATAAGAAGGAAAAGAAAATTATGGTTGCTGATGCCTTATCTCGCAAGAGTGCTTTGTTAAATGAAATAGAAGTGAAAGTTTTAGGATTAGACAGTTTAAAGGAACTGTACTCTTGTGATCATTACTTTTCAGAGCTGTATTCCAAAAATTTGGAATAGTTAGATTGCATAGAATGCCAAGAACTATTGTCTTTGAGCGCGACGTCAAAATTATGAGTTATTTTAGGGAGACATTGTGGGACAAGCTTGGGACTAAGTTGTTATTTTCAACAACTTATCACCCACAAACCGATGGACAAACGGAGGTGGTGAATCACACTCTCTCAACACTTCTCCGAATGCTGATAAAGAAGAATATAAAAGAGTCAGAAGAGTATTTACCTCATGTCAAATTTGCATATAATAGGGGTAGTACACTCTACAACTCAATTGTCCTGTTCGAGGTGGTGTATGGTTTTGAACCCATCACACCACTTGAGCTACTTCCACTTGCACTGCAAGAGCAAACTAATATGGACGCTTCAAAGCGTGTTGCATATGTGAAAAAATTCATGCCAAAACTAAAGAAGAAATTGAAAATAAAGCACACTACTATGCAAAAAAGCAAACTGTCATCAATACAAGATCAGACAGCACATTTATATGCACCTCCGGCCGGATTCGAAGACCACCGAGGATGCGAGGGACCGCAACGAGAATCACATATGAATGAACAAGTGTATTGCATATGGGTATCTAGGGTTACAAAATGGCCTCTTCCTCTCCACTTACAAGGGATCCTTTTTATAGAGTGGGAGGAGGAGATGAGTGAAGTTACAAGTCCACCCTCAGAGCCTAACTTACTCCTAAGGGTATTTTTGTCTTTTACGCCAAGTAAGTCCAACCGCATCTGAGGGACTCCAGGGCACCTCGCTCAGGATTGCTCCCAGACCCCGTTTGAGGTTGGCCTCCAGAGCTCACTTGAGGTTGGCCTCCAGACTTCGTCTTGGGTCAGCCCCCGGACCTTGTCCAGGGGCGAGGGGCACTCTGGACATCATCTGGGGTGAACCCCAGGTCTTGGCCATGGTTCATCTTTGGTCTTTGTCTTGGTTTCCCAGACCTTGTCTAGGGTAACACAGACTCTGTTCAGGGCGAACTCCGGACATAATCCGGGGTGGACCCCGGGTCATGGCCACGGTCGATCTTCGGGTTCCGTCTTAGTTTCCAGACCTCGTCCGGGGTGACGTGGACTCCATTTGGGGCGGGCTCTGGGGTTAGTCTGCAAACCTCATCAGGGATAGATTACTCGATGTGTATCATCACGTAGAAGTTGTCGTGGGCCCAAGGTAGCGTGGTGACCCTCCCTCAACACAAACAAACATAAAATAAGATTATTTTTGAACCAGGTGTTTAGTATGTGTACACCTTTGAAAAGAGTGTTTTCCTGAAAAGCATAAATCAAAGTTGATACGAAGAGGGGATGGTCCATTCAAGATACTTGACAACATCAACGACAACACAATCGAACTTCCAAGAGATAAATATACAGTAAGTAAAACTTTTAATATTTTAGATTTATCCCCTTTCTTTGGTCCAGAAAATGCAGAGTTGAAGACTACTCCATCTCAAAAGGGGGAGGATACTCATCTTCTCCTTTATCAAGTACTATCTCAAGCATGTAAGCGCCTATTGAACACACAAGAGCCAAATCTAAAATACTTAATCAACAGATAAATCTTCTCCTAACTAAGTTAAGCATTGATTTACATGTTGATTGGGTGCTACCTAATACGTATGATCTATGTATTATTATATTTGAAACAAAGAAGCATTGGAGGCCAAGGAAAACTTGATCCAAGAGAACTGAACCAATAGGAAAAAAGAAAAAACCAGCGCTTAAAAATACACACTTACAACTAGCTTACTTGCTATACAAGAAAACGTTGTATCTACCATACGGTGTTGTAGTGGCAACATGCACTGTACCGCTGATATACTGTAGCATGATTTACTATTGAGCTTGTACTGTAACACACTGTAGCATCTGCCTTTGCATGCTATAGATATGAGGGTGCCCCCCATGTAATATAACTTGAAAGTATCAGAATTATACTGCTTGTTCTTAGGTTTGAGTAAAGCATTTTCACTCAGAATTGGGAAATATCTATGATTCTTGTCTCCATCGTTATTGTGTTTGCCTCCACGATTGTATGAACACGTTTACTCCACGTAAATGAGTAGACAAAGAAATCGAAGCATGTGGTTAGGTGAATCGAGTGCTGCAGGTTACCGTAATAGAGATGGTGATCGGTGATATCATTCACCGGGTTGCATGAGCCCAATTAATTGTTAATCTGTCCAGCTCACTATTCCTTAATTTTGATTTTTTTGGATTTTTAGCCTTTTTAGACTATTTTTCCCTTTTTCTGTGTTTCTTTACATTGTCCCGTTATGGGATAACCTGTTTTTTCTATTTTTAAATTTTTTAAAAATTAATTATACCAAAAAATCTACCCACTGCTATATTGCAAAATAAGTTAGCTACAGAGAAAAAAGCTGCAAACAAACCTCAACTGAGCGCGACCACGTTAGAGCGTCACTCAACGGGAGCCGGTGGAAAAAAAGACTTATGGTGGATAATGACTGTTTTGACAGCTGAAACAAAATGCATGAAACTACATGGAAGTATATGCAACAGTGTAGGCCAGGACGCAAGTGTGTTTAGGGGGTGGAAAACGGTAACGGATAATCTGTTTTATCCGATATTCGTATTTAAGAAAACACGAATATAGTAAACAAAATCTGTATCTGAAAATGTTCGTATTCGAGAATATTCGTATCCATATTTGAGAATATCCATATTCGCATTCGTATTTGAGAATGTTCGTATTTATATTCAAGACTATTTGATTCGTATTCGATCCATTTCCTGTGCGTTTCGGAATTTTGTGATTCGAAATTTGAATTCGGGCGGTTTGAAACCGGTAACCGTTCCGGTAACCGATCAAAAACTGGTGATATCACTAGGAATTTTTTCTACCGAGATTTGTTATAGAAGTTATAGGAGGATATTTGTATTCGATCGAATTAACTACATATTCAATTCGAATTTATATCCGTTGCGACATTTGATTCATATTCGTATTCATTTTAAAATATAAATTCATATTCGTATTTGAGACTATTTGATTGTATCTGATTCATTTGCATCTAAGTGTGTTACAAAAGGCGTGCAAATTGAAGGCAGCAATCCAACTTGAAGGGAACGAAATGGACTAGGACTAGTACACTATGACTATGCTAGTCTACAATTCATTTATGATGTAAGACCATACTGCTTGTTTTTGGGCTTGAGTGAAGCAGTTTTACTCGGAATTAGGAAATATTTATGATTCTTGTCTCCGTTGTTATTGTGTTTGCCTTCGCGATTGTAAGAACATGTTTACTCCACATAAATAAGTAGATAAAGAAATCGAAGCGTGTGATTAGATGAATCAAATGTTGTAGGTTACCGTAATAGAGACGATGATCGGTGATATCATTCACCATATTGCACGAGTCCAATTAATTGTTAATCTGTCCAACTCACTATTCCTTAATTTTGACTTTTTGTTTTTGGATTTTTAGCTTTTTTAGACTTTTGTTTTGCCCTTTTTTCCATGTTTCTTTACATTGTCTGTTATGGGATAACCTGTTTTCTTTTTTAAAATTTAATTATGCCGAAAAATCTAGCCTGCTGTTACAGTACAAAATAAGCTAGCTACAGTGAAAAAATTGCAAAAAAAACCTCAACTGAGCACGACCACATCAGAGCGTCACTCAATGGGAGCCGGTGGAAAAAAAGACTTATGGTGGACAATGGCTATTTTCACAGCTGAAACAAAATGCATGAAACTACATGGAAGTATATGCAACAGTGTAGGCCAGGACGCAATTGTGTTTAAGGGTGAAAAACGGTAACGGATAATCTGTTTTATCCGATATTCGTATTTAAGAAAATGCGAATATAGTAAACAAAATCTGTATCTGAAAATGTTCGTATTCGTATTCAAGAATATTTGTATCCATATTTGAGAATATTTGTATTCGCATTCGTATTCGAGAATATTGATATTTGTATTCGAGACTAATTGATTCATATTCAATCTATTTCCTATGCGATTCGGAATTTTGTGATTCGAAATTCGAATTTAGGTGGTTTGAAACCGGTAACCGTTCCGGTAACCGACGAAAAACCAGTGAAAAACCGATAAAATCGCTAGAAATTTGTTCTACTGAGATTTGTTATAGAAGTTATAGGAGGATATTCGCATTCGACCGAATTTAGTACATATTCGATTCTAATTTATATCCGTTGGGACATTCGATTCGTATTCATACCTGTTTTAAAAATATAAATTCATATTCATATTTGAGACTATTTAATTGTATCTGATTCGTTTCCATTTAAGTGTGTTACAAAAGGCGTGCAAATCCAAGCCAGCAATCTAAGGGCTTGTTCTTTTTGGCTTCTAAAAGCTGATTTTCGGTTTCTCTATAGTAACTAGCTTTTAAACAGAGTATCTTTTTAAGATAGGATCTACTAGTTAATTGTAGTACATACTGTACTGACTTTATTTATATCGGCAAAAACCACATATGAATTTTTGTTACTCTGTAATCTCTTGCACGAACATCCTAAAAACTACAAGCCGCAGCAAAAAAGAATAGGCCCTAACTTGAATGGAACGAAATGGACTAGGACTTGTATACTGTGACTATGCTAGTCTACAATTATTTATGATGTAAGACTATCGCCATCATCTCACTATTGGTGAAGCGGCACTCCAATAGGCTTCGGCTAAGAGCTGGGCTTCGGTTTCTAATTTCTGGTTGAAATTGTACTATAGTAGTTATTAATTTTTTTTTGGTAAAAATAAAAAAATAGAAAAATTTGAGAAAAAAATAAAACTGTTATATCGTCAGGGACAATTCAGATGAATTCAAAGAAAAAGAAAAATAAAAAAGCTAAAAGAGTTAAAATAGACCGATATTAGGAATCAGTGCGTTTAAAGTGGCTTTTAGTTTAAATGAGCTAAAAAAAGCTGAAGTTATTTGGAGTGTACACTACTACAGAAAGTCTAATACTAGACGGCCAATCACAGACGGTTTGACAAAACCGTGCATGACCGACACTCTACACTGAGCGGTTTAAATTTGTACACCGTCTGCGTGTAGGCGGCAGCGAGAAGACGAGTATCACGACGGTTGTTACCGATGAACTGTACGTGATACTTTAGTATCCTGAGCGGTGCAGTATTAAAACCGTCGTGATAATCCGGAATTATCACAGACGGTTTGTAATAAAACTGCGTACGTCATAATAACTATCAGTCAACTACGTACAGAGACAGGAGAACACAAATAAAAGGCAAATTTATTAATTTCAATTCGAAGCAAATTTATTACAAAAGTCGCAGAGATAAAGAGATTCCCATATTCTAATCTTCTGGGCTTCGTACGCTTCTTCTTCGACTTTGGGACTTGGAGGAGCGCCCGCTGAGTTCTCGAACGCCGTTAAGATTGTCCTTGTCCTCAGCACTTCCTCCTCCAGTATTGGCAAATGATCAGTAGCATAGCTCATAATCTCGTAGAGGATAGCATTATAAGATTCCTCGAATCATCGTTTCGCTTGAACGGCAATGCTATCCATCGCCTCTCAATGCCACAATTGCTTCTTCCGCTTTGTGCACATTGTGTATAAAAACCAGGGTGAGGGCTGCTTCCCTATCTTGAGCGGCAGCGAGACGCCTCCGTCGACGGCGGATGATCATGTCGAGCTGACGGATGCAAGAAAGTCGGAGAAGGAGAGCAGGGCGTGACCGGAGAAGCTACTCCAGATGTAAATTGCTGGCCGCCTGTGTAAGATTCCGGCCGAACAACTCTTGATGAACTGATGAGAGGAAGGAGATGATCACAAGAACAGTAGAATCCATATTGTACGTAAGAACAGTAGGAGGTGATGACAAGAATAGCACGATGAGAGGACGATGCGTATGTACAAGACCGGACCATTAGGCGCGCATATTTAACCTTGAGCACGTATTTGGTTCGTATACCAAACATTAATGATATAGATGGTTCGTATACCAAACATTAATGAAATAGACACTTCGTATAACGATCGAGATACGTTACACGAAACACAAGAGATACGTTCTGACTTTGCATTATCACAGACGGTTTTAATTTGAACACCGTCTGTGTTGGCGGCGTCGCAGACGGTTTTTAATAAACAACCGTCTGTCATAATATTTATTGCAGACGGTTTTTAATAAAAAAAACCATCTGTGATAATATTTATTGCAGACGGGTTTTAATAAAAAACCGTCTGTGATAATCCGACGGTTTGTAATAAAACCCGTGCGTGATAATGCCACTAAGCATTTAATCTGCCGCCGCACCGCATCGTCCTTCATTTCGATCCGAATCTAGCCACTGCTGCGATTTCGTGCCGCTTAATTTGGTGGGAAGAGACAGAGATTGAGCTTTGAAGATTCATTCATACTTTTTCTGGTAGCTCTAGATATGGTTAGTAAGGAAATTTGTTTTTTCTTTAATTGCATTACAATTTAGATCTAAGTAATTAGTGAGAGTTATTGAAGATGGTTAATTTGCAAAATTGTTGGTTATATAATAGTTGTTGTATTTATAATATGAATTGAGCTAGCAAATAAAACCTCAATATAATACATGTGGCCGGTATATATTTAGTAATAATTAGTTAATCTAATTTTTAATACTGAGTTGTTATATATGTACGTAACGTGGGACCTAAGTCGATGTATGCCATGAGCCGTGTGAGTGAAGAGTATATTAATGGCGTGTCTGCTTTTACAAGAGCCGCCGAGGAGGATATGTTGAATAAGGGGGTGGAATATATGTACTTGTCCATGCTACCGTTGTGAGAATTTAAAGATGTTTAAGAACCGAGGGCAAATTCAAGCGCACTTGATTCGAGGTGTTTCAAAAGGGTTATACGTGTTGGACCACCATGGCGAAGTGAATGATCATATGCACGGATGACATCGCCGGTGAAGTGAATGATATGCCGCGGATGACATCGCGGTGAAGTGAATGACATGCCACGGATGATGTCGATTGTGGTTCGGATACGGATAGGTTGCACGATGATAACTGGATCAAATGCTTCGCGATGTAGAAGAGAACTATGATCGATGTAGTATGTTAAATTACGGGGCTTGATGGTGGACTCGGAGAAACCTTTGTTCACGTCTTTGCAAGTACACGATGTTGTCGGCCGTGCTTGAACTGTTGAAATTGAAGGCAAGCAACTGTTGGTCCGACAAGAGTTTCACGGCGCTGCTAGGTCTTTTAGCGGACATGCTTCCGGAGGGAAATGAGCAGCCTAAAACCACGTATAAAGCCAAGAAGGTTCTTTGTCCGTTGGGAATGGAAGTAGAAAAAATACATGCATGTCCGAACGATCGTACCCTATACCGTAAAGAGTATGCAAACATGCATGTATGTCCGGTGTATTAACGCATGCCGATACAAACGTAACAATCAATCGATGACGGCGAGGAACAGAGGCGAAGAAAGGACCTCTGCTAAGGTGGCATGGTATTTTCCTATAATTCCCCGTTTGAAAAGGTTTTTTGCAAATCCAAAGGAGGCAAAACTGCTGCGTTGGCACTCGGAGGAGCGCAAGAAGGATGGAATGCTAAGACACCTTGTTGATTCCGTCCAGTGGAGAAACATCGATAGGAGTTTCGCAGTCTTTGGTGCAGAACCACGGAATATAAGGTTTGGACTGAGTGCAGATGGAATGAATCCTTTCAGTAGCATGAGCAGTCGACATAGCACATGACCCGTGACTCTCTGCATCTATAACCTTCCTCCTTGGTTGTGTATGAAGCGAAAGTATATTTTGCTGTCGATACTTATCCAAGGGCCAAAGCAACCAGGGAATGATATCGATGTGTACCTAGCACCGTTGGTAGAAGATCAAAAAGTACTATGGAATGAAGGGGTACAGATATGGGATGCATACAAACGAGAGAATTTCACTTTGCGCTCCTTATTGTTCTGCACCATAGACGATTATCATGCCCTTGCTAACCTATCGGGCTAGAGTACAAAAGGTGCCAAAGCTTGTACCCACTATTTAGATGATACCGAGAGTGTGTGGCTGAGACACTCACGTAAAACGGTCTACATGCGTCACCGTCAGTTCCTTCGGAGGGCTCACCCATACCGCAAGATGAAGAAACAATTTGACGGAGAGAAGGAAGACGGTTCACTCAAGGCATTTAAGGGACACGAGGTTTATGATATGGTTAAGGATTTAGATGTTGTCCTCGGAAAGGCGTAAAATGAGGGCTCATGAGAAGAACACCGGAAGAAGAGATCAATATTTTGGGACTTACCTTATTGGAAGTACCTAGATGTTCGACATCGCATCGACGTCATGCGTAAAAAGAATGTACGTGATGCTTGATTGGTCTCTTCTTGAACATTCGTGACAAAGCGAAGGGCGTCGTCAACGCACGGCTTGACTTGGGCGATATGGACATCGGGCCTTAGTTAGCACCGACAATGTGATAATGGACGAACGTACCTTCCCCTCGTGTTACGATCCGTCCAAGGCCGAGAGAATGAATCGTGCGCTTGCATGGTGTTAAAGTTCCGTCGGTTACTCCGACAATGTGAAGAAACTTGTTTCGATGCAAGATTTGAAGTTAAATGGCATGAAGTCTCATGATTGTCATGTGTCGATGACACGATGCTCCTATTGCAATTAGAAATATTTTACCGATCAAAGTACGAGAGACAATTATGAGGCTATGTTATTTATTTAACACAATTGCTCGAAGGTCATCGATCCCGAAGGACTAGATGCTCTACAAGACGAGGTGATGATGACTCTATGTCATCTTGAAATGTATTTTCCTCCTTCGTTTTTCGATATCATGGTACATCTCATTGTTCACGTTGTGTGGGAGATAAAAATGTGCGAGCCCGTATTCCTACGTAGCATGTACACATTTGAGAGGTTCATGGGAATTCTCAAGTCCTACATACAGAATCGATCTCAGCCAGAGGGAAGAATTGTCGAAGGCTATGCAAGCGAAGAGGTCATTGAGTTTTGTGTCGATTATATGGCTCAGACTCAACCGATTGGTGTGCCTCAATCTCATCATGAGGGGAGGTCAAGGGTATCTCGAACTATCGAAGGAAAGCAATCACTGCAGATATGGACACGTATACTCAAGCCTATTTCACGGTCTTGCAACACATGACCGGTGGCGCTTATGTCGACCAAAGACAAGAATGTGCTTGGCAACAAAATCCGGAGCGGCGGGATGTTTGGATCATGAGGCAACGTAATGATCGGTTCAACCAATGGTTGAAGGAGCAAATCGCTAGGAGCTCGCCAAGTGAGGCCGACATGGTTGGCAAAAGGGCCAACATTTACAGTTGTGACATGGCAAGGATATGACATAAATGGGTACACATTCTATACTGTGATCTCGGGATGTAAAGAACACAAACTGTATCAGCGGTGTCCGCATAGATGCGTTCGATACCGATGGGTCGAGAAACTCGTACTATGGGTTCGAGAAGAGATTTGGGAGCTCGACTACGTGGTTTTCAAGATCCCCTTATTTATTGCGCTGGGTGCATCTCCCACAGTGAAGGTTGACAAGCACGGTGTCACTACCGTAGACCTCCAACATGTCGGTACAAAGACGAACCATTCGTGCTCGCCAACCAAGTTGTTCAAGTTTTCTATGTAACCAATCCTAAAATAAGAAACGACATGTAGTTCTTTATGGAAAAAGGAGAATTGTCGGAGTAGAGAATGTAGTGGACGAGGAAGAATACAATTAATTTGACGAGTTACCTCCTTTTGGAAATGGCATAAGGGTCGACGACGAACAACGTGATTTAAACTAGTTACGTCGCATTGATCATCATGAAGGGCTCATTTTAAAGGAAATAAGCAAGTACAATGAGAATGAGCTTCATATATGTGGGCATTTGCATATATGTATATAACAATGCATTTGTCTCGATGTATATGTGAAAATGTGTGATGTAGTCAATTTTGAGAATGAGAAAATATGTAAAGAAATACACTGCGTGAATGCCGTTTGTTGGTGTTGTATATGAATGCAGCTGGTTGGTGTTGTATATGAATGCAGCTGTTGGTGGTTGATCATGAATGCAGCTAGTTGGTATTTGTCTGAATAACTACAGTCAAAGGCTTATCGCAGACGGTTCTACACTTATAACCGTCTATGATAGTATATATATCACAGACGGTTCTACACTTATAACCGTATGTGATATTGATATCACAGACGGTTCTACGTGTAGAACCGTCTGTCATAAGCCTCCCTATAATTATCTCCGCTAGGGTTTTCCCGCCGTATGCCGCATTATATTCTACATCTAAATCTCGATCTGCCTCGCCGCCGAGCCCTCGCGTTCAAGACCGACGCGGCTCACCTCCACGCCTGGCGCCTCCGCTCGCCCGCCTCCCAGAGCCCTCGCCACCGCCTCCCCAGCCTCGCCGGCCGCCTCCAGCCGTCCACATTCGAAGACCGCCGCCTCGGCCGCCTCGCCGCCTCCCAGAGCCCTCGCCGCCGTCGCCTCCGGCCGCCTCCCGAGCCGTTCGCATTCAAGACCGCCGCTCGCTCGCCTCCACGCCGCCCGTCACCTCCGGCCGCCTCCCGAGCCCTCGCCGGCCGTCGCCTCCCGACGCATAAGTACTAAGGTAACCTTGTGATGCTATGATTTGCTTCATGTTAGAACTCCAAATCCCTGCAAATATTAGAAAACACACCAGGAACTACTCACCCGTGCAAATGTCAGTTCATTTGCTCCTATTCAACTTATTTTTCGACTAGCTGATGAGTACATGGCTTAAGTAATACAAGGAAGGACTCAATCCATGCAGTATAAAACATGCAGACTTAAATGCATGCATGCAAGGCATTTCCCTGTATGGCCACATAGAACTTTGTTTAGAGACCTTGTAGTAATAATATATACCAGATAGACCTTCAAAGGGCATGAAGCAAGTGGTACACTCCAGTGTATCGGATTCAATGAACTTGATACACCGGTTTGTGCCATTTGCTTCATAGCCCTCGCGCCGCCTCCCTCCCTCTACTCTCCTCTCTTCCAATTCAATATGATCACTTAATTATTTTATCCTTGTAGACCCACAAATTGAGCAACATGTCATCCGCGCATTCTTCAACACCATCGCCGGAGGCGTCCGCTCCAACATCAAGACGCCAAGGATGAGGTCTATCAAAGAAGCACGAGGGCGATTTACCATCACACGGCCGATGCATCCGGGGTCCCTCTCCTTCCTCACAAAGCAGTAAGCGCATTCCGAACACTGATCGGAATAGTTGCACGAGAGCGAATTGAGATCACATTCAATTCGTGGAAGAACGTTCTGAGACTCGGCGTGAGTCAGGACCGAAATTTTGGCATCGCTTGAGATCCCGTAAGAACACCAAGGCGCCATGCAGCGACAAACCTACCTAGCGACGTGCAAAGCATGGAAGAACTTCAAGAGCACGCTTGTCAAGAAATACGTGGAGACGGATGAAACGCCTATTCATAAATACCCATTCCTGGAACCACAATGGGAAGAGTTCAAGACGATGAAGACAATCAAGATTTCAAAAGTACAAGTGTGGCGATAAGGCCCTCCAAGCAAAACACACACCCCCAGACTTGGCACATACCGGGTATCTTGGTAAAATCCCGCAGATGGAGGACGGAGGATGACTTGGCGACCAACAGGACATCGCCACGCCATTTTCCAACATCCGGATGAGCGTTGCTCAAATTGGATTAGAGCAAGGTCATCTACAACGACATCGGGGGACGTCTCCTTTCGAAACTCTGCAGACCAGCAAGTGTCCTAGCGTCTGGTAAGATATCAATCGAAGTACGTAGCTTGTAGTTACTTCAGAACTTCATATGAATTGAAATGACATGTCGTGCTCTTGCAGGAAGAGCTGAGTTTTAAATCTACCCTGGGATCATTCCATGGAACAAGGGAGAATGATATGCTCTCCGTGGCCCTGGGAAACAAGGAGCACCCGGGCCGTACGAGAGGCCTTGGGCTTTACATTCTTTGAAAACATGGTTTCAAGATGACTCGAAATGTATCGTAGGAAGAGAACCAAAGCCGGCGTGAGGAGCGCTACGAGAAGAGTTCAAGGCAACTCTTAGAGAGGAGATAATGGGTGAGCTGGCTGATGTAATCAGAGATGAGGTGCGGAAACAAACAAAAAGTCGTGAGCCCCGCTCCGTGGTAGCTAGCCCGCATAACTGTCCGAGTAGTTGCGCATCCAATCCGACGAAAGCGTGGCGATTTCACATGGACAACATCCGGTAAAATTATTATCTCTCCAATGCTTGCTCCATTCATAGACCTATTGGAGTAGCTAATTTTGTATCGTTATGTAGGAGCCTACAAAGTGCAGGCTCCAAGTGAGATGTGCCTCCGTTCCCTTGTACCCTGCTTGGGGCCAGGCATATCAGTCTGGTATCGGGGCCAGGGTGCACGGTCAACCTTAGCGCCGAGCTACGCAAAGTTAATGTGGATGGTGTGCATGCCAATTTTGAGGTCGTCCCACTACCAAGGCCCCCAACGACATCGTGACTCTAGGGTAGGCCATTGGAACATTCATCCAAAGGCCCAAATGCGATATCTGCCTGGAGGCTTCTTCACCGGTGGCCGGACCGGAAGGGCAGCACGAACCAGAGCTACAAGAGCTAGTGTTATCTCCACAACGGCAAAACGAACCAGAGCTACAAGCGCTGGTGCTATCTCCACAACGGCAGACAAACCAGAGCTACATGCGCTGGTGCTATCTCCATAAGGGCAGTACGAAGCAGAGCTACCTGCACTGGTGCTATCTCCACGGGTGCTATTCTCGCCAAAGCAACTTGCAGCGTCTAAACCATTACGGTCGTCTACCATAAAGTCGACCTACGATCGAGGCGTTGGCAAGGGCAAATCAAAGATGAAGAATGATGGCGATACCCGTGCACGCCATTGGCCCGCAAATTGTGCTAGGCGGCCGATGATATTCCGCAAGAGCACCTCGTAACCCTAGGACTTGGTTGCCAAACAAGTGGTTGCATTTCCAGCACGAAGTTCAGGATTGTGTCTTCGTGGTGACCTTTGACGATATATTTGATCTTTTCACGCTCAACGCTCTCGACGCCTCACTGCTTCGATCTTTGACGCCGTAAGTCTGTACAATCACGCCTCTTCACGTCATACCGATATATGTCACAATTTGTTGCTTTTACGTATATATATAGATTCATGCCGATCAAGCTAGATCATCAAAATTACCAATTGGTTTCTGGGCCCACGCTATCGCCATTGATACCATCAAGGAGGATGCATCCTTAAGTAGAGAGCTATATTACAACAACACCTTCGGTTCACCGCGATAAGGAATTTCTTCTTATGCCATACAATGAGCACTTCCATTGGATTTTAATTGTAATTATACCAAAATGGAACAAGGTTATATACCTTGATTCTTTAAGTAAGAACAAATCCAAGTACACAACTATCACCGAAATACTCGATAGGTAAGTACATTGTACATTGTACTCTTTTTTCCTTCCGAATGACTAATCTAACTTTTTTGAATAACGAAGGTCGTTCACGCATACATTCAACAAACACGTGGCTCGACGACGAGGGCCAAGCCCTTGAAACATTCTCGCAATTTTCGGTATTCGCTAGCTACATTAATTAATCCTATACAACACTTAGCGGTAATGCCTTTTGATTTAACACATTCTATTTTTGCGGTGCCACCGGCGGTAGGGCAACACGTGTGGATACTACGTGTGCCACCATATGAGACTACTCCTCGATTCCTCGAAGATCAGCAATTCTAAGGTTTGTCAATCTTCCCACATTTATTTCATACTTGTCAGGTTATATATGTAAGCGCGCTGATTTTTCTATCGACAGGCTTCGCCCATCTCTACATCTGCATTGAAACAGCCGGACTTTGCAAAAATTCGAGGAGAGTTCGCTTGGTTTTTGTGCAGTAAAGTCATCAGATCAGATGGAGAGTTCCACTGCGCACTGTAATTGTGAATTTGTTAATGGATATTTTATTTCATTTCAATTATTTCATTTGCGAAATGGATGCCTTATGTTTGTGAATGAAATGTGATATGTTTGTCAAATGAATTGAGATTTGAATTGTATGTATACATATACTTGTTCATCTGCTTGTTTCAGAGGGCATGGCTAGCATTTCCTGAGGCTAGCCAATAAACAGAAATAGATTTAGGGGTATAAAGAAACATCACAGACGGTTTGTAACTCAAAACCGTCTGTGATATATCAATAGCACAGATGGTTTTTAGTTATAAACCGTCTGTGATATATCAATATCACAGACGGTTTATAACTAACAGCCGTCTGTGATATATCAATATCACAGACAGTTTATAACTAAAAACCGTCTGTGATATTGATATATCACAGACGGTTCGACAATCGTCTGTGATAACTTTCGATTATCACTGACCTATAATTTCAGACGGTTCACAAAACCGTCTGTGATGATATTTTTGAACCGTCTGTGATGATCTTTTCTGTAGTAGTGGTAGCGGGACCCTAAAGACTGGGCATAGCGACCGGTCAACCCTAGCTCCTGTGCCGACTGCCGACGCCAAGTCCAACTACTCTGCTATCAATTACACTGTATCGGCCACACATGCCAGTCCACTTTTCACTATTCTTCCAGTGTTTGATTAACAAAAAAATCGCAAGGGGGGCATGTTAGCACACGTGTACTGCTATTGCGCCAGTGCAGTCCTCAAAACATACAAGAACACAGCAGCTGCAATGGCTGTGCCGAAGCTAAACTTGTGCTCAAGTAGAACAACAAATAATCTACTGGTCGTCGTCTTCTTGCTCCTCTGTGTCCATGTACCCCATGGCACCGCTTTCTCCTTCAGCTACGACGCGTTCAACTCCAACGTCTTCAGGCTGGAGGACGACGCGATGGTCATCGGCGGCAGGATCGAGCTGCTCGGCGAGGAGTTGGACGCGCGGGCCAGGGGCCGGGCGATGTACAAGCAGCCGGTGCAGTTATGGGACGGCGCCACGGGCGAGGCGGCCAGCTTCTCCGCGAGCTTCAACTTCAGCATCCAGTCGCGGCCCGGCCGGAGCAGCACCCCCGGGCACGGCATGACGTTCTTTCTCGCGACGTCCACGCCTAACTTGCCGCAGGAGTCTTACGAAGGCTTCCTTGGGCTCTTCAACGAGAGCTCGTCGCTGAAGTACGCGACGGTCAATGCGTCCGGCGACGCCAGGTTCGTCGCCGTGGAGTTCGACATCCACCGTGACGAGTGGGACCCGAGCAGCCGGCACATCGGCGTCGACGTGAACAACGTCGACTCGCACGGCAACTACAAGATCTTGCCGGACGTACGACAGCCTTGTCGACGCCGGCGTGATGTCTGCGACGGTCGACTACGACAACGCCACGAGGAGGCTGGATGTCGCCCTAAGCGCCAGCGGTGCCACATACACCCTTGCCGCCACCGTCGACTTTCGAAGCTTGCTGCCGGAGCAGGTTACCCTAGGCTTCTCAGCGGCGACTGGAAACAAGTTCGTTAGCAACCACACCGTACTCTCGTGCTCCTTCCACTCGACGCTGCAGATTAGGAATCACACCTCCCTCCCATCCACCTCGTCCGCCAAAAATGCCACCCTACGACTCAGTGCCGGGGTGGCTGCCGCCGCCGCGCTGGTGCTCCTGCTCGTCGTCGCCGTCGCGGTGCTGCTCTGGCGCGCGAGCAAGAGGAGCAAGCAACCAGACGACGAAGAGATGCTGACGGGCGAGGACTCCCTCGTGGTTGACGACGAGGACTTTGAGTCCGGCACGGGGCCCCGGCCCATCCCGTACGCCCAACTCGCTGCGGCGACGAGGACTTCGCGGAGGAGGAAGCTGGGGCAGGGCGGGTCAGGTTCTGTGTACGGGGCACGTGAAGGAGCTCGGCCGCGACGTCGCCATCAAGGTGTTCTCGAGGGGGCGTCCTTGGAAGGGAGGAAGGAGTACAGGTCCGAGGTCACCGTCATCAGCCGGCTGCGGCACCGGAACCTCGTGCAGCTCATCGGCTGGTGCCATGGCCGGAGGCGGCTGCTGCTGGTCTATGAGCTCGTGCGCAACGGCAGCCTCGATGGCTACCTCTACAGCAAGGAGACTTTGGCTTGGCCAATGAGGTATGCATGCTCGTAGCTATCAATCAGTCGCATTCTTACCATTAAGTTAGTGCTGTCTCCGTTAGAACAAACAAAGTGTCACTACGATGCTTGCAGTCAAACTGCATAAGATGATATCCGTAAACTTGTGATCATAAATAATTTCATAATATCACTTTTTTTCTAACTATTGGAAAATAAAATAATAAAATATAGTGATCAAAGTCACATTTTGTAAACTTTAAATGGTAAAGAGGCACTTTTGTATAACCGGTGGTAGTATAAAGTTACAGGGAAATTTTATTCTAATTAGGAAAGTTTTTCTTCTTGCAACTCTTAATACGTACGTGTCATGTTAGTTCTGTCACTGAAAGAACGCATTTCTCATTTTTGCCCTTCCGTTTTCCCCTTAATATCGTATTTGCCTTTGCTGTTACAACCTGTCCGTTTGACTGCTAGTGTAGATTGATTGACCGCTATTTTCTTTTAGGTTTTTATCCAAATGGTAGTTAGCTTGACCGTGTCTTTGGCTCACGGTAATTGGCAAAAATGGGACGTAACACAAACTTTCAGTAGCAAAATCGGGAGACGTGTTCTTTCGATGGCAGAACCAACATGGCACACATTAAGAGTGATAAGAACAAAAAAATTTCCCTTCTAATTAAGCATATATACATCTTACAGTGTCATGAAAATTCGTTGTATCAACCGAACTCATTTAACTTTGGAAATTGATACTGACAGCTGATATCAACGGCTCATATCGGACGCCGCACTCACTTTCATAGGTGGACCCACACCATATTCCTATCTTGACCGTGTGCCAACCACTTATCTTAACCTTATCCAATCCCATCCATCGGTCCATCATGTATCTCTCTCTGTGTGCTCTTATACATATGTCCCTCTTACCTTGCAAACACTAACCAAAAGAGACCGACAGCCATGGCCACCCTCCTGGCCTGCTCATGGGCACAATCCAAGTGCCACGCCCTCACAAGTTATTGAGCCCTGCTCCTTCACATACCGTAGGTCCTACTTCTCCAGAACTCCATAAGCTGCAAGCGCTGCTTGTGCTCTTGGCACCGCCACAAGATCCAATGAGGCGACGGTGGCCGAGGACCACGCAATCAACCTCCTCGACGAGATCCTCACTGCGGTGTTCGGCCTCCTTGTCTCTAGGCCACAAGCTAAAAGGACACCTCCCCTCCTCCCGTATACTCATCTCAAATGTTGACATTGTTACGTCGATCGAGTTGCTGCAGTAGTTGTTTTCGAATGTTACAACACAAGACACACAACTATAAAAGAGTCATCACATATGGTTCGAACTAGTCATCACAGGCGGTTTTCTTAACCGCCTGTATTTATGTGTCAGTGATAATCAAAAGTTATCACAGACGGTTTGTGAGCCGTCTGTGAAAAGACAACACAGACGATTTGTAACTAAAATCGTCTGTGAAGAAAACTATTACAGATGGCTCCAGTTACCAACCGTCTTTGATTGACGAGTATCACGATTTATTGGTATATAGAACTGCTCGTGATTTATAGTATCACGACGGTTGGTATATAAAACCATCTCGTGATTGGCGAGATCACGCGAGCGGTTCTAGTTACCAACAGTCTGTGATTGACGAGTATCCTTTATAGACGGCTTATACCACAAACCGTCTGTGATAGTTCACTCTATACCTTAAATATTTTTCTATTTTTTAGCTCGCCTCAAGAAATAATATTACCCATGCTCTTTGAAAACAAGCATATACAGAGGCAGGCACAACAACAAATTCTATTACAGGATAACAAGCTAACGAACCCTTTGTGGCACGACGGTGAGGCTGAACAAAACACACTTACGGCAAGAGTGTGTTGTCACGCCACCGTGGTGCCACAACGAGGCGCTAGCTCATAGCGGGGGAGGATGTAGGAAGCTAGCTAGTGGATGAACTCACGCGTGAGTACCTGTGGGAGGAACTGGTGCCTGCCATTCGATGTGGAGAGAATGGATGGTTGAGATCGAAATCCTGGGGTATACGTCACAGATCGGTGACATGTCATTATCAGAGATGGTTTGTTATACGAACCGTCTGTGATAATAAATATCAGAGACGGTTTGTTATACGAACCGTCTGTGATAATGCACATATCAGATACAGTTTGGTATATGAACCGTCTGTGATAAGTCAATATCATAGACGGTTTGGAATACGAACCATCTATGATATTAATATCACAAACGGTTTGGTATACGAACCATCTATGATAACCCTAATCCAGCTCTTCTACACTATGAGATCCTCTCCCTCATATTCTTCACCAGATTTCTCAATAATGACATCTAATAACATCATGAGTTGTTCGGACGCAACCTTTCACATGAAGCCAACAATTTACATCTGGAGCAGCTCCTCCACTCACGCCCTGCTCTCCTTCCTCGACTCACTTCTATCTGTCAACTGAATCTCATCATCCGTCGTCGATGGAGGTATCTCATTGCCGCTCAGGAAAGGGAAACCGCCCTCAGCCTTGTTCTTCTCTGCAATGTGCACAAAGCGGATGAAGCTCTTGCAGCAGTGGAGAGACACATGGATAACCTTACCGATCAAGCAGAATCGGTCGATTCTGAGGAAGCTTATTATAGCATCCTCTTTGAGATTATGGGTCATGCTAATGATTTGCCCAGGCTAGAGGAGGAAGTGGAGAGGGCAAGGACAATCTTCACGTCATTCGAGAACTCAACGGCTAATCCTCCAACTCCAAAAGTTGAAGAAGAAAAATATGAAGCTCAGAAGACTAGGATCTGGGAATCTCTTTTTTTAGGACTTTTGTAATAAATTTGCCTTGAATTTTACTCTCATCTCAGTAACTTCTTTAGTTTATTATCAGAGACGGTTTGTTATACGAACCGTCTGTGTTGTCTCAATGATCACAGACAGTTTGTGTTAAGAACCGTCTGTGAAAGTTCACAGGCGGTTATTAACACGAACCGTCTGTGATGTCTCAATTATCACAGACGGTTCGTGTTAAGAACCGTTCGTGAAAGTATCACAGATGGTTACTAGAACAAACCATCTGTGATAGTTTAAACACAGACGTTCCATATGAATCGTCTGTGATATAGCCGTCCAGTATAGCCTCTTTTGTAGTAGTAACATCAAATATTATAGATGTTTTGAATAGGTTCTTCGTTATTGCAACAAGGTTTGATTTTTATTGCAATAGGTTATTGTATTTGTTACCCTAATAAGTCAAATCTGTTGCACAATTTTATTTGTTGATTTCATGTTTGTTGCACTCAAAGTGAAGATTTGTTGTAAGCAAATGAACTAATTATTGCGATTTGAGGATTTTTCTGTTGTGCTAGATTGAATTAGTTGTCGTGTCTTCATCCATTTCTCTACCAAGTCTACACCTCCTAATCCCCATTCTCACATCCCAGCTCATGCCCCTCTAGTGGCTCGTCCATCTCCTGCGGGTGGAGCCAGTGACCATTATAGTTATGCTCCTCCTGCTCCTATCTCTCTAAACTAACAAGGATAGGGTGTCGCGGCGATGCGGCAACCAACAGCCAGATGAGCAAGGCGGCACGACCTCTTTTGCAGCCTCTTTCTCGAGCCGGTGCCACCGTCGTTGAACGACAGGTTGGAGAGGCGGGAGGAGCGTCCAACGGAAAGCATTGTAGTTCAATTTAATGGTGTCGTTTTTGCACCACTGTTGATGAAATCAGACAGTTGATACTTGATAGCGCTTTGGTTTATGGAGATCCAACGACGAGGAGGAGCATACGATGGAAAAAAACTGCCATCGTACATCCCGATCCGTAGTCATTCCCTTTTAACTTTTTGTATGAAAAGAAAAGCAATTGAGCCATACGAGTAGCTTTCCAGTATTAAGTTGCATGTACCAATCAGTTCACCCAAAAGCTTAAATTGATGAGAAAAGACATACAATTTACTTATATTTCAATACTCCCCCTCAAATATAGGCTCCATCGAACCTAAGACGTGGAATCGAAATAGGCTGTAATAATCTTTTTAATTGCGCCAGCTGAGTTTTGAACTTAAGACCTCTTGATTCTGATATCATATTAAGTTGCATACACTAATCAATTCACCTAAAAGTTTAAACTAATGAGAAAAGACAATTAATTCACTTATATTTTAATATTCAGACGAACAAATGGGTGACTAGCTACTACAAGAGTACAAACCCAGCCGCCTGTGATGAGGGCTTGCACCGTTGCACGGGTGCATGCATGCACCATGCTTGCCTAGGCATGGAACCAAAAAAATTGTTTCAAATCAGCTTGTGTTGCTCCAAAGCACTGTTTAAATAAGAGGATCCATGAAGAGCAATCTTTATCACTTCAAAGTATGCCCGTTTACTGTCAATTTGCCTCAAGTACATAGGTGAAATCGTGTATCAAAGCCTCACTTAAAACGCGAAATATTCGTAGAAAATAATTCTATAATAATTCTCGCGATACAAACTAGACCTAATTTGGTCATTTAACTATTCATGAAAACTAGGTCAGAGTCTGGAGTCTAGAATTATTCAATCAACTCAAAGAGTAATTAATTGTGTCCCTGATTTTGATCAGATACCAGATAGTTCTTGGATTGGCCTCTGCCGTGCTGTACCTCCACCAAGAATGGGATCAGTGCGTCGTCCATGGCGACATCAAGCCGAGCAACATCATGCTGGACGAGTCCTTCAACGCCAAGCTCGGCGACTTCGGCCTCGCGAGGCTAATCGACCACGGCATGAGCTTGCAGACCATGACAGCCGTGGCCGGCACCCCGGGCTACCTCGACCCGGAGTGCATCATCACCGGCAAGGCCTCCACCGAGTCCGACATGTACAGCTTCGGCGTCGTGCTGCTGGAGGTCGCGTGCGGGCGGCGGCCCATGGCTCCGCCCCGCGTCGGCGGGAAGGACGACCAGGTCTTCCGGCTGGTGGAGTGGGTGTGGGACCTCTACGGCCGCGGCGCGTCCCTCGATGCCGCCGACGAGCGGCTCGGTGACGCGTTCGACCGGTGGGAAATGGAGCGGGTGGTGGCCGTCGGGCTCTGGTGCGCGCACCCCGACCCGAAGATGCGGCCGGCGATCAGGCAGGCCGCCGAGGCGCTGCAGTCGAGGAAGTTCAGGATGCCGGTGCTGCCGCCCAAGATGCCGGTGGCTGTGTACCTTCAGCCGTTCGGTGCTTCCTCCATGCAATACGGCGAGAGCACCGCCACTGTCGGATCGGCGGTTACCATGCAGTACTCGTCGACCAGCCATGCGACAGCGGCGACGCAATCGTCCAACTCTATCTCGCCGCCGGCTGTCAGTGAGCATTTGAGCGTGTAGATTTCAGAGTTTATATTGTTAGTTGAAGGGAAATATCCTTCATGAAATATTGCACCAACTTATTAGAGACCGATGCAGTCTCGTTGCTTGCAATTGTATTGCTAGTTTTTACTCACATGTCGTGTGTGGTCAAAACTGACTAATATACAAGCGATACAGTTTTCAGATTTAGATACCTTTTACTATGTTTGCTTGTCATCGACGCTGCGGAAATACTATCATGTCCTGTTACAATACCTTTTACTATACCTTTTACAATTGTATTACTATCATGTCCTGTTCATCCTTAGTCATTGGAAATACACATCCTGTTGAAGAATGTCGGAACCAAATTTTACAATCTAGAATCCTCTGTGATTTCACTGCACTATTCTTTGGATCAGTAGATAGTGCTCACAGATACAGTACTGAACATCAATATACATATCATGCGGAAGCGTAAATATAATAAGTAGACTTACTCATGGGCCGATTAGACCGAATCAATAAAATACAGCAGCGAAAATGAAGCACACAGGTGGGACATTCATGACGTGCCCACAGGTAGCCAACTGGGGATTCGCGACCTAGTTCTTGATCTCTTCATCTTTTTCACCATCATGACCTGGTGTATTGCTGTAGCGTAGCGATCTGACTCCTGATTCTGGATTAATTGTGAGAGCGAGGGTAAGCACAAACCACCGTGCTCCGCGAGTCAATACACATGATGCAAATAGGTAACATGCAAGACTTATCAAGGAAAGGCTCGGATTATTTTATTTGCAATAAATATGCCTTTAAAATATGATACATAGAAATTGCCTGAGACCTAACAGTTTGAACTTAAAACATAACGTATGAAAGAATGCCATAATAATAGCGATCCAGATTCCATCCACCTTTATATGGTTTCTGCACCATATGATAGCCTTTCAGCGTTATAACCGCTTACATTATCACTGGAGCGACACCTAGGGCAACACAAATCAAGGTCTTTCTCTGCCCTCAACTTTTTCCAATTCCACCCACAAGGTTTTTGAAATAGAACTATATCTAGTTAAGTTTCTATGTTCGCTCTTGACCGTGGGCTCGGCTATTCGAACAGTTTTGACTCTACAGAGTTAATATACTTTCACTATAAGAGACAATCCGCTCATTGCTCCACATAATTCCTTAGTCATGTGGTTGAGTAGACCATCACAGTAACTTTTTAATATATCTGCCCCTTTTGTCATCACACCCTATGGGCTGCTCCCACTTTCGGCGGGTCCCATACGTTGCGCGGGATGTAATCACGTCTACTAGCGCATTCGGACTCCACTCTCCACAACGCTAGTACAGCTGGAAACTTCACCCTCCTTTCGGTGTCCCTTTAGGCCTCCCCCTTGACCTTGCATTATTATCCAACTCCTTTCCACTACCAGTGAGATGAGTCCGGGGGTTCATCAATAGATTTACATAGCCAAGCTGCAATTTACAGACTTACGGCTGTACTTTTTTACACAGGAGGTTATGACAAGAATCAGTCCTTAGAGTTATCTGGGCGGTTTTACCACAATTCACACATCGCGCTTCTACTGCACCACATACCAGCCCTCATACCATCCGCCCAGATATTTAAGCAAGTTGGAGTTTTTGGGAGCATAAAATAATCATGTCAAAATATACTAGTCATTTCCACCATGACTTCCCAAATCAGTTTTTCATGATTAAAAGTGATACTTAGGGCATTTTGGCGCCCCCCAAATATCTAAGCAGTACTAAGCATGGTGTATGATTATGGACTTATTTATGAAAATTTTACCATTATAATATTGCTAGGGTGACAAGGCACAAATATTCAAATGTTCCAAAGGAGGTGTAATACTAACAAGTTAGATAATGGGCATATAACTAGAATTCATAACACAACATAATTTGCATATGAAATAATAGCATGCAATTTGATAATTTAAAATAGAAATAATTAAAGAAAATGTAGATTCAACATGATCAAAGTATTGACTCGCCTTGCGCGGTTTACCGCAGTCTTGACCTACTCAAAGCTTTATCATTCGTTGGTCTTGAGCTTCTGGTCTTTATCTTCACCTCGATCTTGGTCTCGCTAGATGCATTGAATCTTCAGGATTCTAATTTCTAATTACACGCTAAACAACTGAATCCAAATAAAGGTAAATAACTCAAAAGGTTCAAATAAATCCAAACAAACTCAATTTAGCTTTATTATAGGTTAAAGGGGTGATTTGAGGCAAGGTTGATTGGGCGCAGAGTATTGACAGAGTCTAACGGGGTTAGGATGAAGAAGGACGGGCTTCTAGAATTTTGAATATAAGGGAACGAAAAATCAGAAATTTTCACCGTGGTTGAAGATTATACGTGGTCGGTAGATCCGCAGCAGTCGGATGCTCTGTAGTGGTCAGAAGGCAAGAGTGGTCGGAGACAAGTGCGGCCGAAAGCTCTATAGTGTACTCAAAAAGCTATGGTGATAGTCAGAAGCTACATTAATTTGAACATGGTCGAAAGATACCGTAATTAGTGTGTGGTCAGATTACAACATGGTCGGTGGTCAAACATCGTGGTCGGTTCTCGAACAGCCATGATCGGGTGACTGAACGTTGTCGGGATCCTGTACGTGGTTGAAGGCGAAGCCAGAGAGGGCGATCGAAGTCGGACGCAGAAGCGAGTGGTCGGGAATGGCGGGGTCTACTGAGTGGTCAAAAATGGCATCGATGGTATGGTGTGGTCGGATGGATCAGACGACTCGGAGTGATCGGATGGATCAAATGACTCGAAGCACTCGGATGGTATATGTGGTCGAGCCACGGTGGTCGAGAGTGGTTGTGGTCGTGTGCGACTTCACCAACAAGGTGGCGCATGGTGACGGCGATCGCTGAGGCTCGAGCTTTTGCATTTCAGAGAGGGAATGGATGGAGTGGAGTGGGGAGGTGCTCTTCGGGAGGTACAACTAGAGCAGAGGAGGGCAGTGATGTTCGGCAGAAATAGAGGAGTGGCGGAGCTCAGTAAGTGGCTTCGCCGGCGATGGCCGGTGATCGGGGAAGGGGCGGCACGTGGTAAAATAGATGGCCGAGGAGATAAGGCACCCAGGGGGAGGCGTTAGCTCAGGTTTGGTTGGTGCTGAGGGAGGACCAGCGACAGATTGGTCGTGGTCGCAAGTTGGAGTTGAGTGTGGTCGGAGGTGTAACAGCCCAAAATTTGTGATTTTTGAAAATTTAAATTTAAATTAATTACTTTAAAGAAATTAGATCTTATTTGAATTTTTCTGAGTTTTTCCAGATTTTAAAATCAATTTCTAGAATTAAAAAGAAATCTTAGTTTGAAAATTTAATACCAAAATAACTTGGAAATATTTTATCTAAGTTCAAAATACCCCCAGAAACTTATATGAATTTTTCTAGAATTTTGGAGTTTATTTTGCATTTTCTCGAGCTATATTTAATTTTAGGATTTTCCAAAATCAAAACCAAAAGAAAATTTAATTTCCTTCCTCCTCTCTCCGCCACGTGATGGCCGGATCCTGCCCACGCCGCCTCCATCCCGCCTACCCCTTCTGCGCCGACACGTGGCCGGCCCAGATTCGCCACGCCTCCACCCGACCCGATCTCCGCCGCCCACCTCTCTCTCTCTCTCCTCGCGTCAAGGGCCCCACCTGTCGACTCCTTCTTCCCCGCGCCCCTCCTTCTTCCCAGCGCCGCAACTGCCCCCGATCTTCCCTGCCTTCCCGCCCCCACGCCCCACTTCCCCTTCCTCCCCTCGCACCGCACGCCTTCCACGCCCACCACCCCTCTCTCCCACTCTCCCAAACCGCCACAACCGCCACCGCCACCTCCCCACTCCGCCGACGAATGCCGCGGTTCCCTCCCCTGGCCCTATAAAACCTCCCGAGCATCTCCGACTTCCTCCACCTTTTCCCCTTCTCTCTCTCTCTCTCGGCCACTCCACCGCCTCCGCACTGCGGCGCCATTGAGGCCGCCACAGAAATCCGCGAGCAATCGCCGCCCACGGGCCCCGCCCGCCTCGCCATTCCCACCATCACCTTCTCCGCTGCAGGCGCACTTTGCCGCCTCGCCACGCCTCCGCCACTGGGAGCCCCTCGCCGTCGTCGACCGAGCGCGCCGCCGCTCGCCGTTGCCAACGCACCTCCGCCACCTCTAAAGCCCGAACCACCTCAGTTCCACACCCGCCACGGCCATCACCCGCCGGAGCGCCGGCGAGCCCCGCCCGAGCGCCGCCCGGTCAACCGCCACTGTGCCCACGTGGCATGCCACGCGCACCACGCCCCCGCCACCTCGGCTCCCTTGCCCCGTCGCCACGCTGCCCACACTCACCCCCGTGCCACCTCGGCTTTCCCTCGGTCCGTGGACTCACCACATGGACCGGTCCACCGTCGATCGGCCCACCTGGTCGACGTCATGTCAAGGCCATAAATCTGATTTTCCGTAGAAAAATAATTCGGTAAAAAGAAATTCCCTGCTGACGTCATAATTCTGAATTTCCTTTAGAAAATAATTCCAAAATCCGCTTTATTCTTTTCTTTCATTTTAAACTTCCCGATGCGCACTTTTTCATCCTAACTCGATTGAGTCCATTCAAATTTCTAAATTCATCAAAAATTCCAAACTATTCATTTCCGCCATCCTTTTAAAATTTTGAAATTTTTGTAGTATTTTAAAATTCAAATTTCAAATTTCAAACACCCAACACTTTCAAAATCTCGCCATTTCAACTTTTCTATGCACTTCCAAAATTCAAATTAAAACTTTGTAAAATCCTCAGAAAGTTTATTTTATGTTTCTGAACTCAAATATTTTATTTCTAGTAAACCCCTTTTTCAATTAGCCTTCCAGATACCCTCTCTTCCTCGTTTGAACTCCGAATCCGTTGAAACTTTCTCTTAAATTCATATAAAATTATAAACTCCTTTACAGAAGTTACATTATATTTTTGCAATGTTATTTGTATTTATTTGTTCATTTGTTTTATCATTTTGCGTGTAGAATCCAACGTTGTTGAAGAATTCGAAGACCCGCAGCAAGAAAGTCAAGATATCGCACACGAAGGCAAGTCTCCTTTGAACATTTTGAACCTATGTTTGTGAAATATTTTTGATTATTTTAAATTTATTGCATGTGCTTTGTTACGTAAAATGATAACTTATGTTGCAAGGAAAATAGTTAAACCGATAATTGCTATACCCTCATTTGACATTGTTAACCTTGTACCTTTGACACTCTAGGACTTCCTTTGTCTCAATAGTGAGATTATTATGAATTTGATAATTTTAGAATGGTAGTAAATGCTTAGACATACTAGTCGATCAGTACAACCCTGGGGTGGAAAATAGAAAGGAATGATTTCATCTAGTAGCAATCAATATTGTTGTTGTTGTTAAGTTGGTGAAAACTATTTTAGACTTGGTTGGATGGTAAGATTGGATTGGTGCTGCTAGCACGAGAACTTGAAAAGTGTATGTTCCACCCAAGTCAATTAAGGACCGACGCTTGTGTTTGTCCAAACCGAGCACTACCGTACAACCACATGTCTAAATGGGTATGACCTAGCTGATTAACTTACAATAGACTAGTTTAGGTACCACCAAGGAAAGTGAGTGCCGTGGTGTCTTGGTTATTCACAAGATGAGGATAGTGTTTACTTGTACTCATACGGTAGCAAGAGGGGCTTCAATGTGGTGGATTTAACCTTCACGGTGAAACCTCGTGGTGGTAACTAGCTAAACTAGAGTAAGGTAAAGGCTTTGTGATGAATTATCTGGGTCTCATGCCTAAGGAAGCATGTTGACTATTAAGATAACTTGTCTTTTGTGGGTAAAGTTGTGCAACCTCTGCAGAGTGTTAAAACTATTCGAAAAGTCGTGCCCACGGTCAAGGGCGGGCAAGGAATGCATTCACATGGTAGAACTTTGGTTTTGGTTTAAAGTAAAGTTTTGGGAACCCGAGAGTGGATGGAACTCTCGGGGTTGTTCAAATAGTTGAAACTAGTGTGTATGGTTGGAACCCGTAGATTTGTAATTTGGTGGTTGGAACCAATATCCTAATGGTGGATAGAATCTTCACTTTAAAATATTTAATAGTTTCGGTTAAGATAATTACTTTGTTAAAATATTGCCTTCAATTATGTTTAACCATATTGGAAATAAAAATATTGCTTTGTGCAAAAGAACATTATAACCCTCCTTGTTGAGCCTTGCATCTAATGCATTTTCCCAAGACTTGCGGAGTACTTTATGTACTCACATACTACACTTAAAAATAAAATCTCAGAAGAATATGAAGCTCGGGAAGGAGACTACGACTACTTCGCGTGTGGATTCGACGAAGGATTTCCGGAGTACTAGGTTGCGTTTCCCAAGTCAATTGCCTATGGCGTATTGATGGGTCTTTATCAAGTTTATTTTGCTTCCGCTGTGTTTTGTTTATTTGTGAGGTCTTGAAACCTCAGTTGTAATGAAAAGATATTTTGGTCGGTACTCTTTATTATTGTAATATTCGTTGTTGGCAATGTAATCATCACTGTTTAACTGTGTGCACTAGCTTTGATCTGGGACTAGTGCTGAAATACACAGAGGGACCGGATCTGGAAATCTGGGTCCCGACAGGAGGCGCTACGTAGTCATAACCTCCAAGTGCTATCAGTCGAAAGCTTGGACGGTGGAGTGATCGAAGACTTTCTAGCGCAGAGCAGTCGAACTCGGAAGACGCTAAGTGGTCATAAACCTCAACATGGTCGTAAACGACTATGTGCGGTCGTAAACTACTATGTGTGGTCGTAAGATCGACTACGTGGTCATAAATTCGACTGTGTGGTCGTAAACGACTATGTAGTTGTAAATTCAACTTCGTGGTCGTAGGCTCGACTACGTGGTCATAAACGACTACGTCGTCGTAAATTAGACTACGTGGTTGTAGGCTCGACTACGTGTTTGTAAATTGGACTGCATGGTCGTAAATTCGATTGCGTGGTCGTAAACGACTATGTGGTCATAAATTAACTATGTGGTCGTAGGCTCGACTACGTGGTCGTAAATTCGACTGTGTGGTCGTAAATGACTACGAGTGGTCGTAAGCGACTATGTGTGGTCGCAAACGACTATGTGTGGTTGTAACGAGTACCAGGCACTTGTAGTTGTGGGACTGAGCTTCAACACGTTGCATCGTCCTTCTCCGGCAGACGCTCGGTGAGCTCACCACCAGCGGAGGAGACAGAGGCTGGAGCTGAGCATCCCCAAAATAGGTTGCTCACGCCCGCGCCTACCCATAGCAAAAAACCTCACCGGCCAATTTGGCCAGGGCGTTGGCCGGCGACGACCGTGGGCGGCGGCGAAACAAGGGAGTGGTGGCTACCGCAGTGCATGGTACCAGAGCTCAATTAGGCGAGAGGGTAGGATCTAGGTAGGCTCAAGAGTCTGCCTCAGGGGTCGACACGGCTTAGGAACGGCGGTGGTGGCGGCGTGCGCGAGGGGCGAAGGAGGCACAGTGCGGGCGGTTCAGCGATGAAAGTCCAGCCAAGGAGGGGAACGTCATCATGGTGCTCCGAGGATGCTTTGGTGGGATTTGGGGATGGCTCGCTGGCCGGATTTGGGGAAGAAGATGTCGCCGACGAGCTATGCTGCATGGAAGGCTAATTGGCTCGGGTGGGAGGAAGAGTGTATTGCGACGAAGCAATCGGGGGAGGGAGCTGGGCTTTATAGCCACGGGAAGGGCAGCGGCGATAGAAGAGCAGCTGGTCGGTCGAGTCCATGGTATGGTGGCAGCGTTGCTACAGTACTCGCGACGAGACGGCGGCCAAGTATGGGCGTGATTACACAGTGCATTGTTAGCGGGGTTGGCATCGCACTGGCCGAGGCAGACGCGATGGGTCGGGAAAACTATGGGCGACTCGGTTCAACTAAGGGTGCTGACCGGGGCAACGCGACGGCAGTCACTGTGCGCGGCACTGTGGTGTCGTCAATAGTATGGGCGCGAGGCAGGCGGTGACTGACGGAGCTCGCGAGGCACGACGACGGGACGCACGGCGACGTGATGGTGACGGGGGCAGGTGCGGCGGTGACACGGGATTAGTGGCGCGGCAGGGCATGACGGTGGGGCCGTGATGTCGACGGGAGTAGGTGTTTGGTGACGGAGGAATAGGAAGGAGCAAGCCAGTTGAGAGTGAGGCGAGCGCTGCCGGGAGAAGAAAGAGAGGAGATCGAGTGGAGGAGGAAGAGCCAGCGCGAGGAGGGAGAAGAAGGAGAAAAGAAAGGAGGCAGGGGCAGGAGTCGGGCCTAGCGATAGAGAGGGGAGGAGAGAGAGAGGGAGGAGTAAAGAGAAAAAAGGGCTAGCCCACAGGTGAGAGAGTATAAAGAAGAATGAGAGAAAAATGAGAGGCTTTGGTAATTTTTGAAGTGCGCCAAAATTTTCAAAGCCTTTTTGTGAATTTTCCTGAATTTTTGAGTGATTTTGAGCCCTTTCCCTTTTCGAAAATTCCCAGGCGGATTACGCTTTTCCTTTTTGGCTTTTCCGCTTTCCCTTCTCCTTGGCGCCTTCTTCCACTTTCCACCTTCCCTTTCTGACCGCACCCGCGCACAAGCGCCTCGCCCGTGATTTCGCCTCGTCGGTTTCGTCGCGCTGTCACCGACCGGTCGCAACCTTGCAGCGTCGCCGTTGACCGCGCCGCCCTGTCTCCTCCCTTGGCCCCACTCGCCGGTCCCGCTTCTCCCTCCTCCGCAACACGCCCCGCCCACGGTTTCACCGCCGCCTCACCACGCCGTCCGGCGGGCCACTTGCATTCGCCACGCTGCCCGTGACCGTGTCGCCCTATCACCTTGTGGCCCCACTCGTTAGTCCCCGCCGCTTCTCCCTCCTCCGCGCGACGAGAAACCGCCCGTACCATTCTCTCACCTGCTCCCGCACTCCATCCCGCGTCATTACTCGCCTCAGTGCCTAGTCATCGTTCCGTCACTCGGAAACGACTCCCCATCTACTCCCCTGTCCCCTCTTCTCCTCTTTTTCCTCGCTCCGCCGGAGCTTAAATGCGCCACCCTCACCCCCTCGCTCCCTCGTGCCCTCAAAGCTTCCCCACCCCGCAGACAGCCTCCTGTGAAGCTCAATCGCCTCCTTCGACCACCGATCAAAACTCCACCATTCCTCAGCTCGGTCGCCGCCTTCCCCTGAGCCGGTGACCGCCGTAAGCCAATCCCTTCCCTCCCTTCTCTAAACTTCAATTCCTCCCGCCCAGAGCATCTCTTCTGTCCCCTAATCACCTTGGTGGACTTCTCCGGCTGGTGCGAGCCTGTGGAGCCCCGGCGACGAAGCTCACCGCCAGTCGAAGTGCTCTCCCATGAACAGCCTCCCTGGAAGCCTCCTAACTAAAACCGTCACTGCCATTGTGATACATATATATACTCTTAGTTAGACTAGATTTGTCATATTTGTACCCCATCAGCCCACTTCCCTAACTTCCCCTTAGCCCACGCAAGCGACAAGCCCATCTCGCACCCTCTCTAGTCGGCCCAATTTATGTTGACCCATTCGACTATCCTCCAACCCTAACCACCTAACCTCCATATTCTTTCTTTGAGCTTATAGGTCGACTCACTCGATGGCCCGGGAGCTCGGCTACATGTCTGAAGTACGTGGCGACAAGCGCCTAGCGTGAAAGTGCAAGCAAGGGAGGCCGATGGCGCATGTGTGGCAAACAGGGCAGCAGTTGGGTGGTAAGCACCGAGCGCAAGGGAGGCGAGTAGCCGACATGAACCCGCATCAGAGACCGCAATGGCCACGCATGGTGGCTACCTTACCTGGGAGGTTGAAGAAGGGCCGAAGCGTGAAGGGGAGGGAGTGCGGCGGCGCGCGTAGGGCCACTGCCGACTGGGTGCCACCGGCAACGCCAAAACCACTATAGGTGAATCCCAAATCCCTAATTTTAGATCTTAGAGTTTTAAAAAATAAAAAATGTTGATTTGAAAAATAAAGAAGAAGTTTCAACGCAATTGCAAGTAGACAACACTAGGAGCAAAGTGACTATGTGAGGCCGCACGAGCGAGCAAGGAGGTAGGGAGTAACCGGCGTTGTGGCAAGGTCTCATTCTCAGGTGAGTTGCATTCATTCTCCCACTCCCACTCTCAATTCTGAAATAGGCAAATCCTAAATAGTTGAATTCAATGATTTTGTCTTTGTAAAATGTAGATTATATAGTCTTTAAAAATGAACAAGGAGTTTGTAGATTTGAATTTTTTGTGAGATAGTGCTGGTTAGACTCATGTAATAAAGGAAATTTTCTTAAACTTTTAAAGTTTGAAAAAGTTAGCAAGATGATTCTAAAGAATAATAAAATGAAATAGCTGTCCCTATGATTGCACGAAGAGCCGTAGAGTTAAAATTATATTTTGCATAATTATTTTGTAATTTTTCTATATTATTTTGAGATATTTTTAGTATAAATAATTTGTACTTTGGTTTTTGCCGCTGAAAGTCTTTTCTTTTTCTATGGAACTGTAACGCCCCGCCTGTGGGCGCCTCTGACACTGGCTCCGTAAATATTCACGCATGAACAGTTATGGAGTGTCGCGCAAGAGTATACCATTGCAAGCTAAGAACAGAAGTTCAGCATATATTTCACATATGGATTAACATCCAATTTTCAGCAGCGGGGCATGCAAGCCCTAAAATCTAATTACATTACAAAAGACTCCAAGATCCATTTGAGCGCGGCGAAGACCTAAAGCCATGGGTCCTCGTCGAAGAAGAGATCCTCTGGGACTTCCTCAACGTGGAGACCTTCACCTTCGTCTTGATCCTCTAAAGAGGGGATTTAGCAAGTCGTGAGCCAACAACCAGCTCAGCAAGTCACAAAATAAACCCTATCTTACTACTTGCACGGATCAATAAAGAGAGGGGGTATACTTGGTTTATTAACTTGAGGGGATGCAGTTTTGTTTGTAAACATTTTGGAAAACTTACCAGACGAAAACTACTCCTTAATCAATAGGGGTTTTCATGAAGAGTTAATTAACCAACTAGTCAGATTAAAACATTTACAAAACTACTTAAGCTTTGCTGCTGGAATCACCCAAGTGGCACAGCTCCATTATCCGGGAGCACGGCGTATTCAAATACCATTTATTTGACTCTGCAGAGTTTGCTCAGCTTTACCCACACTATTCCTTAACTCCCACGACAGAGTTAAGAAAGCCAGGTCGTTTCACTGCTCAATTCTTTATGTAGGCTCTACCGGTAAAATCCACTCGGGTCTGGCACATGAAAACTCCCGTCCTGTTCGAGTGAACTCTACCGTTGGTAGGTACCCGCAGCACGGCATACCTGACCTACTACCCAACCTCCTGTCCTCTCAACACCTGTAGAGTTTCAATCGTGCTGAGCAGCTACTAAACCAATGTTGACAAGTCAACTCCTGTGGTTGAGCGATATCTATGACATTTGCTCAGCATAAGGGTCTAGTCCTTATATTTTCACGGGGTCTGCAACCTCGCCAGGCCCGTGACTCAACCTGGGGTAAGCGGTGGGCGTCGACCGTCTCGCGGTTCCCCACAACACCCTTACTCCAACTTCAATCCTAGGGTAAGAGATGGGCGAAGACCGTCTCGCGGATCCTTCCCCAACACCCTTACCCTACCTTGTGCACGCCGGCACTCTCTGCCCTAGGGGACGGCGTCCCATACCACCCTACCCTAGGGTCGGGTTTTCCAAAGTCTATTGGCCCGCAGCCACAACCTTATTAGTGTAAAGACTTGTGTGATAATAAATAATCTACAATTATCTAGGTTACCAAGTAATTGATTCTAGGGTTACAAAGGAATGGCTACAAGTTTAACATGGCATTTGACGGTGGTAGGTTTAACTACATAACATGTCATTCTAAACATTTTATTTTCTTTTGAACTAGCATTTCACAACTAGCATAATGCAAATAACATAATAGCATAATTGAACATCATGGGGTACAATATGATCAAAGGTTTTGCGACTTGCTGTTAATCTAGACGATCTCGGCTAGCTCGAACGTAGAGGCCTGGATCCTGGGACTGCACCTGAACCTCCGGGATCTCCAAAACTAGCGTAAACACGAAAAACAACATAAGTCCAGCTGGATCCTAATCAAGCGAGGAAAAATAATCTATTAAAAAGGAGTAAAATGCATAAATCTCCAAATGGGAATTTTTGGAATTTTTTTTGGGATGAATTTGGGGAAAAGGAGGTGAAAAGTGGGTTCAGGACATCAAAATGAGCAAGATGGTAAAATTTGGGAATTTTTAGGATTTTCTGTGATTTTATGGGCTTTATTTGGTTTTTCTGGATTTTTGGAAATTAATAAATTTGAGAAAAAATGGATGAACAAGGTCTTGGGCACCCAAAGCCACAGTCTGACCTAGCATCGTAAGCCCGCTGCGACCGGGTGGGGACAGCTCGGACGGACGGTGGGGATCTGGTGGATGCGGGCGGCTCACATCGGTTGGAGGAACGGTGAGGATGCGGCCACGTCAGTCGTCGTCTTTCTCTCGCCGGGCGCGCGCACCAGAGAGGCAGAGACGGGGGTCGTGGAGGGCAACACTGGGTAAAGCTCGACGTGGGGAACCCATTTTGGGGTTTTGGAAGGCTGGTGGGTCAACGAGGAAGGCAGGAGGCAGAAGGGAAAGAGTCGGTTTCCCGACGGCGAAGGAGGGACGCTGGCGGCGATCAAGCCAAATAGGCGGTGATTTCATGGTCAGGGGGTTATGGAGCTCACGTTTGTCGAGTTGGCTTTAGCTTGGAAGCTCCCTGGAAGGCTGGCCACGGAGAGGCTTCTACGGCCGATGGCGAGCTACAGTGACGGAGTTCCAAGGCGATCACCTGGCCAGAGAAGTGCACCACTGAGATCAGGGAGTAGCAAGGATGCTCTGAGAGCAAGGAATCGGAAAATGAAGGAGAAGGGAGGGAGATCAGCTCACGGGGTTGCCGGCGTAGGCGAAGACGGCAGCAGAGCTAGAGACAGCGAAACCTCAATCGGCTACTCGGGGAGGTAGCCGAGAGTGGTGGGTAGTGTTTAGAGGTTGTGGGGGCGCCTGGGAAGCAAAGGGGGAGTGAGGAGGTAGAGAGGGGGTTTTGTACCCGAGCGGAGGGGAGGAGGAGCCGTGGGCGAGAAGGCTCGGGCGCGGCTCCGGGGTCAACAGGAGGACGGGGGAGTTGATGGGGAGTCTCTTCCGCGGCATGGCGCCCGTCCGTAGGAGCGGCAGAATGGCGGCGTCTGAGCCTGGGGCGGTGGCCGAATCGGCATGGGCGAGCACGAGCTTGCGGAAGAAGAGCGAGGGAGAGGCTGCCAGTGGAGACCAAAGGAAGGTGGTGGTGACGCTGGCGCGGGAGGCGGTCTTGGCCGGACCGAGGCGCGAGGCGCAAAGCGGCGGATGCGGCCAGGCGCCTGGCGCGCGAGAGAGAAGGCGGGAGAAGGAAGCGCCAATGGAGATGAAATGGGCGGCGCCCGAGGGAAGGAAAGCGGGAGGGGAGTGGAGCCAACGGGAAGGGGAGGCGCCCGGCCGAAAAGAGAAAGCGGGCGCGGGGAGGACTTTCCAAAAAGGGAAAGTTTTCAAAAATTCACCAAAAATCCAGCGAAAATAATGAAACATTTTTGTTTGAAAATTTGGGCTCTTTCAACCTACCCCCCTTCAAAAAATCTCGACACCGAGATTAACTTGGTCCAGGGAGTAAGTTGGGAAAATCTTGATGCAAGTCTGACTCTCTTTCCCAAGTGGCCTCGTTTGGCGTGTGATTTCTCCATTGCACTTTGCAAAATCTGACATTTCTGTTTCTTAGTTGTCTCTTTGTTGTAATTCAACGTCTAACAGTGGCACTTCATCAGTGGGCTGACGTAGATATTTTCGAAGCTGTGATATGTGGAACACGTTATGTATTCTTGACAAGTTGGGCGGAAGCTGCACTTGATAAGCTACCTCTCCAACTCTTCCGATTATTTGAAACGGTCCCACATATCTCGGAGCTAGTTTGCCTTTGACTTGAAATCTCTTGACGATCTTGAAAGGAGTAACTTTGATGTATACAAAATCCCCAACTTCGAAGCTCAAATCCTTTCTGCGGTTGTCGGCATAGCTCTTTTGTCGGTCTTGTGCAATCTTGAGTCTGTCTCTGATAATCTTGACATGTTGAGAGATCATGTGGAGATGATCCCATCTTTATGATGAGTAATTGACCCTTGGTTGAAGGTAAATTGAGTTTGTTTTGGGCTTTTATTGCAAAGTCTTAACTCGACGAAATGAAGTCGGTATGCGACTTGTCCTCGGTTCGCACGACCACGTTTGGTCGTGGTCGAAACTCTTCCGTGTGTCAGACGACCATGGTGGTCGTGGTCGGAAGGTTATACGACCACGTTGAACTCAATCGGGTGGTCTACGACCACGCCAGGGCGCCCCGCGAATTTGAACGTGATCGGAAGTCTACCGGTAGCGTCGACCACGCTGGTGGTAATCGGATTTCAGCCGAGCAGCGTCGAGTACTTTGGCCGTGGTCGGAAGGGTTTACGACCACGCTGGCAATTGGGAGCGCTCGATCACGTTGTAGCGCCGTGCTCACCACGCTATGAGCCCTCGTAAGATTTGACCGTGGTCGGACTCGGCGCTAGGGTTTACGACCACGCCAGGGATCGGAGCCTCGACCACGCTGGGCGGTCGGGCGTTCGACCACTTTGGCCGTGGTCGGTGGGCGTCACGACCACGTTGTGGGAGCTCGAGGCCTCGACCACGCCAGGGAGCTCGAGGCCTCGACCACGCTGTGGAAAGGAGCCACGACTATGTTGTGGCACTTCGGTGGTGCGACCGCCAGCGCGTTGTGCGCGGAAGGAGCTACGACCACGTTAGCGCGAGAATTGAACGTGGTCGAAACGCGTTCGACCACGCTATCGGTTGGATGACCGTGGTCGTGCGGGATCACTAAAATTGGTCGTGAGGGTGCATTTCATGTCCGATTACGGTGAGGTTTGGTCGGTTGGGTTCCTTGTGTTGTTGTGGACCTTGTAGACTGGTTTGTTCTACATTTTGACAAGGTTTAGTAAAGTCTAATTTCTGTGGAAAAGACTTGAGCTCGGTGTGAGCCAGTCGAGTATGGATCGGTGCTATGTGATGGTTTTGTTGTCCGTGATGGTTGCAGTCTTGGGAGACATGTTTTGGTGAGGCTTAGAGAGGTCGGGACTAGACATAGGAGATGTTGAGGTCCGTAACGACGTGGAAGCCAAGAGGACGTGGTCTTGTCCGAGTGGTGTAACCGTAAAAAGAAGGCATGAGGAGGAAGCTTGAGGTCAAGGGCATTTTGGAGAAATGCCAAAGCCTCGCAAAGGAAGCCGTGTCCTGGGAAAGCACTTGAGTTGGTGGTGCTATTGGGCAAAGCAGTGGAGCCGTTGCCACTGGGTAATGGGCAAAGCACTGGAGGCCTACAAAGCACTGGACTCTCTCAGAACGGTGGTCTGTTGAGACCCGTTAGCGTGGAGACTATAAATAGAGAGGTTAGGTCTCGTGAGCAAAGTGAGGTTATCCCCAGTGCTCGAGTGTTCCTCTCTATCTTGTGTGAGTTGTCTCGGTAAGAGCATGGATGCTCGTGTACCTCAGATGGAGTGGTCAGAAACCTCCATGTGCAATAGAAAAGATTGATTCATCTCTCTCGTATCTTTCTCTGTTTGTGTTCTTGAGATGATCCGCTTGATCTATTTGCTCGCTTTGTTCTCGATCGTTATTCGTGTTCTACTTGAGTTTTGGCTTGTGTTTCTTTGCTCGTAATGTGGAATCTATCTAAAGACCATTTGGCCATTTCATTCCCGAGAGCCGAGTTGAAATCGGAGAAATCTCTTGATTCTCGCCTTCCGCCTCCGTGCTCGCTACATTTTTAGCCTTTGGTCTTCTCTCATGCTTTGCTTAGATCTCGATTTTCTTGTCAAATCTACTTCTAGAGATCATATCCTTGCTAAGTTTGAAGTTTCTTGCTTTCGGATTTATAAATCAAAAGTTCTTCAAATTCTTGCTCGTGGTCGTGCGTCCGACAAAACAAGATTATTCTTGTGGCAACAGCAATTTCGGTCTTACGACCACGACGAGTTTCGATGGTCGTCTTGCTGCAGCTCGGTGCCGACCACGCCTGCTCTTCGTCAAGTTTCGACAATCGGCTCCTTCGACCACGGTCAAAACCCGACATAGTTTCACGATTACGACAACGGTTGTCTTGATTCACGACTTCTTGTTTTATGGTTCTTGTGTTCTGTTGAGTGTTGTTTTTCCGACTTCTTAGCTTTCTAGCTAAAGGAGAAGTAGAACTTAGGGAGGAAGTTTTAAAGGCACCATTCACCCCCCTCTGCTGCCATTTCTGCCCTTCATTTGGTATCGAGCCTGCTAGCTCTTCTTCATAGATCTTAACCGGTCTCAAAGAGCCATGGCAACAGACAAGTATTCCACCAAGCCGCCTATTTTCGATGGCCTGGATTACCCCTTCTGGAAGAGCCGAATGGAAACATATATCCAGGCTCAGGGGTATGCTATTTGGCGGAAGGTGAAAATACAATTTGTTGTTCCTGCCGATGAGAACATCAATGCCGGGAATATGGCTGATGTTGAGGCAAATGCAAAGGCAAGGAACATCATCATCTGTGGATTGAGCGAGCGAATTTGATCGCATCTCTCATCCGTCGTCCGCCACGACATCCGGGTGACCTCGATGCATACCATGAGGGCACCTCCCGCATCAAGACGGTTCGGCAGATCGCCTCAGCGAATCTGACAAAATTCGAGATGCTTGTCGGAGAGTCCCTTGACGAGTGCTTTTCGGCGCTTTCACAAGATTTTGAGCAATCTCCGAGCGGTCGGTCTCACATACTCCGACTCGGATAACGCTCGACAGATGCTTTCTGCACTCGATCTTCGGGTTTGGGAGATGAAGGTGACTACCATCAAGGACACCACGGACCTCTCGACCTTGACTCTTGATGCGCTTTACTCGCTACCAAGACTCACGAGATTGACATAGTCTCTCGGCGGTCGAAGTCACAATCGATGGCTCTAGTCACGGATCCCACTTCGGCTTCTGGTTCTTCTGCCGATTCTCTTTGCGATTCTCCTCTGCTGCTCTCGTGACATAACCGATGATCGACAGAGCGACTTGCGGATGAGCAGCTAGCCCTCCTCGCACGGAGATTCTCCCATGCTTACAAAGGGAGGAGGGACGGAAGGAAAAGAGGACCCGTGATTTGTTTCGAGTGTGGTGGCCCCAACCACATTCGAGCAAACTGTCCCAAAGTGGGGAAAGGCAAAACTGACGTTGGCGGTTCCGGTAAGAACGACTACTCCGACAAGAACCGCAACAAGAAGGCCCCAACTCCGACGCAAGGCAAGAAGCCGTTCCGCAACTTTGGGAAGGCCAAGAAGCTCTTCCACCGCGTCCTCGCCGCTTTCGACGACCTCGACCTCGACGAAGTGGAGGGATGGAGCGACGACGACGGGACGGGTGATCAAGAACCCAAGAGCGGCGACGACTTCTCTGGCATGTGCTTCATGGCCCTTGAGGGCTAGATCGTGACAACAGCTCTACTCCGACTCGGACGAGGTATGTCCCACCCACGATCGCCTCAATCATGCTTTTCTTAAGCTAGGTGGTTTTCATGCTAGAGCTAAGTCTAGGTGTACCGAGTTAGAGAAGGAAGTAGATAGATTGTCACGGAGCTTACTTCACTTATATCTGCTCCCTCCCGTGACGACTGTGATACCTAACGTGCTTTGCTTGGAGACATGGAGAAACTAAGGACCTCGCATGATAGTTTGTCCTCCTAACTAGACATTGTTAAGGTGGAGAATGTTAGTCCGTCACGAACTAGAGATGTCTAGGATTGTTTTTCCTTCATCTACCGCTGAGACTACTTCTTGCACCTCATGTGAGGATAAGGATAATGCTTTTAGAGGTCTTTATACATTGCTTCTCGATCCGCCCGAGACTTGTGAAAGTTGTAACAATTTGAAGATGAACCTAAACGGCGAGATCATAAAATTGTCAATTACAAGCTTTTCTACTTGAGCCTATTGCTTCTTGTGTGAATTGTCCTAAACTAATCACGAGCTTGAATCTGCTTCCAAACAGCTTCAAGAAATGATTGATCATGATAAGAAGTTGGCTCGCTTTGCTTCTAAGGACCTGTTAGCTCACCATGCATTAGTTGTAACAAACTAAAATCTAACTTGATTGCATCGGATGAGAAATGTGAAGCTAACTAAGGACCTACTAGAGAAGCCACCTTGTGCTTGTAATGTGATTGTGAAGAAGGGGAGAAGCCCCTGCAAGGTAGAGACGCCTAGCGATGCGAACCAATCTGCTAGCGAGAGGATCGTCCCTTCTACGCCTACCGTGCGTGCACAAGCCGCCTTCCTCTCGCTGGTCGCTTCTCCCGCCTCCCTTACCTTCTCATTGCTTCCTCCTCCTGCTCCTCTTGCACCTCTCTTCGGGAGTGTCAAGACTTTTATGAACACTCTCGAGAAATTTGTAGGAGGCAAGAAGGATCTCAATCTTATTCTAGACCAATCAAAGATTTGCAAGTTCAAACAGGGTCTTGGATATAATTTCCGTGAGGATGTGAGAAAACATCCACCGCCGTGCTCGCACCCATAGCCGCAGTGTGATCGAGGTCAAGCCCAAGAACAAGAAAGTTCAATTTAGATCGTGGGGCTTTGTCCAAGGGATTTCGATGAAGGTGATTTCACCGTAGCTTCGCCTCTCGGCGGCCATCTCATGCTACTTCACCCCTCGGAGGGTATCATTGCACCTTCGCCGGGATGGGCATCCGATTGACCAATGCTTCAAGCGCCAAGATCGCGCAAGAGACCGTCTTGAGTCTCTTAGGCGATTCGTGGTCAGCCCGCACCTTGAGTGCACCTAAGACCAACACGAGGTCTAGGCTTGCTATTGTTGGTAGCTTTGGGCACCGAGGACTTGGTTTTTCCGTTTTACGTTTTAGTCTCGTGCTCCCTCTCGGTCGTGACTTCACGTCCCCGAGGGTAGATCTCGCTTCCATCGAGATAGCTACCCGCGGCGTGATCAGCGTCTTCGCCGGTGCTCAGACCGCCTCCCGTAGTAGTCGGACCCGGAATGCCTTCAGTCCGCACATAGACCTTCCGCTTTGAGCGACTGAGGGCGAGGGTAGTTAGAGGTCGACCGTGTGACTACTTCTTACGCCGACGTGTGACTCGGTGTTGGGTGCCAAAATCTATGTTGATTTATCCCAAGATCGAGACTTTGCTCTCTTGTTGACTCGGGTTCGCGGTGGAAGGAAAGGTTTGGCTTGTAGACTCCGGGTGTTCACGACACATGACCGGAGATTCCTGCTGGTTTTCTTCCTTGCCCGAGCTCCGTGTGATGAGACGATCACCTTGGAGATGCTTCATCTGGCGCGCCATCGCCAAAGGTACCGTGGCATTAATGATTCATTTATTTTGAAAGATGTTGCTTTAGTTAGCAAGCTGCAGACAATTTGCTCTCGCCTCTCTCCACCGATGACAATTTCGAGGTGAGCTTTAAGAAAACAATTGCAAAATTCTTGATTCTTCTGTAGTCCGGTTTATGGATTTCTCGCTTTGGGAGGATCTTCGTGCTGATTTTTCCGAGTCTTCGGTGATCCTCTCCGTTGTCCGCTTGCTTACGAGTCCCGCGATCTTTCCTTCGCATAGGAGACTTGGTCATATTGGATTTGACCATTTGACCCGAGTTAGCGCCACGATCTCATTCGTGGTCTCGCCAAACTCAAGATGGTCAAAGATCTTGTTTGCGCCCATGCCTAAGACAAGAAGATGGTTGCCGCTTCTCATCCTCCCACACGCTACTATGACCGATGCACCGACGCTTGCTCCATATGGATACAGCTTGGACCAACTCGAGTGCGGTCGGCAGGAGGGAAGTGGTACGCTCTTGTTGTGGTCGATGACTATTCGAGGTACTCTTGGGTGTTTTTCTTAGCCTCAAGGATGAGACGCTTACATATTTTGAGGTCTTTTCAAGAGGCTTTCTGCTGAGCTTCGTGTGCCTTACGAGCGATCCGCAGTGACAATGGCACGGAGTTCAAGAATTCCTACTTTGAGAGTTTCGTGGTGAGACAGTGTAGAGCACCGCCTCTCTTCTCCATACGCCCCCAACAGAATGGCGTTGTGGAGAGGAAGAACCGCACCTTGGTCGAGATGGCGTGATGATGCTTGATGAGTACTCTACACCGCTGAAGTTTTGGTGAGGCTATAGCCACCGCGCCATGTTTCCAATCGAAGTTTTTTTCTTGGGCACACTTGCACCGCACTTCTTATGAGTTGAGATACGGCGAAAGCCCTGTTTCTCATTTTCGTGTGTTTGGTTGCAAGTGTTTTATTTTGAAGTCCGGAACCTAGATAAGTTCGAGTCACGCTCTAGTGATGGACTTTTTCCGGGCTACTCGACTTCTTCATGGGCCTATAGGGTCCGGAACTGAGTCTAGCAAAATGATAGAAACCTGTGAGGTAACTTTCGATGAGGCCAGTCCGGGGACTAGGCCCGATATCTCAGGTTCACTAGAGCAATCCGAGACCATCTTTGTGGATGATGAGGATGATGGAGATGAGGGTTGTCACCCGATCCAGTCCCTTCTCCACCCCTTGAGGTGCCTTCTTCCACCGCACCTCGAGGCGATCGCCCCTTACCTTCTATCTCTTCTCGAGCTAGTGGCTCTGCTCCTACCCCGTCGTGTAACGAGGTAGAGGCCACTTCTTCATCTCATCCAGACCTCCAAGACATATCCAAAATCTCATCCTTCCGAAAGATGATTGGAGATCTATTTGAGCGAGTCACACGCTCCAAGTCTCGGGCGTGTCACTTTTCTCCACTCCACCGCCTTCGTAGCTTCCTTTGAGCCCAAGGACGTTTGCCATGCTTTATCTGACGAGTCTTGGGTCAACGCCATGCATGAGGAGCTAGAGAGTTTCGAGAGAAACAAGGTCGGACGCTTGTTGAGCCCCTCAAGATCAAAATATCATTGGAACCAAATGGGTGTTCAAGAACAAGCAAAGTGAGGATGGGGTAGTCATTCAAACAAGGCTAGGCTGGTTGCAGTGGGTACTCCTGTGTTGAGGGTCCGGATTTCGAGGAGACCTTGCCCTCGTAGCTCGCCTTGAGGCCATTAGAATTCGCTTGCCTTTGCAGCTTCTAAGGGTTTTAAGCTCTACCAGATGGACGTCAAGAGTGCCTTTCTCAATGGCTTCATTGAGGAAGAAGTCTATGTCAGACAGCCTCCAGGTTTCAAGAACCCCAAATACCCTAGTCATGTCTTCAAGCTTTCCAAAGCGTTGTATGGACTTAAGCAAGCCCCTAGAGCTTGGTATGAGAGGCTTAAGTCCTATCTATTGAGACATGATTTTGAGATGGGTAAAGTTGACAAGACCTTGTTCATTCGCCGACTTGGCAATGATCTCCGCTCGTCTAAATTTATGTCGATGACATCATCTTTGGCGGCTCTTCTCATGCTCTAGTTTCACAGCCTCTATGTCATGAGCACCGAGTTTGAGATGAGCATGATGGGTGAGTTGACTTTCTTCCTTGGCTTCCAAATCAAGCGAGACTCGGAGGGTACCTTCTTGCATCAAGGCAAGTACACCCGTGATCTCCTCAAACGCTCGACATGAGTGATGGAAAGCCGTGTCGACTCCGATGGCTTCTACGGCCACACTTGACCTGATGAGGACGGCGAGCCAGCTTGATCAAAAAGAGTTCAAGTATGATTGGCTCTCTCTTGTACCTCATCGCCTCGAGACCCACATACACTTTTCTCGTGTGTCTTTGTGCCCTGCTTTCTCCTCACAGATCTCACCGCCAAAGCAAGAAGCGCATTTTTCTACACTTCGAGCTACCATTGACTATGGTATTCGGTACTCTTCCTCATCCCGCCTATCCCTTAGAGCCTATTCAGATGCGCACTTTGCCATCAGGGATAGATAGGAAGAGCACTTCGGCACCGCCAAGACATTGGCACTTCTCTCGCTTCTTGGTCTTCGAGGAAGCATCCTGTTGCAGTCCACCGCAGAGGTCGAGTACGTTGTCGCACCCATTGTCGAGCTGGTGCTTTGGATGGTCTCGACTCTGGACTTTGGTTAGCTATCGATCGTGTTCCGCTTTTTGCGATAACACGCCTGCGATTAGCATTGCTAAGAACCCAGCAAAGACTCTCGACCAAGCACATCGATATCGATATCATTTTCTTCGAGACCATGTAGAGAAGGGTGACATCGTGCTCCGCCAGGAGAGTGACCACCAGCTATCGATATCTTTACCAAGCCTTTGGATAGCACGAGGTTTTCACTCATGGGAGAGCTTAGTGGTTTGTCCTCACGACTATTGTGAGGGGAGCTTTGGGCTTTCTTCGCTTATCTTATTAATTGTGCTTCAGTATCCTTCACTGTTGCATCGCATTTTCGGGTGCATTGGGTTTAGTCCTTCTAGCATAGGTTAGAGTGTGTCTCTTGCTGAGTTGCTTAGACTTCTTGCTCTTATCTTGTGCTTTCAGGATAGCTGTTTTTTTATCTCACTAGGTTGAGCTCACTCACTTCTTTTAGGTTCTAGCGAGGGTTGGGCCACCCTCGCAGACAGGTTCTGTGTTGCCTCTAGTGTGCTTTTCTCGACAAATGCTGTCCCGAGACATATAGGGTAGATGAGAGTCGGTTGAGCCATAGTATCCTCTATATCTTATCTATGCTTTAAGGACTGCTGCTTTTCCCGATTTATTTGCCGCCTCTTGATTTTTATGGCTTTGGTTCAGGGGGAGTTCATTTGGGAACTTCTAGATTTTAATTTTGACTTAAACTCAACTTGAACTAAAAGCTGCATCACATGTTGAGGGGGAGCTGGATTTTCTGCATTGCATTCTGCATTGTAATATAACCACATTGAGCCTTGATTATTATCCGGTTATGACATGCTTTCAATGCTTTACACATTGCCATGATTTGTGCTCCATTGCTAATCTGATCATGACTTTATATGTGTAGTCAAGTCTTTGCCATGATAGGTTAATCAAAAGCCAAATTTGACCTAATTCATGTCTTGTTCATATTTGAGACTAGTCACCTTGTGTTATCTTTTTATGATTCTCGCCATGTCAAATAGGTCGAGTTGAGTCTTGAATCTTAGTTGAGCAACAGATTGAGCTATACAGCTTCTTGATGACACATAAGTTAGTACAATCTATAAAAAAAAGGATCTCTTCTCAGGCGAAAAACTGATCTCACCAATTCCTTCTCATGAGACGGCTTGCCATTGCACAAGGCATGAACTCAGGGAAATTTGATGACCAAGATCATTTCCTTAAGCGCCTCGCTTGGAATGATCGATAAGGCTTGAGGTCTAGCACATGACAAAAGTATGATTGAAAACAATCATGAGATCTCTAAAGAAAATGTCATTTATGCTCAATTGCTAAAATTTCAAGTGTACTTAAACAAATGTATCATTCGTGAATAAATAGCACTCTAGTTGGCTCAACACTAGCTTCTCGATTCCATTTAGCTCATTGACATGGCTTGCATCATTTGTGGATATCATTAGCTAGACTAAAATCTTGTTTGACTTGACTTGCTAAGCACTTCAAATTAAAAAAATCAGATTATACCATCTGTTAGCTTAGCTTCTCTTTACATACATAGTCATGATCTTTGTAGCATACTTGTATGTTATGGCTTGGTGTAATACATTTGGTCATTTTGATAATTCTCATGGCTCAGATACTTTGAATAATCAAATCACCATTCCATCCATCATTTTGACTTATTCTCTCTTGCATACTTGATGTGTTTATTGCCAAAAGGGGGAGAATAGATTGGAGAAAAAGAAAATTTCTCAACTTCTGGGAACTTGCTAGAGCTTTGAGATCAATTTGCTCTTTATGTATTGCTCCAGCTTTTCCTCCATCGACATGGTCATAATTTCATTTTCTTTCCTTGACCATGTCGGCTTCTACAAACTCAACTTCATATTTTTTCGGTGTTTGTCAATATACTCATCAAGGGGGAGATTGAGAGATCATGTGGAGATGATCCCATCTTTATGATGAGTAATTGACCCTTGGTTGAAGGTAAATTGAGTTTGTTTTGGGCTTTATTGCAAAGTCTTAACTCGATTTAAATGAAGTCGGTACGACTTGTCCTCGTTCGTGACGACCACGCTTGGTCGTGGTCGAAACTCTTCCGAGTGTTTGACGACCATGGTGGTCGTGGTCGGAAGGTTATACGACCACGCTGAACTCAATCGGTGGTCACGACCACGCTGTGGCGCCCCGCGAATTTGAACGTGATCGAAGTCACCGGTAGCGACGACCACGCTGGTGGTAATCGGATTTCACCGAGCAGCGTCACGAGTACTTTGGCCGTGGTCGGAAGGGTTTACGACCACGCTGGCAATTGGGAGCGCTCGATCACGCTGTAGCGCCGTGCTCACCACGCTGCGAGCCCTCGGAAGATTTGACCGTGGTCTGGACTCGGCGCTAGGGTTTACGACCACGCCAGGGATCGGAGCCTCGACCACGCTGGGCGGCGGGCGCTCGACCACTTTGGCCGTGGTCGGTGGGCGCCACGACCACGTTAGGAGCTCGAGGCCCCACCACGCCAGGGAGCTCGAGGCCTCGACCACGCCAGGGGAAAGGAGCCACGACCACGCCAGGCACTTTCGGTGGTGCGACCGCCAGCGCCGGAAGGAGCTACCACCACGTTAGCGAGAATTGAACGTGGTCGAAACGCGCTCGACCACGCTATCGGTTGGATGACCGTGGTCGTGCGGGATCACTAAAATTGGTCGTGAGGGTGCATTTCATGTCCGATTACGGTGAGGTTTGGTCGGTTGGGTTCCTTGTGTTGTTGTGGACCTTGTAGACTGGTTTGTTCTACTTTTTGACAAGGTTTAGTAAAGTCTAATTTCTGTGGAAAAGACTTGAGCTCGGTGAGCCGTGCGAGTATGGATCTGCTATGTGATGGTTTTGTTGTCCGTGATGGTTGCGTGTACCGGGAGACATGTTTTGGTGAGGCTTAGAGAGGTCGGGACTAGACATAGGAGATGTTGAGGTCCGTAACGACGGAAGCCAAGAGGACGTGGTCTTGTCCGAGTGGTGTAACCGTAAAACAGCAAGGCATGAGGAGGAAGCTTGGAGGTCGCCTCGCAGCGAAGTCGTGTCCTCCGGGAAAGCACCGAGTTGGTGGTGCTATTGGGCAAAGCAAAGGAGCGCTACACGGGTAATGGGCAAAGCACGGAGGCCCGCAGCACTGGACTCTCAGAACGGTGGTCTGTTGAGACCAAGAAGGTGTGAGACTATAAATAGAGAGGTTAGGTCTCGTGAGCAAAGTGAGGTTATCCCCGAGTGCTCGAGTGTTCCTCTCATCTTGTGTGAGTTGTCTCGGTAAGAGCATGGATGCTCGTGTACCTCCGATGGAGTGGTCAGAAACCTCCATGTGCAATAGAAAGATTGGATTCATCTCTCGTATCTTTCTCTGCTTGTGTTCTTGAGATGATCCGCTTGATCTATTTGCTCGCTTTGTTCTCGATCGTTATTCGTGTTCTACTTGAGTTTTGGCTTGTGTTTCTTTGCTCGTAATGTGGAATCTATCTAAAGACCATTTGGCCATTTCATTCCCGAGAGCCGAGTTGAAATCGGAGAAATCTCTTGATTCTCGCCTTCCGCCTCCCGTGCTCGCTCGCTTTTCGCCTTTGGTCTTCTCTCTGTACCTTGCTTAGATCTCTGATTTTCTTGTCAAATCTACTTCTAGAGATCATATCCTTGCTAAGTTTGAAGTTTCTTGCTTTCTGGATTTATAAATCAAAAGTTCTTCAAATTCTTGCTCTGTGGTCGTGCGTCCGACAAAACAAGATTCTATCGGCAGCTCGCAATTTTCGGTCTTACGACCACGACGAGTTTCGGTGGTCGTGCTGCAGCCTCGGTGCCGACCACGCCTGCCTTTCGTCAAGTTTCGCACGATCGGCTCCTTCGACCACGGTCAAAACCCGACATAGTTTCACGACACGACAACGGTTGTCTTGATTACGACTTCTTGTTTTATGGTTGTCAGTGTTCGGTTGAGTGTTGTTTTTCCGACTTCTTAGCTTTCTAGCTAAAGGAGAAGTAGAACTTAGGAGGAAGTTTTAAAGGCACCATTCACCCCCTCTCTGCCATTTCGTCCTTCACATGTGCCTTTGCATCTTGTGCAAACTGAGGGCCAATAAGTTGTCGTTCTCCTGTTGCTGACCAATTTAGCGATGTTCTGCATTTTCTACCATAAAGTGCTTCAAATGGGGCCATTTTGAGGCTAGCTTGGTAGCTGTTGTTATATGAGAATTGAGCAAACGGTAGGCAAGTGTTCCATACTGCTCCATACACAATAGCGCAAGCTCTCAACATATCTTCCAAGATCTGGTTTGTTCTTTCAGTCTGCCCGTCCGTCTGGGGATGATATGCTGAGCTGAAATTTAGGTCAGTGCCCATGGCCTCGTGTAACTTCTTCCAGAATTTGGATGTGAACTGTGCTCCTCTATCTGAGACAATCTTCTTGGGTACTCCATGGAGTGTCACAATTCGTGTCAAATACATTTCGGCAAGCTTGTCCTTCCCATAAGTTTGCTTGATCGGGAGGAAGTGAGCCATCTTGGTCAGTCTATCAACTATGACCCAGATAGCGTCATATCCTTCACGAGTCTTGAAAAGTCCTGTAATGAAGTCTATACCGATGCTATCCCATTTCCATTCGGGAATTGGCAAAGGCTGCAACAATCCCGATGGTTTTTGGTGGTCTATCTTGATCTGCTGGCAGACATCACATTTGGCTACATATTCTATCACCTCTTTCTTCATCTGGTTCCACCAATAGTTTTTCTACAAGTCTTGATAGATCTTCGTACCTCCTGGATGGATTGAGAATTCAGATGAATGAGCTTCGGATAGGATTAATTCTCTTAACTCTTTCTTGTCGGGTATGCAATAGCGATCACGGATAGGATTCCATGTTCGTCTATCGCATACTCTGATGAATCTTCTTCTTGAATTCTATTTTTCAGTTTTTGAATCTCTTCATCTTCATCTTGGGCTACCTTAATCTAATCTATTAATAATGGCTGAATTTCCAATGCTGCCATACCACCTTGTTCTGTGATTATCAAGTTTAGATGCTGGATATCCCTCTGCAACTCTGCAGGGCGTTCTGTGGTATTAGGTTTGCCTTGTCGAATCTTTCGGCTAAGGGCATCGGCAACCACATTGGCCTTGCCTGGATGATATTGGAGATCAACATCATAGTCCTTGATCAATTCTAGCCATCTTCGTTGTCTCATATTCAACTCTGGCTGTGTGAAAAGGTACTTCAAGCTCTTGTGGTCAGAGAATATTTCACAACGATTTCCTAGCAGGTAGTGCCTCCAGGTTTTGAGTGCATGCACCACAACCGCTAGCTCTAAATCGTGTGTTGGGTAGTTCTCTTCATGTGGTTTCAATTGCCTTGAGGTATAAGCGACAACTTTCCCATCTTGCATAAGCACACATCTCAAACCTTGTTTTGAAGCATCACAATAGATTTGGAACTCTTTCTCTGGGTTGGGCAAGATCAAAACTGGTGTTGTTGTCAATTTGGTCTTCAACAACTGAAAATTCTCTTCACAGGCATCTGTCCATGTGAAAAGCTTATCCTTTTTCAGTAATTGAGTGAGCGGACGAGAAATCTTTGAGAATCCTTCTATGAATCGGCGATAATAGCCCGCCAATCCAAGAAAACTCCTCACTCACATCGTTTTGGGTCGCTCCATTCCATGATCATGCGGCGATCTTTTCTGGATCAACCTTGACTCCATCTTTTGATATAATATGACACAAGAAAGCAACTTCTTTCAGCCAGATATTGCATTTGTCGAACTTGGCATACAACTGATGCCCTCTCAATCTGGTCAATGCCATGTGCAAATGTTCTTTGTGCTCTTCTTCGCTCTTGGAATATATCAGAATATCATCAATGAAAACTATCACGAATCGGTCTAGTTGGTCCATATGCACCAGATTCATAAGGTTCATGAAATAAGCTGGCGCATTGGTTAAACCAAAGGGTACGACCGTGAACTCAAATAATCCATATCGGGTGATGAAGGTTGTCTTTTCTCGATCTTGCTCTCGGATCTTGAGCTGATGATAACCCGAGCGCAAGTCGATCTTAGAGAATACCTTGGCACCCTTGAGTTGGTCAAACAAGTCATCAATTATGGGCAATGGGTACTTGTTTTTGATTGTGATAGCATTCAGACCTCTGTAATCTACACACATTCTTAGTTCTCCATTCTTCTTTTTCACAAACAAGACTGGGGCCGACCAAGGCGAAACACTTGGTCGTATGAATTCTTTCTCTTGCAGTTCATCCAACTATTTCTTGAGCCCTTTTAATTCACTGGCTGACATTCGGTACTGATGCTTGGCAATCGGTTTTGTGCCTGGAATCAATTCTATAGCAAGCTCTACTTGTATGTCAGGGGGTCTGCCTGGCAATTCTTCCGGGAACACATCTGTATATTCTTGCACTACTTGCACTTGATCAGGTGTGACTGCTAACATGTTGATCATGCGCTTTCTTGCATCCTTCAGTACCTCTCGGTCTGTTTTTACTACCACTCTCTGACCTTCAGGATTGACCAATGATATTGTTTTGATCTCACAATCTACCATGCCTTTGTTCTTAGCTAGCCAGTTCATACCCAAAATAGCATCTAATCCTGACATGTCTAATTGCAAGAATCGCTTCTAAAATCTACCCTTGATTTTTATTCTCGAGTCCCAGACACCCACCTGGGACTCCATCCTAACCCCAGGGGTTTCAACCACATAAGGTCTTGGCAATGAAACAGAAGGCAACTGGTTTCTCAAGGAAAAACTCTTCAAAACAAACGAATGTGTTGCTCCAGGGTCAAATGAAATCAGTGCAGGCTTGGAGTTGATTGGGAACATACCAGCAATGATATCACTAGTTCCAGCTGCATCTTCCGCGGACACATGATTCATCCTTGCATAGAATGTGGGTCTGGTGTGGCCTCTGCCTTTGCCTGCAGAAGTGAAGTTTGTCGTTCTTATGGGTGATTGCGGTCCACCGCCTTGATTTGTAGATAGCCTCCTTGGGAGGCCGGAGCCCCGCCTATGACTTCTGTTCCCTGCCTGTCGACTGGACTTGGAGTTTTGCGGCATCTGAGGGTAAGTTCTTCCGGGGACACTGATCCCTGTAGTGCCCAATCTCTCCACAGTAAAAACAAGCATTTGATCTTCGAGGACAGCTGCTAGCAAGATGGTTTCCCCCACAGGTGGGGCAATTAATGGCCAAAGGAAAAGGGGAGTTATATTGCTGCGACTGTCCAGACTGATTCTTTGGTAGCATTACAAACTGTTGGGAGGGTTGGGATCGAAATGATGATGATCCCGTAGTCTTGCTCCGCTGAGCACTGTGTGAGGAAGACTGGGACTTATGTGCTGCCTTACGCTTCCTGAAATCTTCCATTTCCCCACGGGCCTCTTCGGAATTAATGAGGCTGTCTACCATATCATGCAAGTCTTTGAATTTCATGGCCGAGATATGGAATTTCAAAGACTGCTGTAGTCCGGTTCGGAATCTACTCATCTTCTTTTCTTCCTTGTCGATATCATCTGGGGCAAATTTGGAAAGGTGGTTAAATTGGTACAGGTACTCCATGACTGTGCGCCCACCTTGTTTAAGCGCCAAGAATTCCCGGCGCTTAGCCTCCATGATGCCATCGGGAATGTGTGCCTTACGGAAGGCTTTTGAAAACTCTTCCCAATCAATTTCTCTGTCTCTCTGTGTGCGTTGATAGTTAATCCGCCATATTGTCAGCAGTCTACCGCAATGTGGGAAGCATACAACACCTTTTTCTAGTCCTCACATTGAACAGTTTGCAGTTTTCTTTCCACATCCACTAGCCAATCCTCAGCTGCGATAAGATCAGCTGAGGTGGTGAAGACCGGTGGACGTGTCTTTTGAATGTCTGCCCACCGGGTGGTAATTGGGGTACCATCCTGAGGGGCATTGCCTCCACCTTGCATACCTGGAGATCTAGTTGCTATCTGCTCAAGGAGTCGTGCATGTTGGTCTAATACTCGCAAAATATTCTGTTCTCCTTGGTAACGATTTTGTTCCACCATTGCTATTACATTGGCAAGTGTTGTTTGATCTGTGGCGAGGCACCCCGCCTCACCGACCGCTCACCAGGCCGGATCCATCTGCCAATTGGGAACTCGAGATTAGCTTTGCAGCGGCTTTGGCAACCAAGAGTAGCTAAGTAAGACCTCGAATTTCAAGGTAAGTATAGGGCGAAAAAGGTAAGAGCGAGGACGAAAGGGGACAGGAGAAAACTTTGAACACAGAGGGAAATACTGATAATTAAGCAAGCAACATAAAAGATTAATGAACATAAATTTACAAAGTGCAGGTGGTACACAGACCACTTAGGGTTCATGATTACACTTGCATTACATTACAAAAGTACTGCCACCACTACTTAGGGTCTAACTAGTCTAGCGAACAACAGCTACTCCCCCAGGGCCTCTGGAGCTGGCAGGGCAAGAGGGGCTGCAGGGCGAAACCTAGCACGGTACTCGCCTGTAGTCATCCTGCGCCTACACCTGGACTGCACAGAAGCACATGAAGAGTGAACACTGGGAGACTCTCCGCAGTTAGAAGCCTCGCCCGCCTCGAGGGCCTCGTAGCGGACAAGGGACTCTCGGAGCTACTGCACCTACTGACGGGCCTCCCAAAACTGACTCTGCAGGGAACGAGACTCCTCAACTGCTCTGACGTAGCGGTCAACCTACTGGGCTATGAGGGTGGCGATACGCGCCAAGCGGGGATCGTCCTCCACAATTATATTTTGCATAATTATTTTGTAATTTTTCAATATTATTTTGAGATATTTTTAGTATAAATAATTTGTACTTTGGTTTTTGCCGCTGGAAGTCTTTTCTTTTTCTATAGAACCGAACGCCCGCCTGTGAGGCGCCTACGGACACGGCACTCCGCAACTATTCATGCATGAACAGTTATGGAGTGTCGCAAGAGTATACCATTGCAAGCTAACAATGTAAGTCCAAAGATATATTTCACATATGGATTAACATCCGCTTTTAGTCACGGGCAAGCCCTAAAATCTAATTACATTACAAAGACCTAAAGCCACTAATCCTCGTCAAGAAGAGATCCTCCGGACTTCCTCAACGGGGAGACCTTCACCTTCGTCTTGATCCTCTAAAGAGGGGATTTAGCAAGCTGTGAGCCAACAACCAGCTCAGCAAGTCACAAAGGAAACCTTATCTTACTACTTGCACGGATCAACAAAGAGAGGGAGTATACTTGGTTTATTAACTTGAGGGGATACAGTTTTCTTTGTAAACATTTTGGAAAACTTACCAGACGAAAACTACTCCTTAATCAATATGGGTTTTCATGAAGAGTTAATTAACCAACTAGTCAGATTAAAACATTTACAAAACTACTTAAGCTTTGTCTGAATCACCCAAGTGGCACACCCATTATCCGGAGCACGCGTATTCAAATACCATTTATTTGACTCTGCGAGTTTGCTCACTTTACCACACTATTCCTTAACTCCCACGACGAGTTAAGAAAGCCGTGTCGCTTCAACGCCAATTCTTTATGTAGGCTCTCACCGTAAAATCCACTCTGTCCGGCACATGAAAACTCCCGTCTGCTCGAGTGAACTCACTGCTGGTAGGTACCAAAGACGGCATATACGACCTACTACCCAACCTCCTGTCCTCTCAACACCTGTAGAGTTTCAATCGTGCTGAGCAGCTACTAAACCAATGTTGACAAGTCAACTCCTGTGGTTGAGCGATATCTATGACATTTGCTCAGCATAAGGGTCTAGTCCTTATATTTTCACGGGTGCTGCAACCTCGCCAGGCCCGTGACTCAACCTGGGTAGCGGTGGGCGCCGACCGCCTCATGGTTCCCCACAACACCCTTACTCCAACTTCAATCCTAGGGTAAGAGATGGCGAAGACCGCCTCACGGATCCTTCCCCAACACCCTTACCCTACCTTGTGCACGCCGGCACTCTCTGCCCTAGGGGACGGCGTCCCATACCACCCTACCCTAGGGTCGGGTTTTCCAAAGTCTATTGGCCCGCAGCCACAACCTTATTAGTGTAAAGACTTGTGTGATAATAAATAACCTACAGTTATCTAGGTTACCAAGTTATTGATTCTAGGGTTACAAAGGCATTGCTACAAGTTTAACATGGCATTTGACGGTGGTAGATTTAACTACATAACATGTCATTCTAAACATTTTATTTTACTTTCAATTAGCATTTCACAACTAGCATAATGCAAATAACATAATAGCATAATTGAACATCATGGGGTACAATATGATCAAAGGTTTTGTGACTTGTCGTTAATCTGGACAATCTCGGCTAGCTCGAACGTAGAGGCACCTGGATCCTGGGACTGCACCTGAACCTCCGGGATCTCCGAAACTAGCGTAAACACGAAAAACAACATAAGTCTGGCTTGAGCCTAATCAAGCAAGGAAAAATAATCTATTAAAAAGGAGTAAAATGCATAAATCTCCAAATGGGAATTTTTGGAATTTTTCTGAGATGAATTTGGGGAAAAGGAGGTCAAAAGTGGGTTCAGAACATCAAAATGAGCAAGATGGTGAAATTTGGGAATTTTTAGGATTTTCTAGGATTTATTTGGATTTTCTGGATTTTTGGAAATTAATAAATTTGAGAAAAACGGATGAACAGTGCGGACCAGTCCCAAGCCACACAGTCTGCCTGCGGCGGAGGCAGGCGGCCCACGCTGCGGCCCACGCCACGGGATGGCCGATGCGCGGCTCTGGACGGACGGTGGGGATCCGTGGATGCGGTGGCTCGGACGGTCGGAGGAACGGTGAGGATGTGGCCACGTCAGTTGTCGTCTTCCTCTCACCGGGCGCACGCAGCAGAGAGGCAGAGACAGGGGTGTCTCCGCTCTCCAGCGACGGCGAGGTCCCCGGCGGCCGTGGAGGGCACCACTGGGTAAAACTCGACGTGGGGAACCCATTTTGGGGTTTTGAAAGGCCGGTGGGTCAACAGGGAAGGCAGGAGGCAGAAGGGAAAGAGTCGGTTTCCCGGCGGCGAAGGAGGGATGCCGGCAACGATCAAGCCAAATCGGCGGTGATTTCACGGTCAGGGGCTTCTGGAGCTCACGTTGGTTGAGTTGGCTTTAGCTTGGGAAGCACCCTGGAAGGATGGCCACGGAGATCACCTGGCCAGAGAAGTGCACCACTGAGATCAGGGAGTAGTAAGGATGCTCTGAGAGCAAGGAATCGGAAAATGAGGGAGAAGGGAAGGAGATCGGCTCACAGGGTTGCCGGCGCAGGGAAGACTACATGGAGCTAGAGACAGCGAAACCTCAATTGGCTGCTCGAGGAAGTAGCCGGGAGTGGTTGGGAGTGTTTAGAGATTGTGGGGGCGCCCGGGAAGCAAAGGGGGAGTGAGGAGGCAGAGAGGGGGTTTTGTACCCGAGCGGATGGGAGGAGGAGCTGTGGGCGAGAAGGCTCAGGTGCAGCTCTGGGGTCAATAGAAGGACGGGGGAGTTGCTGGGGAATCTCTTCCGTGGCATGGGCGCTGTACGGCATGGAGCGGCAGTAATGGCGGCGATACGGGCGCGGCGGCGGGTGGCCGAATCGGCATGGGCGAGCGCGAGCTTGCGGGAGAAGGGAAGCGAGGGGGAGAGGCTGGCAGGTGGGGACTAAAGGAAGGTGGCGGCGCGGGCGCAGAGGCGGTCTTGGCCGGACCGAGGGGCGCGAGGGCGTAGAGGCGGTGCGGGAGCGGACGCGAGCGCGCATCGCGTGCGCGAGAGAGAAGGCGGGGAGAAGCGGAGGCGCCAGCGGGAGAGGAAAAGGAGCGGGCGCCAGAGAGGGAAGGAAAGCGGGGAGGGGAGTGGCGCCAACGGGAAGGGGAGGCGCCCGGCCGAAAAGAGAAAGCGGCTGGGAGGACTTTCAAAAAGAGAAAGTTTTCAAAAATTTACCAAAAATCTAGCAAAAATAATGAAAAATTTTGGTTTAAAAATTTGGGGTCTTTCAGGAACGATATTCTTTAACTTTGAACACTCGTCTAGAAATCCTGATACCGGCACTGTCAGCAACGCGAGCACAGCCAAATGCAAGTTCAATAGTCAGTGCAGCGGAGCTAGCGTGACGAAGTCAGGATAATTGTCGCCGTGTCGAGACTCGGTAAGTCAACTAAATATAGTAAGAAGGCGGTGGAAACACTCGTCGATAATGATGAATGTGCGATGAAATTACTCCGGCGGTACATTTTTAGCACTAAAGTTTTCACTCGCGGTGTTTGCAAAGTTTTTCATATTACGATATGTCAACAATGATTTCCGCTTATCCTTGTTCTTCCACTTCATTCTGATTCCATGAAGGTAGGTTGTAGTGTCAAGACACTAAGGCTCAGTCCGAAACGGTTTTTTGACTAATGGCTTCTAATCGTATCTGTTAGCTTTTAGTTAAAATAGATACTTTAGCAGTAGTGCATAGTAGATAGCAATGCATACTAAATTTTATAATATCAACTAATTTTATAACAAAGTTTAATGATAAATAACTATTTATTAGATAACTTACCAAAATCAAAAAACCTACTATTAGTGAATGATCTACGATGAATCTAAGAACAAAATATGGTTAGCTATTGAAATACACTGAATTTGATATTGAAACACATTGAAAAATTTTCTAATTCAATTGTTGCAAAAATTAAAATATGGCATTCTAATATTAAAACCCTAACTCAAAAATATTTTAAAGATCACATAATTGAAACCTTAAAATCTAAATCACAAAATTTAGTATCTATTTTGGTCAGCTAATCATTACTTCGTTAGCTATGAAGATCATTGAACTTTGAAGTAAGGAGTCAATAAGCCAGGACGAGACGACGAGTGGTCAGTGGATGACCTTACATATTGCCATGACCGTCAGTCATACTACATACATTGATACATACACCAAGATTTACTGTATTTGCATACACGCACAATAAAATTAACACATCGAGAAATCTAATCGTACCATCTGTGTCTGATGCACGCAGGCGAGAAGTAGCTGGTGTGCTTCCGGACGATGACAGCTCCATCGCCGGGCCCATCGTCGATGCAAATGAAAAGACCAACTCACCAAAGGTTGTGTGCGTGGCATGGGGAATAGGGCTAGGGAAGGTAGGTAAGGCGTCGTATGGACCTATCGTTATCTACTTGGTTGGTTTGGGGCTGGTGCTAGCTTAGACGCTTGGGCTTTGGGCTGGCGTTAGCTTGGTGCTAGATTGGTTCAAATAATCTCTGTTATTTTGTTCTTTTTTCATTGTCGGTTGATATGATGTATTATGCCAATTTCAGCTTACATCTATTTTTTTGGAGTATCTTGCTTTGTCAACATCCTGCGTATTTTTTTGTTCTTTTCTCCTCCTATTTGTCAACGTGTTCAAGCCTTCTTTTTTTAGATAGATGTAGTTCTTGACATGCGGCACTAATTTTTGACTTGTGAGGGCACACACTGTGTAAGATTGGACTCTAAGCAATAAAAATTAAAATCAGTGCAAGGGCATGTGCCTCCACATTTGACAATGTGGGTGCAAAAGAGCTGCCGGCTCGAGCTGTGCCCTACCGAGCTCACTCAGAGTTGTGGCTCAGCTAGGCTCGTTCAGAAAATGAGCTGAAAGCACAGTCCAACTTGGCTTGTTTCCTGGCTCGAGCCGGCTCGAGTCGGCTCGTGAGCCACACCAAGCTATTCAGCAAGAAGCAGCCAAGAACCCAATAAAATTCAAATAAACTTCAAAAGTAAAAAAGAGTCCAGAAATGGGAAGTTTAGGATTTTATAAGAATTTAAAATTTTTAACGGGTCTAAATGGAGTTAGGATGAAGAAATGCGGGCTTCCGGAAGTTTGAATCTAAAGGAAAAAGAAAATGAGCATTTTTGGAATTATTTTTGTAAAGAAAATGCTTCGAAGATGTTCGGACCGTCCGATCGGCCAGAGCGGTTTTGGACCATCTGATCGGCTAGAGCGGTTTTAGACCAATCCGATCGGCCGGAGAGCTTTGGACTATCCGATCGGCCAAAGAGGTTTCCGACCGTCCGATCGGCCAGAGTGGTTCGGACCAGTCCGATCGGCGTTCACGGTTCCTGAAAAAAAGGGAAATACAGCTCCTCGCGCTTCCTCCAAACTCTGTTCACCGAGCCACTGCCCTCCTCGCATGCTGGTCCACCATGAAGCAATTGTTTGCCGCTTCTCCGCTCCCTATCGAGTCGCAGCCGTTGTCTCTCACCCCCGCCTCGCCGTGGCCACGTGTACCTACCACCGGTGCTCCGCTGGAGTTGTCCCGCTATGTAACACCACAGGACCCACAATACCCTAGGATGCTACTAAAACTACTCTACAACTAGCCAATTTACAAGATAACTTAAACTGGCATCAATTGATAAACAAGATAATACAAACGGAAGCATAAACAATTAAGAGATAACAGAATAGTAATAACAATTTAATATTCATAATCAACTTCAACATAATAACCAAAGGAACGATTCCGAATTAAACATTAAAAGATGAAACATTCATCAACAAGATATCTAAGCAAATACTAGAGTTCCTTTAACTTTATTTCCACATTAAAACAATATCCAGGTGAATCAATGTGGTGCTGCTCTACCCTTCCCATGCATGCTCAAAGTCCACCTGTAGGGAGGAGGAAACAAGGGTGAGATAAAATCAAAGAAGCAAACTGCTTAACAGCTATTCAAACTACAAACAATTATACATCATCATTTATAATTCCATACAACTACAACCACAATTCATGTCCATAATTATTAATCACCATAAACTTCCATTAATCATACATCTTCAAATTCAGATTTAATTGGTATATGAATGCAGTCATTTTATCCACAATTAAATGCAAATAAAACATTTAATCTTCCATATCTACAATAGATTAATCATCAACATTTAATCTTTCACAAATAACAATGTTATATCCTCAAATTCAAATTACCATCAAAGACAATAAAACATATGTATGATCATCTCACTACTTTATTAATTCTCATATCCACAATTGCTATCAACAATTAATACAAGTGAAAAGAATCTCATGCCACAACCACAACTCTTACCATACACAAGGGACGAATCTCATTCCACGACCATTCCAAAATCCCCATACCACAAGTAGCTCAGATGAGCCAATTCCACATTACAACTAGAAAGTTGTATATTCCACAAAATAACATCACCATAATATATATTGCATATGTATGCAAATGAATCTTTCCACAATACAATGCATATGAATGCTTCATGCTATGCTCCACATCACTCTTGCCGTATGCGTGAATTGTAGTTCATCGATTACGGCAATATACGATGCTTCCATGGCGAAGAGGTGCATCGACACAAGAATATACGATGTTGTACCCAGACGGTCGTGGCTAAGTGCGGCGACATCCACATATGCAAATGACATGATATAACATGAATGATATGATAATTCATTAATCACATTAATTCATCCACAAGGAGCATTATCATGGTCTCAGCATATCCACATCTACCACATGTTATTTTCATGTTCCACATTATAACATTAATCAAGAATTCCACATCTCTACTAGCATAATATCAACATATCAATGGATAAATATTTGCTACCATCTCCACAATTAAAATATCATGCAATCATGGCATAATTTATCAAATTAAGATAATAATGTAAATTGCAAGTAGAAGGAATAACAAGTTAAACGGTAGCAACCACCGCTACGTTCACTTGCCTCAATCCGATGAAGCGAAGTAAAATCAAGAACGCTCAGGGACAAGACCACCTGACCAAAAGACAACTCTCAGCACACAACCAAAACATACAAACACGACTAAAATAATTAAGATGTCGCTAGAACCCTGAACCCGCACAAACTCTTCTCCGCTCAATAATTCAGTAAATTACCCTCTACAGCAGTGCTGCTTCACAATTTTGTATCTTTAAAAATATACATCGAAATACAGCAAATGATACCTCTCTGGATTCATGACTTAAAAACCTACAATTTTCATGCAAAACACCTATTTTTATTTTAATCACAGCTAGGAGTAATTTAATGCCCAAAACTGATGAAGAACTCTGTTCTGGCAGATTGGATAGCAGTATTCAAACGCGTGCCAACAACAACACAGAGGTCTAAAAATTTTGACATTTGTACAGAAGATATATCTCCAAATTATCTACAACTTTCTCAATTACGGACATGACCAGAAAAATCGTTTACTATTTTTAAACTCCGGATTACCATCGGACTGTACCAATCTGTCCGCCTGACGGACAGCGGTATTTCCGACTCCGTATCTCCCAGATCCTATGGTAGAAAAATCCGAAAACAATACAAAAGACTCATATGGAAGTCCTCTACAACTTTCCTTTCGGGAAGACTCGCAGAAAATTCGTTTTCTAGATCAAAACTGCGTGATAAGTCATACTGCGAATCAATCTACGACGACAAAGATCTAATCCCTAATCGGGCAATTAATCTATTAACTACCTTCATAATCCGTACCAAGAACCCTAATTATTCCTTATAACAGAGGATTTGGGATGGGAAAAAATACCTAGATGAAGAATTTCCCCACTTCTTTCCTCCTCTTCTTCTTCTCCTTCTCTTCTTCTTCCTTCTCTTCCCTTTCTTCTCCTTCCTTCTTGTTTTCTCCTAGGACCAAGGGACAAGGGGGTTTATAAAGGGGGTGCTAGGGTTTGGGAGGGGGTACGGGCCCCTATTTGGGCTAACTGGCCCAAAGCGGCTGGGCCACCCCTCCGACAGCCCAAAGCATCCAAATTAATTGTTTTAATTTATTTATTTCATTTTACAATGTTTTATAATTCATATTTTTTCCTTCCCGTGATTTACCGAAAAATCGGCGACTCCGCGATTGTTTTAAAAACTTACGCCGTAACGACGTTCAGAGTATTACACGCTATGCCTTCATGTTCCTACGCCCGAGTCCGTTGACCACCCCGCCTTCTTCATCCGGGAGGCCATCTCTCGCCACAGCCCCAACCTGCACTTTGAGATGTTGCCCTCCTCGTGAGG